>OY744481.1:84647620-85130791 GCA_963556165.1 Tipula helvola
ACAGCTCCCATTTTATCATACCCGCATATCGACAAACAATTTATAGTAGACACAGATGCGAGTCTTTTTGGGATCGGTGGCGTGCTGTCGCAAGAAATTGATGGCCAAGAAAAAATTATCGATAACTTCTCCAGAACTCTCAGAAGGACCGAACGGAACTACTGCACTACAAGGCGAGAACTGTTAGCTGTTGTAAAGACAATTCTGCACTTCCATTTATATCTGTACGGACAACGATTTATTGTATGCACCGATCACGCCTCGCTGACATGGCTGTTAAATTTTAAAAAACCAGAAGGACAGGTAGCCAGGTGGATCGAAATCCTATAGCAGTACGATTTTGACATCCAATATCGTCGTGGTCAGCTTAATGGGAATGCCGATGCTTTTTCACGACGATCATGCCCGACGGAATGTCAGGAATGCAGCCGTACCGAGGCCCGAGAAGGGGATAAAATAGTACGGGGAACGAGGTTGGATATCAACGAAGAAAGCTTTGCGAAAGCACAACAAGATAACGACATACTGGGACAACTTGTATCATGGAAACCCGTGGAACCCGCCCAACTTGGGAGCAAATTTCAGTACAACCAGCGGCAATAAAAAGATACTGGGCGCAATGGGACTCGATTATAAGTCATGCCGGGTTGCTAATGCGAAAGTTCGAGTCACCAGATGGAAAAACTGCTACCTTCTAGTCGTTGGTACCCAATTCTATGGTAGAAGAAGTGCTGCGTGATGCACATGACAATAGAACGTCTGGTCACTTCGGAGCCGCGAAAACAAAACACCGCATCCAGGAAAAGTTCTATTGGTTTGGTTGGATGACAGCTGTTGAGCGTTGGTGTCGGAAGTGTGATATTTGTGCAGCTTGAAAGGGTCCTCACCGGAGAGCACGTGGGCGAATGCAACGATACTTTGTTGGCGCTCGGGAAGTTGTTTCCATTCCGCTCAGGGCCGTAATTTCGAGTCTGGGGTTTTTACACACATGATGGAGCTACTCGGAATCAAAAAAACCAGAACTACTCCACTACATCCACAGTCGGACGGTATGGTAGAGCGCCACAATCGAACGCTCGAGGACTACTTATCTAAGTTCGTGAGCGAAAATCGACGAGATTGGGATCGACTGCTGCCTTTGTTCTTGCTCGCATATCGATCGGCAGTTCACGAGTCGCTTAAAGTATCACCAGCGGAAATGCTACAAGGTAGAAAACTTCGCTTACCGGGGTGTCTACTAGTTGGTTCAGCACCGGATCAGGAGACCGTGGAAAACTTCGTAACCGATATGAGAGAACGACTGGACAAGGTTCATCAATATGCCCGTGAGAATCTCAATATTTCTTCGGAGCGTATGGCAACCCAATACAACACGAAGGCGAATCCCGTAAATTTTGAAATTGGAGATCTAGTTTGGTTATATAATCCAACACGCAAAACAGGTCGATGCCCAAAATTACAAAACAATTGGGATGGACCAAACGAAATCCTGGGGAAACTAAACGATCTAATCATTCGGATCAAGAAACCAAAACCACAGGGTCGTGCAGTGGGTGTACACATCGATAGACTGGCTCGGTACTTAGGAGGATCTACTGAACGATAATCATCTATTTAAATGCTACGGGACGTTCGCATGCAAGGGGGAAGCTGTGTAATGAAAATAAGCGGATAAACAAAACACACAACAACAACACTGTGTTTTTCAACAGTCCGTATAATTCACTAAAATTAAATGTCTGTTGTAAACATAAAATATAAATAAATCTCTGTATAGATGAGAAAAAGTCCAGTCAAACAATTATTTGTCTTTACTCCCTCCTAATTGACCTAAAGCATTTGTTAATATAGAATCCTGAGTGGGAAGGCTAATAGCCTTGCTATATTAACAAACTCCTACCCTCACCAGTCGTATTACCATTGGCGTATTGTGTAGAATCCCTGAGTGGGCAGGCGAATTGCTTTGCTACACTAATAAGCTTATAGCCATATTAACCCTCCTCATCCCTTGCTATTGTCTTCAACTCAACCACATAGCAATCGTGCTATCCCTCTAGACTTTGGAACAATACGTTAATAAATGGTTTGTACATACCTACGTTCTTGTTGATATCACAATAACAATAATACTAATTATGTAAAATGTCAATATAATGACAATAAAATATGTAAAGATCATGTTTTCCGAAAGAGGCAGCAAGATCAAAGAAGCAGGCTTAATAGATATTTTTAATATTAGAGCCGATACTCTAGTATTTGCAATATTAAAATGTTGTGTCATGAATCACAAATCCCAATTTCAATCCGCATTATTTTCCAGACTTCCTAAATTATTCTAGTATCACCAGAACGAGACTTATGACAGATCGAACAGCGAAGCTTGTATGAGGTACGATTATTTGTACTACTATAATAACTTGTTGAAGACACGCTCAAATGTTTAGTCCGAATCTGGAATAACATTTCACCAAAATTAGTACCACATCCATCAACGATACGCTTGTACCAAGCCGTTGTGCTTCTTGAAAACAACAAATTCATGATCACACGAAGTGATATCCTTATTACAAATGCTTCCCTTAGGGTCCCACACCGTATATCTCACCCTAGCTCATAATCAGTATATCAGAAAAAACTTATGTGAAGTCATTTAGTAGTTAGTATTACTGAAGCCATTCTCGTTCAATAATTTAACAAACCGAACCAAAACTTTCAAGGTTTTAAAGGGTTTGAAATAGGAAATATTATGAAAATTGTAACATTTTTGTTTAGCTTGAAATTAACAGATCATGTTTTTGTATAAACAGCCATATAAGCTAATTAAAATTACATGACCCGAAGATAATATTCACTTATCTGTGAGGTTTGTAATTTTATTCCAATTAAAGTAAATAAACAAAGAGTCACATTTATTTACAATCTATACATATTATGTAACCTTGAAGGACTGCACTTATATAATGAGCAAATCTCAATTTCTATATAGTAAGTCAAGAATACTTGGAAGTAGAAGACAATTAAGACAAACTGATAAGCCGCAGTCATGAAATTATATCAATTTTGTGCATTATTTTGTGTTGCATGGTGTGCAACCGCCGACGAGAATGTTATATCAACTTCAGATTGTGAACAAAAGATAAAGGTAAGCCCAAAGAGTATAACGTAAAGTTTAAAACAGTTTCCGTCAAGCTACATTTTCTCTAACTCCTATTTTTAAAGGTATTAGATGACAGCGAAACTAAATGCCGAGACCAATGGATCGATCGAAATGCATTTCAATCTGACTACAACGCTACAATGCTAAAATACAATGTTGGAGAAATGGATTCGGTTCAAGAATTTCTAAATAAATATTGTACCAATGCAATAGATGGTTTGGATTGTTTTTTAAATATAAAACCAACCGCCTCGGAATTAAATTGTGAGTTAAGGCCAGCATTTAGAATAATATTCCCAACTATTATGCGAGTAGTTAAAGCAATTGCGACGCACCTCTGTGAAAATGATGCTGAAATTCTTAAAAGTAAGTTGAAATTGTAAACTTATTGTTTGTTTAATTTTTGTGCAAATTTTATTGAAACTTTGTAGAAATTCTTCCATACGATGGCTTTAACACAATGTTCTTTAATACAAATTTTGAAAATTGTAATGATATTCGAGCAGAGCTTTCAACTATCCACGAATATTGTGCGGCACTAGATACCAATCTTTCTTGTATGCTGACAATCATCGGTGACCATAAAAATAAAGATCTTGAAGTGATTGTGAAAGATATAACTGCCCTGGCTAAGACTACGGTTGGTTGTTAAAATTTTATGTAATAAATGTTGTTAAAATGCGATCAAATTTTTTGTAATTTTACTATTTGTAACAGAAAGTTCCGTTTCTTGTTCTTCCGGTGTATAGAACCAAAAATTAATTATAAGGGCGGGCTCATAAGTAGGATTCCCTAGGGGCCCAGGTTATACGCTGTTATTTAGAGACTGTGAATTACGCTTGTGTGATGAATGAATGTATTGTTCTGTTCAGCTTAGTAATAATATGAAAAATAAAAACATTTTGCTTAGCTTGAATGAGATCACGTTTATGTGTAAGTAAACAAGCAAATCACAAGGACTTGAACTTGATCCATTGGAATAATATTCACCTTGTACTGATTGTATTCAGAAATGACTAAAAGAAACAGATTTTTATTTTTTATTGTATGTAAACAAAGCGTTATATTTAGTGACATTGTAGTAGTTGTAAATTTCATACATTAGTCAATATTAATTCTAAAAAAAAAATTTAGGATTCTTATTCTAAACAGTTGCCATAAAATTTAATAAGTTTTGTGTATTAATCTGTATTGTTTGTTGTACAACGGCCGATCAGGATGTCGTTGAAAGCAAAAAAATGTGATGAACAAATAAAAGTAAGTAGAAGTTAAAATTTAATTTCCGATGGATTTTCCTCTTCAATGAATTAAGTATATGTGTATAAAGGAAATGGAGGATGATAAAGTCAAAATTCACAGCAAACTGATCGAGCGTTCAAGAATTTGAACGGTTAATAAATTTAAAACCAATCGCTTCAGAGCTGAAATGTAATATGAAGATAGTAAAATTTACGAGAATTCAGCCAAATATTATGCGAGGAATACAGACATTTGCCACGTACACATGTGATAATGATGCTGAAGTGCTGAAAATTATGTTGAAATTTTAAAGTTGCTATACATTTAAATATAACCTAAATTTCACGATGTAAGAGACTGGAATCCATTTTTCATCACAGAGTAGTTCCGAGCCCAAACGGTGTCATCGATTTTAAACGACTTAGTTGATTTACTGGTTGGTTTTGCCTCGGTTGAACGAACTGGAACAGCATCCGGAAGTAGTTTATCGAAGTATGTTACTATTTTCCGGTTAAACAATAATTGAGCGGGTGACTTTCCAGTGGTTTGCGATAGTATCGTGTGTTGATGTAATAGAAACTGTGCCGAACGTAGGCGATGGTCTCCGACAGTTTTCTTTAGGAATTCCTTTGTTGTACGAACTAACGTATGAGGAATAAAATATGGACAAACAAAAAAAAGTAAAAAAAAAATTATTTACTAATCAAACGATTTTAATCCATAATTTATTTAAAACTTTAATTCTTAGATAAAATTTACAGAAAAATTTGCGCTCCATATCGACTCGCTTTCCTGATCCTTTCTGGCACTCTTTTCATTGCCGCCTGTGTTCCTGATGTATCAATCTTCTTTAAATCTCTTTTTATCTTTCTAATCAGACATTCAACATTTTTGGCACGATATCCATTGCTGTATACCATTCTCTTCAGATTTGCCCAAAAAGTTTCAATGGGCCTTAGTTGTGGAACATTTGGTGGATTATAGTCTTTAGGGATAAATTCGATTCTGCGTTGACGTAAATCAGATAACGTTGCGTTGGCATAATGTGAGGATGCCAAATCAGGCCAAAAAATCGTTTTATCATTTTTATGATATTTATTTATAAATTTCTGAAGCACAGGTAAACATTTGTTTGTGTATGTTTGCGCATTAACCGCCAAACCACTTTTGAAAAATACTGGGTCACTGACACCTCGTTCGCTAATAGCCAACCACAACATAACTTTACCTGGAAACTTGGTCTTATGAATAAACTTCTCCTTTTCTGGTGCTTTGTGATCGGGAGACTCGTAGTAGTATTTTGGCTGCCATTCATTACCTTCAACAGTGAAATAACTTTCATCATCCATCACACATTTATAAGCTGAAGAAGCAGCGAAATATGTTTGGGAAAGCACTCTTAATCTAGATTTGATTGTAGCTAATTGTTTGTCTGTAGTTGCTGGTGCCGATTTTTTGGGTTTGCGTTGAATATTCATACTTTGTAAATATTTCTTGATAGTTTTTGGGGCAACTTGATATTTTTTACCCAGTTTTCTGTACGATTTTGCAGTTCGACCCACTGTTTCACCTTTCAATTTCATTCGAACTTTGCTACCTTGTAGTTAACATTTTTTACCAGAGTCGGGTTTTCTTTCCACAGGTTCATTATTCTCAAAGAGTTTAATTGTTTTGTAGATAAAGGATTTTTTGAATCCAAGATCATTGAAGTAGTGAAAAATCTCGTTCTTTTTTTTGTCTGGATTTTCCTGACAAAATTTATAAATTAATTTACGACGATCTACTTGTAACAACGACATTTTTGTAACTAATCGTAAAATGACGCAGTTGTAATGTATTTTTTATAAAATATACGGGAACCACCTTATTTAAAAACAAGGAAATTTTTATTTTTGGTTGTACAATACAAATACAAATACATTTTACATTTGTCCATATTTCATTCCTCATACGTTATACGCTCCGCTTGTCCATTGGACGAAGGATGAAAGGGAGCTGTAAGAATGTGAGAAATTAAATTATACTTGCAAAATATCTTAAAAGCGTTCGATGTAAAAGCTGTAATCGACAGGAGAGATTACTGGATAATAATCCCTTCGGTTAGCAGATCATGAGCCAGCGGTCTGACGCGGTCGTGATAGCCTGCTAGGCTTCAGTGAGGGGTCGTGGGGGGACAAAGAATGTCAGACTTGGCCGATGCTTGAGTAGACCGCTAGGGGGGGGGGGGAAGGCCTGGGAACCGATCTACCTAATAGAGAGTTGGGCCTTGATAAACCAATTACCCGGGACAACGAGGGGACTTTGGTTAAAAGACGAAGAGAAGTAGGGACGGCCCAGAACGGGGAAGTAAACTACTGAATTAATAAATATAAAAAATCAAAAATTTCCATTTACCAATAAAGAATCACCATTCTCTTCAACCTGGATTGTTCTGGAATGACGTTAATTCCCACTCATGTTCAGCACCGCACCTCCAGACTTCACGATCTTAACACATATTATGCACACCAATTAATTTTATGGACTTTCCAATAACACTGATGTGTGGCCGGAACAAACACGATTTTCACTTTCATCAAAAAAAATGTTTTATTTATAACAATTTCGCACCCGAACGAACTAAGAAACGATACCCCACACCCTGACTGAAGGGAGAACCCAATCCACCCTCGACCAAATTCAAAATAATCTGACACAAAGTTTTATGGGTTGTAACGACTAACAATATTTATTAAATATAATTATAACATTTGTTCATCCAGTAAATTAATTTGAAGTGTTAATTACCCCGAACAAGTGTTTACCAATACACCAGAAATCACGGGAATATAGCACATACATACATATATATATATATATATATATATATATATATATATATATATATATATATATATATATATATATATATATATATATATATATATATATATATATATATATAGAAACTTATATAAGAATAAAATTTGGAATTTATTTTTTTTTTTTTTTTCTTACTGGTAGAATGATCCTCTCCAAAGCGCTTTGTGAGTCCACTCGACCTTAAAATCCTGAAAATGTTGATCACTGCGAAAAAAAATTATATAAATTTTTATTTACTAATATATGCGGATGTATATCCTCTTTTGTTTTTTTTCCTTTCTGGGTACTAAGTACACACCATGCCCGAGATCAAGGAAATTATATAAATCAACAAAAAAAACAAATGAACAAAAAACAAAACCAAAAAAAACACAAAATACAACAAAACTTTCTCTATAGCCCCAAACCAATCCAATTAAAACCTGCTTTTCCCTTTTCCTTTTTTTTTTTCCTTTGTTTCAGATCTAATGGTTTTTTTTCTTGTCTAGGGGGCACTCCGGCCTGCAATCACCTGGTTTGAAATATGTCGGCTGGAACTATCTTGAAGATTGAGGATTACGACCTTCAATTGTCGCCCTAATTTTTCCCCAGAATATCAGAAATCGGGGTCCAAACGGACGCGATACTGGTCCCTGATTCGTGTACCAACCCAAATGTGATCAGTATTCCGTTTGATAACAATCCTTACCCACTATCAGACTCGTCGACGCACAACCGTCCTGTGGTATGGGCAGGGCCTTTCAGAGCTAGCAGGGGGCCTGGGCCAAATTATTAAAATGGGACCCCATAAAAATAAAATAAAACAATCTTAAGTTTATATCACATGAATGCATTTTAGTATTTATTAGAATTTATTAGAAATTATTAGATTGAAGCTTTTCTCGCTTTATTATTAGAAAATTCTCTAATGATTTGCTCAAAATTAATTTTTCTTGCCATGTCCTGGTTAATGTTTAACATTGCCAATCCATTTAACCGTTGTTCTGCCATTATTAAGCGATGAAATTTTTTTATTCTTTTAAGAACACTGAAACTCCTCTCGGCTAAAGACACAGATGCAGGAATACTTAAAAATATTCTTAAGACAATGATAAGATTCGGAAATAAACCAGCTAAGTTTTACTGAGAATATTTTCTAATAAATTTGCTGGTGTCGGATCTGCATTGAAATTAGCTGCATACATTTTTTTAAGGAATTTTACCTAGTATCTCGTTTGATAACTCACTCGTGTATTTTGAATGCAAACGGTTTACTGCAGCTTCATTTTTTTCATCAGTCAAATTTGGAAATGACCAAAGAAAACCGAAAAGATTGCAGATATTTTGTAAAGATTGAAATTGTCTTTGTAAGCCAGCTATTACGGAATTAACTATTACGTTAAACACATTTATCCTGTAGTATCTTTCAGCATCCGATTGTGTCCGTATCGTTCTATTAATGGCAAAATCACATGTAACTCCATATTCACGTGCTTTCGCTTTTGCTTTCGCAAATATTTCATTCCACATTCCGCTTAAATTGCGAAATCTCATTACTAGACTTTCAATATTATTTTGCTCAATATCAAGTGTAGCATTTCGAGCTTCAATTACCAAATTTGTCTGATGCAAATCTGTTAAAATTTCGAGCCATATGATAGAAAGCAAAACACATTCAAATTTATTTAAATATTTCTCAATTGAGTGTAATTCAACGATTGCGTGAGGTGGTAAATTAAAGGAATGCATTTCATTTAAAGCATCTCGAATAGATAATAGATTTTTGGCTATTGGTTTTACTGCATCTATTCTAGCAGACCATCTAGTTTTGGAAATCGAATGAAGAGACATACGGATATGTTTCTTTAAAACCTCCCATCTCCGCGGACTACTGCTAAAAAAATTATACATTTGTTGTATAACTCCAAAAAATTGTACAGCTTCTTTACACGATTCAGCGTAATCAACTCCAACAAGATTTAATGTGTGGTTCCCACAGCTGGAAAAAATACAATTAGGATTACGCTTCGTAAAAATGGCTTGCACACCGCTTAGCTTGCCAGCCATATTTGCACCATTATCATATGCTCGGGCAATACATAAATTATAATTTAATTCCATATCCGATAAAATTTCAAGAATTCTGGCAGCAATTTTTTCTCCGGTTTTTCCAGAAATGAATCGAAGCAAATAAAACGCTCTTCAATGTCAAATTTTAAATTGTCACACATCTTGTTCTTGTTATAAAGACAAAATACTATCGAAGATCAAGTGCAAATGAGAAATCTATAGTAACAAAAAATTCGGGGGCCCCTAAAAATCGGGGGCCCGTGCCGTATGGCCCGGCTGGCCCACCCTCTGATTGGCCCTGGGTATGGGTACAAATCACTAACCAAATGCTCTCACTGATTAGAACGGTAAAAATTGGTCTCTAAATATATGGACCGATAACTCGATAATAAGAAAGCCAAGGAATGATATTCACTTGGTCAGTTCCTGAACCAAATTTACGCCTGGTTTTTAGAGCTGGGCAACTTTATTATCTGCACACGTATTACCTATTGGTTTTTTTTTCTTTATATTTCATTTTTTTTCGATTCCGATGAACCGGTTTAAATTAACACTAAACTCACTAACTCAATATCTATGTTTTTTCTCGTTATAACACTCACCAACCGTTTTCACTCGGTTCGAAATACACACACTCCTTTTTATTTTTTCACCCTTGACGTGAACCGTTCCAAGGCTACTCCTCATTTTTTCTTTCCTATTTACAAACACACTAGATTTGGTTAGACACCACTCCGTACGATACAGTGTATTACTGGCTCGGTGTTTCTTGTTAAACGTCATGAGCGCCTTCCCCGGAACGATCCACACCAAGGGTCGTTACAACGTGGGGACGCCCCACACCCGAGAAAAGGTCTCACTAAGCCGGGCCTACTTTAGACTCAGGCTATTATTACTACTGCGTGATTGCAGCTTTATCCTCGCATGTCCTTAATATGGTAAGTTCCTAACGGTTTTCCCCCAAGTCCTCTACCTGAAAGGCTACATTTCCTACTTGAGATTTAATTATGGCTGGTTTAAATTTGGCACCTAATTTTGCTGCAAACTTCAGGCGAGCGTCACTCGGTGCAAATGATCTAACGAAGACATGTTGTCCGAACTGGAATTTCCGCGGATTACTTGTACGATTGTAGTGCCGCGCTCCTTTCTCATGTGCGACCCGGAGGTAATGTCCGATCTGAAATTTAATCTGGTTGAGACGATCTGGTTTTGATGTGGCTTGAACTTCGTTAGCGTCTATTTCGCAAGCCATCTTTCGCCCATGCATCTTTCGCCCATACATGTGTTGCCCGAACACGAGGTAGTGAGGAGAATAATGCAGAGTGTCATGTACCGCTTTGCGCAAAGCAGCTGCCACCTCTGGCACGTGTTTATCCCAATCCTGATGACTCTGATCGTCAACATACGCCCTAATTGCCGATAACAACGTTCAATTTACTCTCTCCGAAGCATTGCTCTGCGGAGAATGAATCGGCGTGCGAATCTGAGAAACCCCGTACTTCATCAATAATTCTTTAAAAATATTAGACGTGAACTGTTTTCCGTTATCGGAGATGGTCACCTCTAGCACGGAGAACATCAGGAATACCTCATTTTCTAAGAAGGTGCATAACTGGGAGGCCGATGCTTCTCGCACACATTTAACCAACAGGAATTTCGAGTAATGATCCAGAACGATGACCATAGATGTGTTTCCACGCTTCGAACGCGGATACGGCCCTAAAAAATCCACGTACAGCCTCTGAAACGGACGGGTGGATAACCATTGTTCTCCCATGACCGGTCTTGTGGAAAAATTCACGGCTTTGTTCATTGTACACTTAGTGCAGTTCGCGACGTACCTCTTTACTTGACCTGCCATTTGTGGCCAATAGAATTGTTGTTGTAATAATTCAAGAGTTTTACTACTGCCTAAGTGTGCAGCCGTGGGAGGCATATGGGCACGCTCGGTCAATTCTGACGTCAACGAAGAAGGCACCACCAGTTTGAACACGGGAAGGTCGGTGTTCAGATATCGGTCCCCGTATGCTGGCACGATGAAAAGTCTTTCCCTCTCTACTTTAAAATTATGCTTCCCATTTGTCATTTCTTTCACCTTGTTCATTTGCGCTACATACTCTGGATCACTAAATGCCTTTGCGTTAATGTCGATGTGAAGCACTGACGCTGTCCCGGGAGTATTCAAGGTAGCGATTGTAACATTTTCTGCGTCTGATTCCATCTTAGGCGTTACATCTAAGCTATCTGAATGTTCCTCATACTCGCCAAGGTTCTTATCTTCGGAATTCCCACCACCAGGAGATGGTTCCCCGTCGAAGGACCGGGACAGAGCGTCATGTACAATGTTCACCGATCCTTTTCGGTATCCTATTGTAAAGTCAAACCCCTGAAGTTTTAAGCTCCATCGTGCTAAGCGCCCTGGCAGATCCTTTTGTGACATTACCCATCGCAAACTGGCGTGATCTGTATATATCACAAAAGGATACCCCCCTATATAAGGTCTGAACTTTTGCACACTGAGTACCGCGGCGTAGCACTCTAATTCGGTTACCGAGTAGTTTCGTTGCGCCGCATTAAGCTTATGCGAAATAAACTCAATGGGATGCTCGAAACCCTCGGCGTCCGTCTGAAACAAACCGCTACCTACGCCGACGATACTGGCATCGCACTGTATATAGAAGGGCTTGCTGTAATCTGGGTTAGCTAGCACGGAGGCAGAAGATAAGGCATTCTTTAGCGCGCTAAAGGAGGATGCTGCAGCTTCGGACCAACGGGCTTTCTCCGATTTACCGGTGAGATCAGTAAGATGTACAGCAAGTGAAGCGAAATTATTTATGAATCGGCGATACCATCCACACATCCCCAGAAAACGTCTTATCTGTTTCGTCGTTTTCGGCACTGGAAAATCTAAGATAGCTTTAAATTTATCTGGGTTTGTGCGGAGGCAACCATCACCGACGACATATCCCAAATAATTGACTTCACTTAAGACAAACTTGCTCTTGGTAAGATTAATCGTCAACCCCGCAGTTTTTAACCTCTGAGCCACCTCTCTCAATACCTCAAAATGCTCGGAAAGCGTAGCGGATGTGACCAGGAGGTCATCGAGGTACACAAAGACTTTATCGTGTAGCTGGTGAGGGATTACTCTGTGCATAAGTCGACAAAGAGACTGTGGAGCCTTACATAACCCAAAAGGCATAACTGTGAACTGATGCAAGGGCCGTCCAGGTACCGTATACGCCGTCTTATCCCGGGATTGTGGGTCGAGTGGTATTTGCCAAAAGGCATCTTTTAGATCCAGAGCAGAAATAAATCTAGTCTGATCCAAACGACCCAACAATCCATTGATAAGGGGTAGCAGATACGCATCCTTAACGGTGACCTTGTTCAGTTCTCGCGCATCTAGACACAATCGAACTTGGCCATTACTTTTACGCACCAGAGTCACCGGTGAACACCAGGAGCTTTGTGACTCCTCGATAACCCCCAAAGACAACATCCGCTCCAACTCCTCGTACATTAATTTTTGAATGGCAGGCGAAACCGAATAAAATCGCTGCTTTATAGCTTTCGCAGTCCCCACATCAATGGAATGTACTAGTAAATCCGTTTTTAACAACCCCAATTTGGAACTCAACGAGTAAGCTTCTTTGATCTCCTCCAATGTTCGTTTATCTTTGTCAGATAAGGTATGATACTTCTCCTTTGGGAATCTGTCTGCCTGAGCAGCAAGAATCTTCAACTCTGACACTTTAGGTGTGATTCCAAACCGATTCCAAAAATCGATTCCCAGGTATAGCGATTGCTCTAACCATGGCACTATATACAAAACTAAATTATGCTCTCTATCGTTGAATTTAACCTGGGCATAAATATATCCCAATACTCTTTGCGACTGTCCGCTGGCTGTACTAATCTGGGACGGAAAGTTCTAAAACTTCACAAAAGGATTAGTTAGTATTTTCTCCGACCCACACCCTAATACACTAACACTAGCTCCGCTGTCCAACAGACCCTTATATGGCATATTATTTATCAAGATATCAGGGTATGGCCTGTTGTCCCCTATTTCGCCAGACAACAGGGATGATGTTATGAAGAATCGCATGTCCCGTCGGCGGTCCCAATATTGTTTAGAGCGATTTGCTCTTTACGTCGTCTTTAGTTGAGCTAGTTTACAAAAATGACTTGGTAAGTTTAGTATCTCCTGCGAGCTAATTCCGTGTCAGTATTGCTCGCGAAATCCACCCTTCCCTTGTTGGGTGCTACTATTTTCGGCGGCACTTGACCCGCAACTCTCAAGATACCCCTCTGACCGTTTCCCGAACAACGAGCGCACCTTGGTTTAATTATGCCTTTTAGCCCACATTTGTAACAAAATATTTCCGTCGCTGGCGTAGGACAATCCATGAATGTATGCCCAATGTCCAAACAATTAAAACATAAAGGATGTTTTGATTGAGGTTGAGACTCAGTTGCAACCATATTTTCAAATCTCGGTAGGGTATCACCAGCTGTTCCTCTTGTTACTTGTATGGCCGCTATGGCCACACTCGACGGTTGGTTCTGGAGTGAGACCCTCTTCCCGAGAATAGTCACTTTTGAACTGTTCAGCATATTCACTGATCCCGAGCTCATTAACCCCTCTTCTCCAAATCGGTACCGGGTCCGGAACAGATCTGAACCGCTTCAACGTCTCTTCCCAGGCGGTACAACTTTTGATCAAGTCGTTGATGGTATCACAATGACGATCTGTCAAATGATATTGAAGGGCGGGTTTCATATTCATTCTAAACAATTGAATCAGTTCCTCGTCCCCGTATGGGGTTTCACATTGAAGGGTTAGTGTCCAAACGCTATGGTAAAATTCCATAAAGCTTTCATCGTTTTGTTGTTTACGAGATTCAACAGACCGTCTAATTTCGAAGTTTGTTCTACGATCTTCGAATCTTTGCACGAAATCCCGCTTTAATTCCGGCCACGTAGCCAACGGATAAAGTTTTCGATAACTCCAATACCACTGTAGCGCGATATCTTTTAGCACGTGATAAAAGTCAGATAATAATGCCTCATGGGATAACCGCATAGACGCTGCTACAGTCTCTAACTGGAATATAAACATTTTAACCGATATATTAGACAACGATCCGTTAAAGCTAATTCCACTACGTGAAAGTTGTCGATTTGCATATTGAGCATTCCCACATGGGTGCGCATTTAGATTTGACGTCATAGGATAACTTCGACTCGGTTCCTGGATGTCATGTTCAGACGTACAATGTGTAAATGTACTATTAAAGTTCTGATTCTGGTATCTCCATTGTTCTAGATAATTTTGTTCTGGTACCTCCCGAGGATGCTGGTGAGCATTATATCTCGATACATCGGTCCTGAACACTGGACCTTGAGATCGAACTTGCTTTACGTTCGAATTCTCCACCTCTACTCGGGCTGAAGCCATTACCGGAGCACTTTTCGTGTGACCCAGCTGGGAGGATACCCTAGCCTGCAAGTCTGTTTGACTTTTATGTAACTCCTGCATTTGATGCCCAATACTTGTCAACTGCTCCATAATTAACCCTATCACTGGATCTCGTTCCAGAGTCCCCTCTTTATTACCCGAATTCATGTATCCTTTTCTCTGTTCTTGCTCCATATGTTCTTCGTTTACGAATCCCCCAGGATTCGTCCTCTTGGAAGTGTCTTCTTCTTCCATACGTTCGGCTGATCTCCCAAACATTTGTGTTACGAGACTGTCGCGGGTTAGGTTCGATTGGACGGCTCACTTCACGCATAGTTTGTAACTGTTTCTCAAGAGTCTCTAACAATTTTTGACATACCTGTAACGCATACAGCGCCTCATTTTGATATTTTGGTGATTTAACTGCTCGTTCTAAACGTCCACGTACATGTAACAATCTTGATTCGTTCTGCTGGATTTTATCTCGCCGCACTTCTTCATTCTCCTCCTCTGTTACAAACAAGATGTCCTGCTGTAATCGCAACAATTTTGTATTACAGACTTCGATTTCCACATCCGGTCTTTTAGATGCCCTGGTATGCATTTTTTCAGGGGCTTTTATCGTACCTAATTTTTCTGAGGCGATTTGATAAAAGAGTGTTTCCACCGAGTCTGGCGTTCCAACGGGAATACCGCGTACTTCGCACTCCACATCTACCTCATCTAACTTCAACATGGCAATATCCATGCTACGAACTTATTATTTAGTACTGACTGTGCTAATACTAACGACACTTTTGAGTGTCTTTCCCTCAATTTGGGTGATACCTAAACTCAACCAAATTACTGACGAATATACAACAAAAATACGAATTAAGATCTGAACGACTCAATATTAAACAGAATAGGGTGGGTGCTAAACATGAGTGAGAGCCACCGTCACCTCCCACAACCAACTACTGAACCAGAACATAGGTAATCTGGTAACATTTTTGTTTTCTGGACGAGATTGAAGATCAAAATCATACCCATTAAGAAAAATACTCCAACGTAACATCCTTGGTGACAGGATTGATGGTGTTGGCTTATTCGGATTAAAGAGACCCAGTAACGGTTGATGGTCAGTCGTAATTAGTACTTTGCGGCCATAGCCGAAATTATGAAATTTCGCACCACCTGCCATTCGATGTGCAAGTATGACCCCAATTTCGTATGGGATGCATCACAGCTGCGGAGTAGAGGCAGCGACTCATTGTAATGAACTAAGAAACTGTCGTTGGAGAGAATATTTTTTAATTCCTCAAATAACCGTTGATGGGTGTTATTCCAAATCCACTGTGAATCTTTCTCCAGAAGACGATGTAGCGGCTCAGCAATGGTATAGCTTTTCCTGCTAATAAAACATGATAAAAATAAAGAAGCCCTAAAAAGCTTGAAGTTGCTTTTTGTTTTGAGGTGCCGGAGTGTTAATGATAGCTGTTATTTTTCCTCAGTAGGGCGAATTCCATTGGAATCCATGCAAAAACCGATTCCTTTGAGCAGCTGTTCGATAAATTTTTGGAATATGCCAGGTATGGATGATATTACAAATTGTAAACGTTTTACTTTGAACGCCTCCTTTATGAGCGATGATGATTGTTTGAATCAATGCCGAATTATCATCCACTGACAACTGCTGGTACGCTTGAGCTAAACCAATCTTCGAAAAATATTTTCTCGGTGGTAAAGTTGCCAATAAATCTTTTGTCGACGGAATTTGGAAACAATGTGGGCTTAATGCTTTATTAACGGTTGATTTATAGTCCCCACATTTTTTCACCGGTACGATAGGTGTCGCTCAAGCGCTGTAATCAACAGCTTCTAATATTCATTGATTTGTTAACTTTTCCAATTCATCCTCAATAAGCCGACGAATAGCGAGAGGAATACTTCTGGCAGGCAGGTGAATTGGAACCACGTTCGGATCAAGTTTCAGAGAAATTGGTTTTCCCCGATATGTGAGAAGCTCAGTTGAAAATAAATTTTTATATTGCTTGACGATCTCAGTGACGGCTGAAGGTTGGATTAGGTGAACACCTTGAATTGTTATTCCTAAGGCCGAAAACCAATCGCAACCAAGAACGTTAGTTTTGCTCCATGAAGTGATTTGTAACGGCAGTGACGATACACTTTTGTTATTATATCGCACATCGACATCTGTCGTACCCAAAATTTCGATGGAATTATGTTGAAACTCCACTAATTTTAAATTTGAAGGGCGTAATAACGGTTTATTATGCGGCCAAATTTCGTCAAAACATTTCTCGGAAATGATCTTATGGTTATAGAACCTGAATCAACCTCAAAAATACACTCTTTGTTGTTAATGATTTGTTGTTATTGATTTTTCGAAATCGTTGTTTTGTGATATTACGTTTAATTGCGAACGATTGCGTCCTTTTCCAGAACAGACCGACATGAAGATGCGATGTGGCCGTATTTTTCACATGAATTACATCTTGAAAATCGATAACGGAATTGCTGTCTCAAATGATTACCTCCGCAGCCTTGGCAATTCGTTGACCTTGATCAAGATGACTGACCGTTACGTTGTGCGTTGTTAGGGTTGCTGTGATCGTGAAGGTTGATTTCTGGATGGAGTTGCCTGGTTGCCTTGTTGTTTGCCCACAAATTTTACCTGCTGTTGATTCTCCTTGATCAATTGTTAATATTTTGCGGCTGCTTCGGCGGCTAATGCATTTTCCTGTACGATTTGTAATCTAATTTGCTCACTCGTGAGAAAAGTTTGTTGTATTGATAAATTCTGCAATCCGCAGACCAAGCGATCGCGCAACATTCTTTCCAGAATATCTGCCTTTCCAAATTTGCAATCGATTGCTATCTTCCGTAATTCAGCAATGTATTCGGCTATTCCCTCTTCCGGTTGTTGATTACGTTGGAAGAATTTTTGGAAGGGCCTTTTGGAGTCTGGTGTCCTATTTACGACGAATCTATCCGAAAAATCGAGAGTGTCCAGAAAAAGTTTATACGGTATGACGTACGTGGAAAGACGGATGGGATTACGACCATGACTTACCGCACCACGTTAACCTGAAGCGATTACCATCATTGGCAAGTGGACGAGAGGTTTTAAAGTGTTCGTTTATTGGAAATATTTTACTTGATCAAATCGATGCACCGTCTATACTGGAATCAATTAAAATAAAGGCACCGAGTAGGAATTTAAGAGAACATGAGTTGCTTCATCTGAAAAACACAGAACAAACTATGGTGACAATGAACCAGTAAACATGATGTCAAAGAGTTTTAATAAAATCGATCATCTGTTCGACTTTTACTTAAGTAAAGACAGCTTTAAACGTACCTTTACCAGGCCACTGCAGCCTTAAACATCTTAGAGCAACGTTTTAAATAGATTGCTTACAATTGTTAAAAGATAAGGGATTCACAATGAGCTTGACAAGTTTAGAAACGGTCAATGTTTATTAAATGAGTTGAGTACAATATATTAGTGGTGGAAATCTATCGATAGTACTATCGATATATCGATAGTTTCGTACTATCGAAAACAATCGATACTATTTATATACTATCGATATATCGACCTATCCAAGTAAGAATATGATAAGTGAAAAATACAGTATTTTCAGGAGAGCAGTATAAAGGTTTAATTAGTTCTTTTCGCTGCTAGGAATAAGCGGATCACTTTAATTATATTGTTTATGAAACGTTAATTGTATCGTTTATACTGAAGAGTATTATAAAGTGGCTTTGAATTCTTTTAACTGAATTTTTAGTTAAAAACGCATTAATTTAAGAATATAAAATCAGTCATAACCTTATCAATTTTAGAGATAATACTTTAAGATTTTATCATAATAAGAATTCGACATCGTAGAGTCGAAAAATCGTATTCCCTTAAAACTATGATAACTGACGTTTTCATGGTCTTAATTGGATAGGTCGATATATTGATATTCTATTCGTACAAGAGAGTTTTGCTATTATGCGATATAACTTTAGTTACGTTTTTCTTGTTGTCATTCCTTTCATATGCTAGTCAAATTATTGGTGATTAACGAACCCAATGTTGAGATGCTGATTTTCTTACATAAAAACGATTGGCTGCTTTTAAAACAAAGTGGGAAACTGGGAAACTTTCCGATTATAATAACCTCTCTTGACTTTATAGTTTCTGGTTGTAGTCAACCTATATGTAATTGAATAAAGTTTATAAATTTATTATCCGATAGTATCGATAGAATATCGATAGTCTTTTAATTTGTGTCGATAGTTTTCTATCGATTGTTTTTTATGTTACTATCGAAACTATCGATAGTTGAAATTGTCGATAGTTTTCCACCTCTACAATATACGCCAGCACTAAAAAATCCCCAGGCATCAGAGAAAATTGTTCAAGAAAGTTCTACGAAATCCACAAAAAAACTCGTTGGATAAACCACTCAGAATTAATATAAAATTTTAATTAGTCAAAATTATTTACTAGTACACATTTGAAAAATTGCAACAGGTAAGGAATTATCACAAAATCCTGGAAGTAGCAGGTTGGATAGGATGTAATATCAGAGGAAATTTTTCGCCGATACCAGAAGTACGAGTTGATTAAATAAGAAGTTGGATTTATAAGAGAAGTAAATTTATATTCAGGTGCTAAATGAAGATAAAGTTTGTTTTAACGACGACGCGGCGAAAATATTCTCCTAAGTAAGATTTCACATTATACAATCGAATTTTAAACAGGAATGCTTTTTTAACAATAGTAAAATCAGTGAACGAGTAAGTAAAATGAGATGGATGGTACAACGATTATAGGCCTAACATAGCCCTGGAAATGAGTCACGTTAAAACCTGGCGGTCTTTATACCTCTTATAAAGCAAAAGAATTTACCAAAACTAAAGAAACGTGTAGATTTGAGGCACTTGAACTGCGTTTCCCTCAACAGCCAGAATTTATGGACTAATATACTAAGTTTATGAAAGAGTATATCTCTCTATGCCACATGTCAGCGGCTGCAACAACACATCAAGTTGCATCATAATCCTATTATTTGCCACATCATGAAGTGCTCAAATCGACCGATGCGGGAAATAAATTACGAGTTGTATTTGATGGTTCTGTCCAACCATATGACGAAAAATCGCTCAACAGTTGCTTAGCAGTCGGACCAACTTAATATTTTATTGCGTTTTCGAGAGAAAAATTATGTGTTTTCTGCGGACATCGAGAAGATGTACCGTCAGATTAGAATCGCTGAGTGTAACGCTGACCTGCAACGAATTATTTGGCGAGAGAGTCCGTCCAGCCGCTTGTGACACTATCAACTCCGAACGGTAACATATGGGCTGTCTTCAGCACAATTCCTCGCGACAAGGGCATTGAAACAAATTGCAATCGATGTAGCACAACATCGAAAGAAGCGCAAGTGACCAGAGAATGTTCTCTCACAATACGGCTTCGAGTTAAAAAAATGGACGTCTAAGTACAAATCATATTTTCGGTAGAACTTCATAAGTTTTTCGACGCGGTGAAAGTTATAGGTGTATGCTAGAATCTTGCAACCGATAAAATTACATTCAACGACCACCTTCCTCAGCATTCTGTTCTTACAAAATGAACTGCGCTATCCGATGCGAGCCAATTATTTGATCCTGTTGGTTGGTTGGTCCCTGTGGTCGTTCGGATAAAAATGTTTGTGCAACAATTGTTGATAAAGAATCTAGACTGGGATGATCCACTATCCGACAATCTACAAACCGAGTGGTTAATTTTGGGAGAAGATCTGTTGGAGGCAAACTCTATTACCATTCCGAGACATATCTGCACAACTGGTACATCAGTCGTTGAAATGCATGAGTTTAGTGATGCAACCAAAGTTGTATATTCAGCGGCAGTTTATTTCAAAGTCATCAATGTTAGCGAGACTTCAGTCCATCTCATAATATTCAAAACAAAGGTAGCACCCACCAAACAACTGTCGATTCCAAACCTGGAATTATCAGGGGCTTTATACTATCACAACTCATATTAAATTCATGCATGGACTGACTCAAATGATGTTCTTGGTTGCCTTAGTGATCATCCAAGTAAGTGGCCCACATTTGTCGGGAATCGAACTACAGAGATTGTATACCGCGTTCTTAATCAATCCAGCAGACTGCGCATCTCGAGGGCTTTCACCTAAGTCTTTAAATTCGCACTCAATTCGGTGGCACGATCTACATTGTCTGCGATGTTCATCAGAAAACTGGCCACTACAGCCAGCCTCACATAACATTGCGATCGGACTACATATCTCACAACCAACTTCCGTATTTTTACACAACGAGTGGATGGACCAACTGATCAGAAAATATTCATCTTTTCAAAAATTACAACGCGTCGTATGTTGTACCATAAGATTAATCAGCACTGCCCGAAAAATAAAAATGCAGAGGGTAAGTGCTCCAGTTCCTGAATCAGATGAATTCTTCAAACGCCTACACTTCATTATCGATACGAACAACAACTATTCTTCGGAAAGGAAATTGAAGCCCTTCGTAATTGTAAAGAAATTTTCAAACGAAGTTTACTAATAGCACTAAATCCGTTTTTGGATAAGGAGAGCGTTGTGCGAGTAGGAGGCAGAGTAGAACACAGTGTAAGTTTATACGATACGAAACATCCAATAATTGTTCATGCTAGTTCGATTATTTTTTTTTTTTTTTTTTTTTCGCTAGTGCTACATCCCATAGAGGGATTTGGCCGCTTCATTTTGAAGTTTCGTAATCATTTTGTTAATGGATAATGAGTGATTAATTCATTGATCCTACCCTTAAACCAGCCGTGATTTTTTCATCACCCGCCGGGAATCGAACCCGGGACCTCCGGAGCGTAAAGCAAGTATGCTAACCACTGTGCCACCGGGGCGGCGAAGTTTATACGATACGAAACATCCAATAATTGTTCATGCTAGTTCGATTATTACTCAGTCAATTTTACTGGATATTCATCTCCGACACAAACACGATGGACCTTCGTTACTTAGAAATAGCACTCGGTAGACCTTTTGGATACCATCACCAAGGAATAAAGCAAAGAATTTCGTACAAAATTGCGTATTCTGTCAACGAAATAAAGCAACACTCCGTACTCAAATTATGGCAGATTTAACTCGGTCATGAGTTGTAGCAAGCAGACCATTTACAAATTGTGGTGAGGACTACGCCGTTCCTTTCAATTTTCATTTCAGTAAGGGTAGGGAAAAAAACGTACCAAGGTTATACATATGTGTTTGTTTGTATGTTTGACGGTAAAAGCAGCGTGCACATTGAGTTTGCGAATAATATGACAAGTGAGTGTTTTTTGGCTGCACTCAAAAGATTTGTAGCTCGCAGAGGTGTCCCAACTAACATCTTCAGCGATAACGGTCATAATTTGGTAGGTGCCGAAGCAAAGTTGACGAAAAACATCGAAAGTCTCAAGTTTTCTACAGCAGCTTACATAAAATGGAATTTTAACCCACCTCAAGCTCCTCATTTTGGTGGCCCCTGGGAGTCGGCAGTTAAATCGACGACGTTCCACCTTAAACGCGTGATCGGAAATACATTTCTCACTCTGGAAGAAATGGTTACTTTATTGACAGATATCGAGGGCATATTAAACAGCAGTCCACTCAGCACCACAACTAACCCGGATATCGAGATGCTAACATCATCACACTTTTTGCTTGGCCATAGTAATTTGAAAATTCTCGAGAACGACTTAACCGAAGCAAAATGTTCTTATCTAAGTAGACGGCAAATGGTGCAAAAAATGACTCAGCACTGTTGGGAACGATGGCATTTTGAATACCTCACCACATTGCAAACGAGAGCTTAATAACGCAAAGTGGGTGAATCAGTACGCATCAACGATATAGTCATTGTACAAAAACATATTCCATCGTATAGGTGGCCGTTGGGAAGAGTATTAGAGGAGCATCCTGGGTCAGATGGTTATATTCGCGTCGTCACAATCAAAACAACTATGAGAATTTTTCAACGACCGGTTCATAAAATATGTGTCTTACCCGTTTCGTAGCAAGAGACTTATAACTGGCAAGATGTAATTCACGACCATGAAGATCAAAATTTATTTCACAATCAGAAGAATTCGCAAGATGCACCATTCATTATTAAGGATCAAAATTCCACGAAATGAACACGAGCAAACGGTAAAGGACATGATACTTCAGTAACATACGTTGTCTAGTCAATCGTTAAACGCAAAGTTTTCTTTTATTGAACCAAAACATTCAAGGCGGGAAGGGTGTTGGAGATCACTTGGATCAATTAAATAAATTTTGTGGTTATGTCTCTGCCTGAAATAAAACATAAAGAGTCTTACAGTCTACCTGAAACCCAACATCAAACCTCAACATTAATTCCGTCAAGTTACTATAATTTATATAATTTACTTACCCATTTTTAGATTCCAGTCAACGTTAATTTTTAGATAAAATAATCGTAACGAACGACAATGAAAGTTTTCTTGAAGAACCAAATTCCTTCATGCCTTCGGAAAATATTACCTGTAAAACTACAAAGTGATTCATGTGTTTTACAAGAAGTTGATTCGACGATAATGGATTTTAACTCATTTTCAAATGATCAATCTAACCAAGGTATGTATAAAACAGTTAATTACAAAAAATTCAATTTTGCAAAATTATACCGAATTTATCAAGAAACTTTCTCTGTTTCAGTTTCAGAAATTTCTCAAAATGAACAATAGCCGAATTTGAAATTCAGATTTTAACAAGTAAACTACTTAAGTTATAAAGAAGGAAACTCGTCAGATGAAGATCCATTTTCTGCAGATGACAGGGATGAATATGTACCTCCTGCAGAAATCGGTTTATCTTCGTCATCTGATAACGACTCGGGGTGGTGGAAAACATATTTCTGTAAATACTAACATTAATGAAAATACTGGCGACTCAGAAAATGATAATGTAAATTCTATTGTAAATTATGACCACTCTTCAGCAAAGAAAAAATGGAAAAAAGAGGAAAAGAAAATGGGTCCACCCTGTAAGTGCAGACTTAGCTTTGCGACTAAAGTACCAGAAGATGCAAGGAAAATCTTATTTCAACAATATTGGTTGTTATCTTCATTTGAAAAGCAACGCAATTTTTTGGGTACATGTATCGAGATCTTACAGCTTCAATATAGAAGGGTCAAGATGAATTCTATTCAGCCCAGAAGACCAAACTGTTCATTTCTTTTTCTACAAGACGAAAAAAAAATTCAAATATGTAAGCCGTTCCTAATGAGTACTCTAGGAATCAAAGCGAGATCTGTTTGTACTGTTGTGGAGGCTAAATTTAGTGGTATCGGAGTAACACCAGATGACAATCGAGGCAACCACAATCATCATTCCAAACTAGACGAATAAATTACAGAATCGGTACGGGTACACATAAATTCTATACCTAGAATAGAAAGTCACTATGTGCGATCTACCAACAGCCGATAATTTATAGATGGTGGACTTACCATAGCAGAGATGCACCGAAAATATGAATCTCTACGTAAGTTGGCTGATACGCCATCAGCGAACTATGATGCGTATTCTACATATTCAACACTAAATTCAACATTGAGTTTCTTCATGTTCCAAAAAAGGATCAATGTGACCAATGTGAAGCTTTCAAGAATTCAACTGCAGATGATAAATTAAGATTAGAGATATAGGTCTTCTCTAAGAACATAAAAAACAGAAATAATTAAGTCGACAAGAGAAAGCAAAAGACATTGAAAAAAGCAAGGAATCCGGTTTGATTCAAGTTGTTGCAATTTACGATTTACAGGCTGTAATGCCTGTCCCAATAGGAGATTCTTCCGCGCTTTTTTTTACCACGCAAAACTGAACTGCTATAATTTTACAGTAAGTAATAATTTGATTATCTCCTTTAAGTATAATTTGATCTGATTGTTAAAATAAATTAAGTGTTATTCTAATAAAAGCGATGATTTCTAGCATTTTATAGATATTCATATAATTTTTATATTCAAATCGATCCTTTTGAATTTTTTTCTTCAAATTTTGGATATGAAATGCGGCTTTACAATTATTGCTTGTTTTCAGGTCACAAATATCAATACAAAAATTACCAGGTATTATTTTTGGCACGAAGGTTTGGGACACCGAGAAGCAATTTAAATCGGTTCATGTGTCCTTAAATATTTAAAACACATACAACACGGAAAAAAATTAACTGGTCCTCAGCTAAGAAACGGACTTTTAATTCAAGAAAATGTACTTTTTCTTGATTTAAAAGCTAATTTTCTTATTTCTATCGAGTTTTTCTTCATGTAAGAATTGTGTTTCTTGAAATGAAGAAAAACTCGAAAGAAATAATGGCGATTTCAATTTTCCAGATCTAATTTGGATGATGGTTGACAATATGTTCATTCCTGCTAATACGAATGATTCTTCAGCCTTAATCTGTGATTTTATAGCAAATATGGGTATTTCAAAAATAAACAGTGTACCAAACAGCAACGGCACTTATCTGGATTTGGTTTTCTACACTAATAATAGGTCTTTTAAACTAGAATCATGCGACGACTTTGCCGGTTCAGTGTTTATCATACCCCGGTTTCATTTCAGTTGTTCTACAAAACTTCACGGAAAAAAATAATTTCTAATATGAAGAAAAAACGGATTAGTTCAAGAAAATTTGTACATCATTTTTCAGCAAAACGAAATTTTTCTCACCAAACACTTTACGTTTCTCAATTTGAAATTCTTCTAAAATATTAAAATAATCTTTATTTGTTTAATATGAGAAAACTAAATTCTTGATACAAGAAAACGTGATCACATAGAGAATATGGTTTTCTTTATGGTTAATTCTCATTTCTTAAGTTTAACAAAATCGGGTTGTTTGTAGAAACCGATTCTTTTGACTGAAAACTAGAAATTTTTATGATGAGAAATCTCGTTTCTATATTTAAGTAGCATTTTCTGTAAATAAACAGATATTTTCTGGATGGAAAATACATATTTTCTTGAGTAGAGTAAAAATTTACCAATCTATTGTTTGGATTTTCTTGTATGCATCGGTGTATTTCTTATAAGAAACTTGCTATTCCTTGACTATAGAAAACAATTTATAAATTTATTGTTTGCGTTTTCTTGTATGCATCGGTTTTCTTCTTCCAGGGAACTTGCATATTCTTCACTAGAGAAACGCTTTTCTGGTGACAATGCAATATTTCTTCAGGTGTGGTTACGCAGTATTTCTTTGATTCAATAAAATAATACAATTTTATGACAATTTATTTTTGTGTTTTTTATTTCACCATCAGATACAGAAAATATTTAAATATAAATTTGATAATTTCGATTGTTATTTGTTTCATTATATTTAAATATAAATAATTATAATTTTATAAATAATTTTCGCTTAGAACTAAGCTTATAATCGATAATGATAAGTTCCGACTTTCAATTTTTGTTTTTTAACTAAGAATTTAATTATCAAACATTATTACAAAAAGTATCAGTATATCAAAAAAAATTGTAGATTTTAAATAGATAATAAATTTGGTTTAAATATTTTAATTCCATTTGGAAGTGTGAGTTAAATGTGATAGATTTGATTTTTTTACATGTAATAAATTCATATTTTGCCTTGTTCTGTGCCAACATAATTAATCCCAATAATTTTTAGCAGCTTCTTTTTTCTGTAAAACAAAGGAAATAGGATTTTTTTAAAGTAATTATCGTGTATTTAATAACAGAAATACTTACATATGTTTTGAACATCTGAGATATTTGAACATCGAGCAAGGCGGGAGAAAATATTAAAAACATTTTTAAATGTTCCAGAAATCCTTTTTCTGTTTTCACTTTACACCACTTTGAAGTGGAAACTCCACGGTTTAAAAAATCTAAGTTTATTCACTTTTAACAAAAGAAAATTTTCACAAAATCTCTCTTTCAAAATCACAAAAAAAATTTACGTTTTTCACTGTTGAAGGTTCGCGATAGTATTGTATATACATACAATTATAACAATTTAACGATAATTTTCTCGTCTCAAGAAAGGCTTACTTAGTTGCAATACTTTATTCTATTGTTCTGAGAAACAGACTTTTCATATTATGAAATAGTTTGTTGTATTAAAAATATTTTCTCAGATTAAAAAAATTTTGTTCAAATGAAAAATGCGTTTTTTAAATAAGATCGTTTAAGAGAAGAACATGTTTTCTTGTCCTGAGAGACATAAATTCAAAGTTTTCTTGTTAATAGAATTTATTAAGGAATAGTTTCTTCAATTGAAGATTCTTTCTCAGTTCAAGAATAACATAGACAAATTGGTTGTTTCGAAGAGAACATAAACTTTTCCTTGTTGTGGCACCTAATTAAAAATAATCTAATTTATTCGGAATGCTGTACTATATTTTCCAAATTATTTCATATTTTGAACCATACTATTATATCGGCTAATCAAATTTCTAAACACCCAACTTAGTTGTGTATTGTAACCCAATTATTTCAGCTATAAAAAAGAGCAAAGTTAGCACAATGTGTACAAAATGCCCTATTCTCTCATTGCATACAGTACTCCCCACAAATGTGTGCAAACCATAAATAATTAAATTAGAATAAAAACATAAAAATGCTTTTATGAAATTCATTTATTTATTTCAATATATTATGTATTAAATTTTATAAATGGCAGATTTCAAGAAAATTGCACCTATATTTTGAGAAAAGATTCTATTTCTAGATTTAAGAACAATTTAATCTTATCATTAACATTTCAATAGTTTCTTGAATCAAGAAATTGCATTTGTGTTGATCAAGAAAATTTTTTATTTTTAAAATAACCAATTCCAAGAAAATTGGACAATATACATAGTTTGAGAAAAGAGTCAATTTCTAGTTGCAAGAAAAATTGGAAACAAAACAATCGTATTTTTCTCCATTCGGTATTTTTTTTTCTTCAATCAAGAATTTTGAGCAGCTATAGATGCAAGAAACTAAGTCTCAGATTAAAATTAAGCACCAAATTTTAACTTAAGAATTTTTTTATCATTTCAAGAAACACAAATCTTATATGAAGAAAAACGGGAAATAAATAAGAAAATTAGCTTTTAAATGGAGAAACAGTACATTTTCTTCAATTAAGAGTCCGTTTTCTTCGTGGTAACAACTCTAGTTTTTTCCGTGTTCTAATAATATGAACTTCACTAAAAATTGTACCGTATTTGATTATTCGCACGCCGACCACAGCTCACTAAATAATTTTTTAGCTGAAGTGGATTGGTCTGATACTCTATCAAGCATTGACATCAACAGTTCATTAGATACCTTCAATGAATTATTGAAGGTTGCTTTAGAAAAATTTGTTCCTAAAAAATTAATGAATAAGTCTCATACCCGGAAAGTTCCATGGTTTACTAAGGAACTCAAGCAGCTAGAAGTCCTGCGTAATAAAAGTCACAGGAAGTATAGGCGTACAGGGTTGGCCCATGACTATATCCAGTTTAAGTCTCTGCGCAAACAGTTTTGCTATCTCAACCGATTCCTGTATAACAATTACATAATTGACATTGAAGACGATTTGCGATGTAATCCGAAGAATTTCTGGAGATTTGTCAAAAGTAAGAACCATAATAACCGCTTGCCGTCATTTTTAGAATTCCATGGTCAAAAATCAGATAACCCAGAGGCAATCTGCGGTTTCTTACGCTGAATATTTTAGCAGTGTTTTTGTTAAGGATAGCTCGCTCTCTCCTATATTAGCTAACTGCAATAATTCAAAAATTGTTTTTTCAGAACTTGACGTGATGCGAGCGCTTTGAGGAACTTGGTCGTTTCTAAGGGTTCTGGACCAGATGGTTTACTAGTTTCTCTATTGAAGCTGTGTGCAGTCGGTTTTGCCGCTCAATTATGTCATCTATTTAATCTGAACCTCAGCCAAGGCAAATTTCCTGATCTCTGGAAGATATCAAGTATCATACCGATCCACAAAAGCGGCCTCCGCAGTGAAGTAACAAATTATCGTGGAAATGCAATACATACTGTCTTGCATTCCTAAAGTATTCGAGTCAATGGTTAACAAAGTGATCTACTTCCACACCAAGCAAC
Organism: Tipula helvola; assembly: GCA_963556165.1. Classification (NCBI taxonomy): domain Eukaryota; kingdom Metazoa; phylum Arthropoda; class Insecta; order Diptera; family Tipulidae; genus Tipula; species Tipula helvola. The sequence goes on from OY744481.1 coordinate 84,676,539, forward strand.
ATATTAGCACACGTCAGCATGGATTTTTTCCTGGCCGCTCAACGGTCACTAATTTAACGGTCTTTCAAAATAATTTAATTAATTCTGTTGCCTCGAAAGCTCAAGTCGATACAGTTTACACCGACTTCGCTAAAGCTTTCGATAAACTTAATCACAGGATATTAGTGAATAAGCTCAGTGAACTTAATTGCGATATTATTCCCATAAATTGGCTTATGTATGTCTTATTTATCAGATCGCAAAATGTTTGTCAAGATTAACGATACGTTCTCAGAATGTTCTATTGCGACATCTGGGGTGCCTCAGGGTAGTCACCTGGGTCCACTATTATTCTTATTGTTCATTAACAATGTTATGGATTGCTTCAAATTCGCAGGCTGTATTCTATTTATTTATTTATTTATTTATTTAAATTATTACCTACAGTAAATATTTATACAATTGGTAAGTAAACATACAAAAAACAAAATTTAACAATTACTGGAGAGACATTTAAACAATTCGTTTTTAAACGAACTTCTTGTCATATTAAAGTCGAAAACATCGTAAAACGAATTAAAAAGCCGCGACATTCTCAAGACTGGTTCCGAAAGTGCAAAGTTCGTCGAGACAGGATCAATATGTAGCAAAGGGCGACCGCGCAAACAGCGCATGGGAGCGTAGATATTGAAACGAGCAAGTAATTCGTCACAATCTATTCGGGAAGTCAGAACATCGTGAACGAATATAGCAGATGCAACGTCTCGTCGGTGATCCAAACGTTGTAGTTTTAATAAATTACAACGATCAATATAAGGTGGGAGAATGTATTGATGCGCTCTCTCAGTGGGTAATCCCCGAAGGGCATACAGAACAAATTGCTTCTGAACACTCTCAATTCTATCTGAATGGCACTTATAAAATGGGGACCAGATCTGAGAAGCGTATTCTAGAACTGAACGAACAAAGCATATATATAGAGTTTTCAGTGTGCGCGGGTCGCAAAAGTCCTTACAATTGCGCTTAATGAAACCTAGCATAATGTAAGCTTTCGTAATGATACAATCAATGTGTTTAGTAAAAGATAGATCAGAAGAAAACATTATACCTAAGTCGGACATGAACTCAACTCTGTCAACAGCAATATTATATAAAAAATATTGCTGGAATATTGGCGATCGCATCCGAGAGAATGATAAAATCCTGCATTTACCCACATTCAGCAACAATTTGTTATTGATCGACCAACTGCAAAATTTAATCAAGTCAGCTTGCAGTTTCACACAATCAGCAACCTCATTAATTGGAGCAAATATTTTCATATCATCTGCGTAAAGCAGACAATGTGCAAATTCAAAACACTCAACAACATCACTTACAAATAATGAAAATAAAAGCGGACCAATGTGACTTCCTTGAGGAACTCCTGAGGTAACACGAAATGAACGAGAGCTAAAATCGTTAACCTTAACAAATTGGTAACGATCAGACAGATATGAATGCAACCACTTAATAGGGATGAACTGACAATCTAGTTTATCCAGCTTATCGATAAGAATCGAATGGTCAATTTTATCGAAAGCCTTTGAAAAATCGGTGTATACTACATCTACTTGTTGCCTATGTTCTAGTCTACTATATAAATGTCCACAAAAAGAGACTAGATTAGTCGCCGTAGACCTACCCGGATAAAATCCGTGTTGAGCAGGAGAAATAAACCTTTTTACATGAAAAAACAAAAATTTCTGTACCATGGATTCGAATAGTTTTGGTATAGCAGAAAGAATAGCGATTCCGCGATAGTTGATGACTTCACTTCTTTTGCCAGATTTGAAAATCGGACGGATGAAAGATAATTTCCAGAGATCAGGAAAAATCCCTGTACGTAGGCTATTATTAAAGATAATAGTCAGTGGAGGGGCTAGACTCACTGCACAATTCTTAATAAGGATGGGTGGAAAGCCATCCTGTCCTGCTCCCTTATTAACTTCCAGTTGAGATAACCCATCATAGACTTCTGCTTCCGTAAATTTTAAAAAGATAAAATCAGAAAGACAGCGGTTAGTAAAAGGCTTGTTATATGATACCGCAGGTTCTTCATAGACAAACTCAAAAAAATTGGCAAACAAATTTGATATATCAGAGGGCTGACTGGCGAAAGAGTTCTTAAAAGTCATTGGGGTAGGAAACCCAGCAACCTTCTTTTTACCATTTATGAAATTCCAGAATTTCTTAGGATAGGAAGTTAATTCATCTTCGATTTGCAAAATGTAGTTATTGTAAAGGAACCAGTTTAAAGTTTTAAACTCCTTACGAGCAGTGTTGAAGCTAGGATAAAACTCAACACCGTGCAACTTATATAAAGAATGAAACTTATTACGGCGTTTCTCAATACGAATTAGCTGTTTATTATACCACGGCTCTCGATACCGAGGTTCGTTTTTCACTGAAGGAACATATCTTTCAATACCAGACTTGAGAAGCTCGTTGAACAAAAATACACTATCATTCAAGTCTCCTCCTCGTTCTAGAAATACCCAGTCCGAATCGACAAGAAATTTGTTTAAAGAAACGTAGTCAGCATGTCTAAAATCGAAATGAAAAGAATTACTAGAAGAACACATAGTATTACAATTCTCATGGAAAATGTATATCATAATTGGGGTATGATATATGCTCGTACATCCAGTGAAGTCCTCACACGGCGAGAGCTCCAAATACATAACATCAGTTGAAAACACCAAATCGAGGAATTTCCCTCGACTATTGCCTATTCGGTTCACCTGCATCAATGCTGTGCTAGCAAAATAATCAGTGACTGCTAATCCTTTTTGGTCATTGGAACAGGCCGTGAAAACTCCATCAACATCAATCCAAGTAATATCAGGAAGATTGAAGTCACCAGTAACAATTAGTTGTTCACCATCACGAACCAATGGCGCAACAGCAGAATCGATGAAATTAATAATTCCCAGATAATATTCCAGGGTAGATCCGCAGGGAACATATGCAGCTACTACGAGGATGGAGGCACTGGCTACATTAATACGTACAGCAATAACATCATAAGTTGGATGACATGCAATGAGCCCGTTTGAAATCGAACATTTAACAGCGACCAACACACCTCCCCCCTTCAGGCTGGTACAAAAATCATGCCGATCATTCCTGTGAACGACGTAGTTAGGTGGAAAATATTCCGCCGAATTGAAACTTTTAGTAAGCCATGTTTCCGAGATAATGATCACATCGTAATCATTGTCAAGCACGCCAAGCAAGAATAATTTAGCTTTACCTCGAATGAGGGTAATTTAGCTGACGACATGAAAATATATGCAAACATATCATGTGAATTAGATCGCAATCAATTTCAGCGGGACCTGAACACATTTTGCGGTTGGTGTGTTACTTATTTATTTATTTATACTGAGAAAAGTCTACAAATATGACTTGAATTTATAACATACTGAACATGGTAGAATAAAAATTAAATTAAACAAAAAAAGAATAAAAATTGACCTAAAAATATTTTTAGGTTGGAGCAAAATGTTGCTTCAACCTACGTTTAAAGCTGTTTTTACTTAAGTAAAAGTCGAACAGATGGTCGATTTTATTAAAACTCTTCGACATCATGTTTACCGGTTCAGTGTCACCATAGTTTGTTCTGTGTTTATTTAGATGAAGGAACTCATGATCTCTTAAATTCCTACTCGGTGCCTTTATTTTAATTGATTCCAGTATGGATGGTGCATCGATTTGATCAAGTAAAATATTTCCAATAAACGAACACTTTAAAACCTGTCGTCCACTTGCCAATGATGGTAATCGCTTCAGGTTAACGTGGTGCGGTAAGTCATGGTCGTAATCCCATCCGTCTTCCAACTTTTTCTGGACACTCTCGATTTTTCTGATAGGTTCGTCGTAAAAAGGACACCAGATGTTGACAGCATATTCAAGTTAAGATCTCACGTAGGCATAATACAGGATCTTGATTGTCTCTAGGTCATGAATATCCCCAGTCCAACGCTTAATAAAACCAAGCATGGAATTGGCTCTAGCAACGCATTGTTCAATATGCTTAGTAAAGCACATGTTTTCAACGAAAGTAACCCCTAGGTCTTTAATCTCGAATACTTTTTGTAAAAGTACGCCATTTATTTGATATTGTTGTGTAACAGGGTTAACTTTTCGATGGAACGATAAACTCTTACACTTGTTGATGTTGAGACTGAGGAGGTTAGACTCACACCATTTCGCTAGATTGTCGATGTCTTCTTGTAGCTTATGGGTATCGCCGATGTTTTCTACTGTTTTAAAGATTTTGAGATCATCTGCAAACATTAATACCTTAGAATATTGTATTACTTCAGTAACGTCATTGATGAAAATTATGAAGATCCAAGGACCAACATGAGAGCCTTGTGGTACTCCTGAAGTAGCTTGAATTGATTCTGATCTTCTATTACTAAGCTCAATATACTGAATGCGATTACTCAAATATGATTTAAACCACGCAACAAACTGTTTAGAAAAACCGAATCTGTATAACTGTTCCAACGTTTTACAATGACTGATGGAGTCAAAGGCTTTGGCAAAGTCAGTATACACCACATCAACTTGCTTATGCATTTCAATTTCTTTAATGGTGTTGCTGGTAAATTCAATAAGATTTGATGATGTTGATCTTTTGGGTATAAAACCATGCTGACACTGTGAGATGAATCGAGGAACCAAAGATCTGAATGAGTTGCATACAACCAGTTCAAATAATTTGGGTATTGAAGATATTGATGTAATTCCTCTGTAACAAGAGACATCATTTCTTGCTCCTGTTTTGAAAATTGGTGTTACTCTTGTTACTTTCCATTTCGTTGGAAATACGGCTAGTTGTAATGATTGATTAAATAGAAGACACAGAGGAGTTACCAACGATGTGAAATCTTTCAATAATGAAGCTGGAATGCCATCAGGACCACATCCATCTCCGAATACTTCTAAAGCTCGATGAATATCCTCGGTTTCAATCCTTGGTGTTAGTATGGTTACGTTGTTTTCACCATTGTTTGGATGTTCATACTTATCAATGTCTTCCGGTTTATAAACTGATTGAAAGAACTCCGCAAACATGTTTGATATAACCTGCGGGTCACAGGATTTACGTTCTTTGAATGTCATACACACTGGGTAACCATTAGTTTCACGTTTTTCTTTAAAAAATCTCCAAAAATGTTTTGGATCGTTTCTTATTTTTTCCTTAATACGGCTTATATAACTCTTATACTTTATCTCAAAGTATCTCTCGAAATTTTGATTACACGCAGTGAATTTATGTTTTTTATTTATGTACTAATCTTATGTTTCTGAATGTTGATAAGTGTCACGTGATCACCTATTCAAGTCTCCAGTAGTTTTTGACTACTTTCTAGATGGCATTAGTTTAATGAGAGTTAATATGATTACTGATTTGGGCGTTATCTTTAGCTCGGATTTGACGTTTAATTCACACATCGATGCGGTTGTTAACAAAGCCTTTTCGATGTTGGGGTTTATTAAAAGATATTCGAAGGAGTTTCATGACACATTAACTTTCAAGTCACTGTACACTTCTTTTGTTCGTTCACAGATTGAGTACGCGACTGTCATATGGTCCCCGTTCTACCAGTCTCATTCAAACAGAATTGAAAGTGTTCAGAAACAGTTTTTGTTATTTGTTCTCAGAAAATTACCGTCTCTCGAACGGGACAATAATTTCAGACTATCACCATATTATGTAGACCGATGCCGTTTTCTGGACCTCCAATCTTTAAGTGCTAGACGGACATGCGCAAGTGCCACATTTGCAGGGGCCATCATTTGTGGTAAAATAGACTGCTCTAGACATTGATGTCGTTATAACCTTATCTTGTATTGTATAAACTTGTTTAACTTTTTATAATATTTTTAATAATGTAAGCCATTTTTGCATGTACAGTGTTGGTTAATAAATAAATAAATAAACAAATAAGAATATTAGCTTTTAAATCAAGAAAAAGTATATTTTCTTGAATTAAAAGTCCATTTTCTTAGCTGAGGACCAGTTTATTTTTTTCCGTGTACGTCCCAGATCAGTACGTTTCACTTATACGTACTGCAAAAAAGCGAGAAGAGCCTTGAAATGGTTAATGAATTAACATTCAGCGGCTTCTTTGATTTAAAATCTTTGGCCGAAGACATGAATTTTAACGCAATAAAAAATTTAAACAACCGTTTTAAAACCGTTAAACGGTGCTGACAACAGTATAAATTAAAGGATTCACTAAACATTTAAATTCCGCAAGAGTTGTATTCTATTAGCCGTCATTTTGAACTTTAAAAATTTCACAAACTTTAAAGACGTTTTCTCAGACTTTTACAAATTTGCGCTTACGTCTTTGTTACTCCGGAGGGGGGTTATGTAAAAAATACTTAGCTTGTTTGTATGTACACAAATTTCACCTTGATATTCCAAATGTCAGATGTAGGTGAATTCTAGTGTACCTACACTGTACATTAATTTTGTAATAAAATATCGAAACTGATGATCGACACGCCATCTGTGCTAATTATAACAAAAAACCTCGAACATAGATTTCTAGAGTGTACATTCTTTCTCTGTGTGAAGAGAATAAAAAACAATTTTGGTACAATCGTCATACAATAAGGTTAATTTATAATTAAATCACATTTCTACCAAGAATGATAGATTAGAAGATTATCCAACTCCGATGGAGAGTAAAACGACTGGTTACTATGCTTTATTTTTTAATTTTATTTTTTATCCTCTCTCCTAATACGATAGTGAACCAAAAATGTTGTACTTAAATGAATTGTTGTGTTGTTAAATTACTATGAAAAGAGCGATAATTTTGTTCTCCACTGTATATACAACATAAACATTAAATTAAATAAATAACCAATGGTGAATGAGAATGAAGGACCAAATATATTATACCACCACAAGAGGAAATGAAAGGTATATATAGATTAACACTTTCACATCAATGATCATGTGTTCATATTTACTCATGTTTCTCGCTCACACCGCTGTAAAACCAACTAAATATTTGAAGAACCAAGGGTGAATGAAACAAAATTCAAATAACAGGTGCCAAAAAAAGTCAGATATACAGACTGGTTCCTACGCTTTATTTTTGTACAAAAAAAGAGAGTAACGTATTTTGAGTTGCATAATCTTGTAATCTATCATTCTTGATTTCTACAAATAAAAATTATTGCTGTTTTCCAATTATTGCTTCATCGGTTGGCAATCCTGCCATATTGGGAATAAATATTGAACATCTGCGAGGATCGCTTTAATTTCTTAAGTAACAATCCGTTTGCTAACAAGGAAAATTGTCTTATATCAGGCAAAATCAGAACTTATTCATAAGGTGTTAAGCAAAATTTTTGCAAACAAAATCAAATTTTCGTTTTGTGTTCGAATGAAAATGTTGCCTATTCTGAAAAATAAGTTCAGATTTAGCAAAAACGATTTGCCAAAATTCCGAATATTTTAAAATTGTATTTATTCCGAAGGATTTGCTTATTTTAAGTTCTGTTTTAGAGAAAAATACTTTGCTGGAATCTATTGCAGAAAATGATAAAAATATTGGAATAATAAGTTCAGGCTAGTGTATAGTGCAATTGCAGGGCCGGTCTCATTAAGCATTTTTTGAAGTATGTATATGAATTCAGAATGGAAACTGACGGGCATCTGGCAAATTGATGACTTTCAAATATCCTTGATTGTGTGTTTGGAGCTGAAATTAACGTCTGATTCTTCGAACCCCAGATGGGAGTTGTTGGTTGTTGCTATAAATTTCTTGTAGTTGTTGATTGCTGTGAAAATAATTGATTTTACATAATATTTCACGAATGTTGCCAGCAGAAATTCAAGTGAACCACTTTTACGATCACTACACATCCGATTTATAAAAACCTATATGAAGGGCCAAATAACGCATTATCTAATTTTTCCCCTTACCATTGATATACTTACATACAACTTCGTCATTAAGAGAACCAATTTTTTTTTCTTTGGTTAAAATATCATTACCGGAATTGATTTCATGTAAATATTCATTTTGGATAAGTTGGTATAACATTCACAGTGAAAAAATGGCAAATAAAAAATGATTTCAACATAAATTCGCTCAACACTCGCTATAATTTTGGAATATCAGCGCCCCTAGTGACTTTGATTATAAAGAAAAAAAAAATCGGGGTGAAATATATCGTCTATACACGGCTACAGGTGATTTGCGTGATAACGTTCATAAGATGTTGCGATAAATTATTTTAATTCAATATAAATTTTCTGCTTCAGTTTATTTACGCATAAATAAATGAGGGATTCCCTCTGCAGTGTTCTCAACTATTGCAAATTTCTATTTTGCAGATTTTACATTTAATTAAAATTGATGTGGTAATTAATTATTTTAATTTAAAATAAATTCACCACCACTGTTTCTTTATGCAAAAATTGACATCCGAATTCTCGGATCGGTGAGCCATTCTCTTGCTACAGTTGTTCAAGCATTTAAACCGCGTGAAATCAGAGGTTCGTGGCACGGCGTGTTTCGCCACATATGATGACGTCACTGCGATTATATTATGCGTGCGGCATAAAGCCTGAGAAATTATAGGTACATTTAAATTAACGGTAATGCTTACAGTTGATGAGTAATTGCCCACCACCAAAGGCAAAATTTCGTGTCAATTTTATGAACATGCGGCGTAGGACGATATCATGTCAAAAATCATTTATTTAATAGTTCATTATTAAACTAAAGCTGGGGCTACATTTTAATATAATAATTACCCGGATCAAGATTAATAATTGTACAGATAAGTTTTACAAAAAACAAAAATATTTATTTCAATCTTCAAAGTTTCTAACACTGTAATTCACTTTTTATAATATCATGTAATTCACGTACAATTCTGCGCAAATGTTGATTTTGATGATTTTTTACTAGATCTGCATAGCACATAAACACATCTTCCACGGATCTTAAAAAACAAAATAAATATTAATTTTTCAGGCAAAATACAATTATCTCCACTGACTATAAACTTACTGGCAAAACGCTGGATTTATTCTAAAGCTCGAAGCGTTTGGTTCTTCAAACGATTGCTTTCTAAATTCACAAGTTCGAATTATATCTTTAAGCACATCTTCAACATCATTCTGAGCAATGTCTAAAAATATTTGCCCTTCATTTTGGCATACATAATTTAATATCGCCCTTGAAACATTTAAGTTAGTTCTTTCCGAAGCGACCATAACATGATAATGAGAGAGGCATGGTTCATTAAAGTCAGATATAGAAGCAGTACAAGTTAATGAACGATCAAAAAACGTACAAATTTTATTCGAATACAATTTAATTTGATTTGTATTTTCATCACCAACCTGGCTGAGAACTCTTTGCATCTCAGTTATTATCTCGTCTATATTGTCAAGGCCTGCTTTACAATTATTACTAACACTTAACTGGGCCTTCAAGAATAATTTGAAAACGTAAAAAAAAAAATTGAATTTAATCGTTAAATAATTCCACGACTTACCGCTCTTTCCGCCGAACATTTATCGAACAAATCAATCTCAATTTCAGCATGATTCCTCTGAATCAGTAAAATCACGGCAAAAATTATTAAACTTTTCAACATGATTGTATCGCACCAAACAATTATTTTGAATAAATTGAGATTTTTTATTGTTGTCGTCTTTTATAGAGCTAAATTTTAATTTAGAATACGGTAGCGATAAGCAAACCATTGTTTTTGCTTAGTTTATATTATCAAGTTTATTTTTTTAATTTAGCGTGACCCGTAACCAGTTAAAACCAAGCTATTTTTTAACACTTTTTAAAAGAGATAAGGTTGCTTATTTTTGTTAACTATTACAAAAAGTTTGTTATCTCTCTATGCGGTATAAACTTTGTTATATAACAACTGTTAGAAACAATATAAGCAAATTGCAATTTTGAGTTAATCTCTTATCAGTTAAATGTGTAATGCAAATTTCTAAATTTCTCGTTTAATTGTTGGCAATAGTCTCTTATCATATGTGAAAGCTTCCGGAATTGATAAAACAACCTAATACTGTATTTCCATTGAGGGTTGATTGGATAATAAAAATATAAAGTGAATTTTACCCTCCTTCGGCTACCGTATCCGTTTGTTTACAGTCTCTACTGACAATAACATCTTGATTTGTGTCCCGACTATTTATTATGACCAACATAAACTTGTAACTTATATTAGTTTGCTACTGAAAAGAGCACGTATTTTTCCAGCAGTATTTTCGCAAAAACGCGGCAAGCGCTTTAACCTACATGGAATTGATTGAATATTTGAATTTTGTTTCAAGTGGCCAGAATTATTAGATTTTAAGAAAAACGTGTTGAAAACCCGGTGCTTCTATATTGGCCTACACTTTGTAGCCGAAATCTTGTTTCTAGTAAGCAATACACTACAGTAAATGCACATAGCATTACAGTAAATGCAGGCTCCGGTAAGTTCTTGACAAAATTGTGTATAAAAAGCTTCAGCTATACCAAAAGCCGATTGCATTTTGTGTAACTGAAGCACTCTCGGACTCGCTATACATGATGTTTTCATATAATTTTTTTGCATATTGAAATTGAGTATTAGTAAAAAATCAAACAACATTTTATCACTCTCCTATAGCAAGTATTTTTATTCAAAAATCAAAAAAAAATTTCATTGTTATTTTTTTTTAACATGTACATGAAAGTCGCGATAATATTCCATTTGAACACAGCCAATGAAAGTCAGAATGATTTCAGCACAGTTTGTGATCAAATTTGGAGAAGGAAAAGCTCATTCTCCAAGTTTGAGCAGTTGTTTTGGGATGTCGTAGGCTCTCATGTTAGTTCGCAAGTTCAGGCTTTGAATGGAACTCCATAAGGGAGATGATTTAGGGCATACTTTGATGATAAGTGCACGCGTTCCGTTGTAACTACAGAGAGTGTTTGCCGAAAATCACCAGTAAACACAAAGGTAACTCCCTCCATAATAGCACTCGAGATTCTAAGGTCCTTTAATGTTCGGCCCACAGCTTTGCGACTCATAATACATTCGTCCCACAATATCAGTGGCGCGTCCTGTAACAATTTGCCAAGACGCCCATTTTTGCGTATGTAACTTGCGGAGTGTTGCACACTGCCAGGGCTATGCGCTGAACGAGTAGGAGAGGATTACCCTAAATCACTTAAACTTTTGTAATTCAATGCCAATAGCTTATTTTCGATTTGTATCAAACCTTTGTTGTACATCCCATCATTGAAAGTCAAAGTAAAATCCTGATTTTGCTGTCAAATTTTGAGTCTGATGTCTCCACAAAAATCTTCTTTGAAATTATCTCACAATTTTATTGGTTGAGATGGCTGACAAAATAGGAGAATGACTACAAACAACTCCCTCAGCTTTAATGGACAATGCCAAATTGAAGTTTGTCTCAAAGTATTTTCCCAATGATCGTCAGTTGACGGCTTGATACATTTCTTTGACATCTCCAATTACAGTTTTTACGGCCTTGAATGAGGTTGGACCACGCACGTGATGCAATAACATTCTGAGATAAAAACACTCTGATTGATAAGGATGTACAGTACATTATATAAACTTCCAAAAGCAGCATCTTTCTTCATGCCTGGCTGTTCAGCTACGTTTCGACCGCGCCTTCTTCTTGCAAATTTATTATATAGCCCACGTATTATAGTGTGGGACTTCGTGGTTCAATATAGGTTTTGTAAATCCGTCGTTTTGTAAAAGCTAAAAGTGTGGTTTTGCGAAGGTTTCGGCAGGAAGTACACCCTTTGCCAGTTTCCCAAGTGTACGCCCAAATGCCTGACAGTGGGACATCAGTCGTGGATCGGAAATTCTAATATTCTGCAGACAGATTTTGATGTACTTATGTACTAGCCAAAGTAGCTTGGTTCAATCCTTTGTTTATATATTTACATATACATTTGACTAAAAATGAGACACTAGGTCGGATGGTCGAACTTGAAAGAGACTTTCATTGGCTGTGTTTAAGGGGAATATTATCGCGACTTTCAGTACATGTTAAAAAAATTAACAGTGAAAATTTATGTAATTTTGAATAAAAATACTTGGTTTAGGAGAGTGATAAAATGTTGCATATTGATTTTTACTGATACTTTTATAGTCACAAATTTTCAATAAGTAAAAAAATTATATGCAAACATCATGTATAGAGGTCCGAGAGTACTGCATTTACACATAATGCAATCGGCTTGCTTGTGGTATAGCTGAATTTTTTTTTACACAATTTTGACAAGAACTTACCGGAGTCTTCATTTACTGTAGTGTTATGTGCATTTACTGTAGTGTACTACTCACCAGAAACAAGATTTCGGTTACAAATAGTAGGATAATAAAGGAGCACCGGGTTTTCAACACGTTTTTCTTAAAATCTAATAATTCTGGCTAATTGAAACAAATTTCAAATATTCAATCAATTTCAATTTTTTCCACAGGATTAATAGCTTTTGAGAAAATACTGCTGGAAAAATACGTGCTGTTTTTAGTAGCAAACTAATATAAGTTACAAGTTTATGGTGATCATAATGTTTGGTAACAACCGAAAAGCAGGAAGAAAAAAGAAAACAATATTTTTACTTCAACATACCACGTATTTATTATACACAATTTTCATGCTACACTGTTCAATACACTATAGAACATGTTTAAATGTCAAACTTTTCTTTAACCGCCGACAATGCCATCTTCACAAAAAAATGAACATTTCACATTACATGGATTATCAAAGATGTCAGTGTAACGAAAAATGTGTGCTACATGACAAATACAGACGTTTTCCTAAAACCTGATTTTCAATTTAGAATAAAATTAGGATAATTTTGATTTAAATTAATAAAAAATAATTTATTAATTAAAATAATAAAATTGGAATAAATTGACAATTTTTATTGAATAATAGGCAATTTTAATTTTACCGTTTCTGGGAACGGTAGTACTGAAAAATGCTCATTTTTTAATTAAAAATGTCAAATTATTGGAATTTTATTACTTTAATTAATAAACTAGGTTATTTTATTTAATTAAAAATATGGCATTACGCACAAATGGATGTGTTTAGTTAAAAGTGTATATTTTTGTCATGTGACAGAGATATTTGTGGAGATATTTATAATAAATACAAACAACAAGACTAACCATATACATTTTTTATATATCCAAAGTTTATTATGGAGGAACAAATTGTTTCTATTCTAAGTATGTTCAATTTCTTTAACTGTTCCAAATTTTAAAAACAAAAACAAACATTTGGGTGCATGTTGTCAACAAGATCTTTTATTTGTGATCATTTATATTAATTGTTATTAATGTGTGTTGTTTAAATAAATTAATTAAAATTATGCTATTGTTCACAAACATTTCTTCAACGCTGCTGCCATCTTTTAAAAAACCTGACCTACTATTTGACAAATACATCCCAATAGTGACATCTCTTGACAAACATATAACACTAAAATTATTCTTTTCGTGCTGCCTCTTTCGGAAAACATGATCTATAGTTTTACACAATGATGAGATGGCCACAATTCCAATGGTTCGCGCAACACGTAGCGAAACTGTACTTCAATATTTATGTAATCATAACCTAAAATAAAAACAAAATTAGAATAATGGTTAATTTACACAATCTATTGTACTTTGTACTTATCTTTAAATTAAAAGATGTATCCCATTTAGAAGTATTGTAGCCTGTAAGATAAATGTTAATTCAATTAATTTAATATTAATTTATAACCAAATTTATGTAAATAATTACCTTAGCTGGATTGAATATTTATGTTTTGACATATTATTGTTCCAACGATTAAACGAAATCGTACTAGATCAGTTGTACTAAAAAAAATGTAACTCAATTTGTAGACGTAAATAAAAAAAGCCGAAGGTTTCAGCGAGCTAAACAACGAAAACATTGAAAATGTTAACCGCGAACAAATAAAACCAATTTTAAAGTTAGTATAATTTTTTATTTATTTTCATTTTTTATACTTTAATCACCGCAAGTATAGGGTCATGATAACTAAAATAACTAACATATTTCATATAATCCACTCCCTCACAATTTCTTGAGAACATTAAATCGATACACGTATTATTCTTTGTTGTCGATAAAGATTTTGTATAACAAAGATCAATCTCCAAGTAATTTTTCATGAAATTCACAAACTCTTCGTTTTCTTTCTTTTTAATATCTAAATTAAAATCATCTGCACTATCATAAACAAATCGGTCAAATTAAATCGTATGATATCCGGAAACACTTCTGTGAACTTTCTTGTATATGCTCCCAAATTCATTGCCAGAAATGCTCGAATATCTGCCATACAAGTATTTGGGCTCAAATACACAGATACCATAATACACCTTTGGCCACGAATTACGACTTCTACTGCACATATATCTCCAATTTCAGGCATAATAGAACGGCTACTACCCAGTATATGATCATTCATATGAAGAATATGTTCATCTACCGAGAGGGGCGAATTATTATTTTTATAAATCGCGACTCCTCCAGCTCGAACTCGTTTATGTTTCCGAAAACTTTTACATTGGAATCCATCCAGTTCAACCACGTTATCATCATCCATCCAAGTTTCGGTACAAAGAATGATCACAGTTTTATTTAAAACATTATCCGTCGTTATATCTTTGTTGTGTGCATGTAAACTTTGCGCATTATCAACCCAGCAAACGTGAGTTCACTAGTTTTTACAATTTTTTGTTTGCAACCAATTTTTATCGTATTCAATTAAAATAAAGCGAAACGAAACTATGTAAAATGTACTTAAATCTCATTCTATAGCCTCCTTTATACAAATAATAAACGATTTGATCGTTTTTGTTTTTGGCATTATAGACATATATGTTAGCCATCCATTTTTTCATTTAAATATTCAAATCACCAGATTTATTAATTTTACTTTTAGTTGTGATTGTGATAAATAAAAATAATTAATTATTTTGATATATATTATAATACATATATATCTACAGGTAGAAATATATCTATAGATACAAAAGATTTTGTAAATAATTTAAAAATTCGTAAGTTAATATTTTGTTTTAAAGTGTGTTTATTAATACATAAATTCCATTATATATAAAAATTTTCAAACAAACAGATGAAAATGTCGAAGAAAACATTTTTGAACTGTTTAGCTATGGAAAAGCTGGCTTGCAAAAATGATATGTTAAGATATCAAAATTTGAATTCTTTCGCACGGTCTGACACATCAGAATCTTTAATTGATTCGAATTGCACAGACTGTCATACTGTTGAAAATATTTCTTCCAGTCAAGTTAATGATGTCAATAGTCCAGAATCCGATAATTCTTCAAACGGCTGCTCTAATCCAGAAGCTGACGATCAATCTAGTTTTAGCACCTGTGGTAGCATTTGTAGCTCTGAAAATAGTGTTAATCTTGATGCCAAAACTGTTATTCAAAGGAATCTAAAATTATGGGCGTTAAGAAATAAAACACCACATAATCATTTAGATGATTTGTTGAAAACATTAAGTGATTCTGGTGTGAAAAACTTACCACTAACAGCAAGAAAATTACTAAAAACCAAAACTGGTTTGATAAATATTATTGACGTTGCACCAGGAGAATACTTTCACTTTGGAATACAGAATCATGTAAAATCCAATAAATTTAATTTTCTGTTGGAAAAAGACCCTATCTTAATTGATATTGGTATTGATGGGCTGCAAGTATTTAAAAGTTCCCGCCGCGTGTTATGGCCAATAATTGGAAGCTTTTCTGAATTCCCAGATGAACTGCCATTTTTAATTGGGTGTTATTCAGGTTTTGAAAAACCCCACTCAGTTAATGAGTTTTTAATGCCATTCGTACAAGAAACTGAAGTTCTTATTCAAAATGGTCTTAGAATTGCACAGTTGGGGACTTTAAGAAAATTTAAAATAAGACTGTTTGTTTGTGATAGCCCAGCAAGAGCATTTATAATTGCAACTCAGTACCATACTGGAAAAACTAGCTGCCCAAAATGTTGTCAAATTGGAAGATATGCTAACAGAAGAATAATTTTTGACACTCAAATTAGAGAAGAAAGAACGGATATATCGTACAGCGTTAGAAGAGACCAGCTTTATCATCATCGAAATTTTTTAAATAATGAAAATATATTAGAAGCGATCGGTATTGGTATGGTATCGCAATTTCCTATCGACCCCATGCACCTTGTTGATTTAGGAGTTGTAAAAAAAATGCTGATGCTTATTTCGAAAAATAAAATAGTAGGTGTTAAAGTAAATCTTGACAGAATAAAAACAACATTAAAATTGTGTTCTGCACTTACTCCGTCGGAATTCGGTAGAAGTTGTAGAACTTTTGACGATTTAGCTTTGTGGAAAGCCACCGAATTTCGACAGTTTTTACTTTATACCGGTATTATCGTTTTGAAAGGTACAGTAACCGATCAAATATATAACCACTTTTTATTATTACATTGCGCTGTAAGATTATTGTCAGACCCAAGAAATTGTCGGCAAAATGCCGATGCAGCCTTAATTTTGATTAAAGATTTTGTCAAAATATTTCCTACAATATACGGGGAAGAAAAAGTAAGCTTCAATATTCACGGACTCCTACATTTGCCCATGTGTGTGAAACAATTTGGGTCATTAGACTCATTTTCCGCATACAAATATGAAAATTATATGCAATTTTTAAAGCGAAGTATTAAAAAACCTAATAAAATATTGCAACAAATATACAGACGAATAGAAGAAATAAAAGATTCTAACATAACATCAAAGTTGACAAAATTTAATAAGTTTCACGTTTCTAATGAAAACGAAAATGATTGCTATTGTCTTACAACCAATGGAACGATACTTAAAGTTACCGGGTTTGGTTCGGTAGCAGGAGAAAAAACAGTGATTGGGCGTATTTTCAAAAAAAGTTCATATTATTTTAAAAAACCAGTAAATTCCTCAAAAACTCTTGGAATTGTACTCGGCCATAGTATATAACCAGAAGTTCAAACATTTTATGTAAAAGAAATATTGCATAAATATTTTTGTGTGCCAATAGATAAACAATATATTCTTATACCAATTTTGCACCAATCATTTATTAAGTTTTCACATTAAATCGATTCATTATTTTTATTAAAATGCACAAACATCCATCTAATTACAAATATATAAAATAATTCCAGTTAAACTGAATACTGCAACATCAAAAATGGCCGATAACAGTAAAAATGGTACATACACATTATACATATTTTTCAATATTTTTAACATTTACCAAGTTGATTAATTGAATCATATTTATTTCAACAGGTATTCCATTGTCTCCTATAATAGATAATTATGAAAACATTTATAACAGTGAAAATGTTTCACAAGGCTTCATTACTTCGACACAAATCCCACAGATTGTTGATGATCAGGATTCTAGTATCGAAAATAGTCAAATTTTATTTCCACCCAGAAAAAGATTTCGACGCTACAACAAAAATATCAATGAGGATGAGCAGAATGAACCAACATCAACAGAGAGGGTTGTTAGACTGGAAATAACTCCATTTTTTACTCATTCTTCTGAAACCTCAGTTTCCAGAAACACCAGCCACTTAAGCGAAAATAATCAAGGAATTCCGCAAACCACTGAAAAAGAGGACTTACCGGGTAAATAAATTGTTACTGATTTTTTTTTGTGTAATTTAGAATTTCGTAAAATAAAACTGACAAATCGTTTTACTTTGAATATTTCAGAAAATATATTAAATGTGTTAAATTTAATCTCCGACAAAATTAATAATTTAAATGATAAATTTGATAATTATAAAAAGGAAAACAATAACCACAGAAATGTCCAAAATAAAATGATGTTAGAAACTTTAGTCCATGTCAAAAAAATTAACAGATCTTTGGAAAAACTAGTTGGCGAAGAACAAAATAATGCAGTTGAGTTTGAGACCATCTTTCCGATAAGGACAATTGCGGAACTAAGTGATATGGAATTGCGCTTAGGAGATGCCAAATATATCACAAAATTAGTAAGTTTCCTTGTAATAACTTTAATCAAATATAACCTATGTACTTATTGAAGCATTTTATTAGGAAGCTTATCTTAGACAACTAAAGGGATCTTCCACACTGGAAAGTGTATGTCGCTTTATAGCAACAGATGAACTGTACCATGAGTTTAATTTAAAAGGAAAGGCAGGGAAAAGAGCACTAAACAAATTAAAGCTTTTCAATACTGCCCTATTCGGTAAAAATAATAATTAAATTAATCATTACGATACATTAACATTTTAAATTAATTTAATAGATGCATGCGGCGGTCTGCTGGGCAAAGAAAATTTTGAAAAAGAAATTAGAATATTTATTCAACGTGCTCACAAAAGGTTTTTTAAAAATAAAAATTAATTATTTACTTATATAAAAATTAAAATATATGTAATATAACATATACATACAATTAATTAATTGTGATATACCGATTTTTTGTGATAAATTATTATTATTATATTATTATTGATATTTTGTCTTTTTAACCTTGTTTATGCATATCAAATTTAAAATCTTTATAAAATAAAAATATTTTATTTAACAGTACAATTGTGTTTTATTTAATTTTTTTTTGATTGATTGATACGGATGTACGACCAAGCCTTAGCAAGATTCCCGGATACGCCGGATTCACCGTACACCCTTTACATAAAACAAAACCGAGGGATAGGAAAGGAATGTTAGTATTAGAGACTCGACCCGGTTTCAGCCACCTATGCAGTCGATAGTTAGTAAATTATTAGTAATAAATATAATAAAATAGTTAGCACAAGACATCACAATTTCTAACTACAAGCTTATTAACTTCTTGTTGACCCTGGAGAGTTGAATCAGGCTGTCACTTTATTCTGAAAAACAGGCTTCGGTTTGATCCTTATAAAATGATTAATTCTGGAACTATGTTATATTCTGAAAATTAAGTTATTAGTCATATTCTTCACACTCATATTAATAAATAGGGTGCTGCGCCTGTTTCTTCATCCTGGAATCCCAATATAGCCAATCCAATCCTAAAACTACCGTTTAACTCAAAACTATTATTTAAATGAAGCATTTTTGTGAACCCACCACTTAAACCACTTAAAGTATAGAAGTTTGATCTATGATGACTGTTCTGTAATAAATTACAATTAATATCATCAGTACCCAAAATTAAAATTGTAAGACACCAATTATTATCTAAAGTATTAATTCAGAACTGAAGTTCTGAAATTTACGAGGATCAAAATCAAAACAACAGAATTTCTAAAGCTTTCTAAAGCATTCTTGGAATCTGTGTTGGGTTTCCACGAATACTTCTGAAAATTAAGATCGAAATTAGTTAATTATCATTAAATACTACTTTTAGAATTTAAATTAACATTATTAAATCAGAGCTTAAAACCCTACTATTTAGCTTGTGAATCTACTATAGTACAAATAAATAATTAAATTCATCACCATGGTCACCAATATTTCTGAAAATTCAAATCAAATATTAAATCGTGTAGTTGGAGCTCGTGAACATAAGTATAATTCTACAAAGAATTGTTGTAATTTGATAATTATTATGGAAACATAATTATATTAGATGAACCCGACATGATCCAAGGAGTTCTGGAAATACTAAACTAAATGGATATCCCGACCATCAAATACCTCATCTGCACATTTTTGCAATTTTCATCAACCACAAGCTGCAAAATCAACTCATCTCATCATGGCAGAAACATCACGCAAATCGGAACCGGGCCCACTGTACACCCGTTTACAAATAACAAAAACCGAAGGATAGGATAGGAATGTTAGTTGGGACAGACTCGAGCCGGTTACAGACACCTAAGCGATCGATAGTTAGTGAAGTTGTTAGTAATTATATAATAAAATAGTTAGCACAGGACAACACAATTTCTAAACTACATCTTATCTATTAGTTTTCTAAATCAAGAACCCGATTTTATTCACTCGCTATACAGACAATAAATAAAACTAACTAAAAGAAAATTAAAAATTATATTCTTAAAAATTTCATCATTTTACCTAGGGCATACCTTTTTGGGTTTTATCCAATATCGAGAGTTACGAAAAACGTATATTAACTTAATCAAAACTGATTTTGTATCCTACTTCCACCAAAAATATATAATACCCGGGGCATTCCCTCCGAACACAAATGTTCGTATTTCCCGAAAAAGTTATACCCTAAATACCATAATTATAAATAATATTATCGTTTATGTGTAAGAACCACCTAAATTCCATAAAATCGATTAAGTTCAATGTATTTAGCATCACGCACTTTCACTTATTTATATAATTAACATCGTTCCCATTCCTAGGGTCCAAAATAATGCATCTTCAAATACTTCCTTCTCAGTTCAATCAGAATATAATATTTATATTAGTTTTTTTTATTTATAAATTTATTGAAATTTTAACATTTTAATTTATGTAATTGAAATTAATTTATTACAATTTATAATTTAAAAAATGTAATGCTACTTATAATACCCCGTATTAAAAAATAATCATGCTTAAATAAACAAAAATTTTATATGAACAGTGAAATCTCGAAACAGCGCATCCAAAGGGACCGGAGAAATGTATTTAATTATTTAATAATTTAATTTAGTCGTGTATTTACATATGCAAAGTTTTATTATTTTATTTCCTTATTAACCATATATTTTCACATAAACACTTATCACTTTGGCGAATAAAATTTCCTTAAATCAGTATTCACTATAACGAAACCTCACTGTATTACATACGATAGTTTCTGGTTCAACTCAAATTTACTCGATAATACAAAGTAAACAAATCCCATTAGAATCAAACACAAGAAACTTTTAATTCTAATTAAATTTCCAATTCAACTCAAAATTACTCGATTATACGTAGTATAAGAATCTTATTTGAATTGAATACATGAAAATTTTGCGTTGTGTAGTTCATTGTATATAAAGAGCACTATAAACACAAAGAATACAACAACGCCAAGTAAAAATAATAAAATCGTACTACAGTACAAAACTAAAACCACCAACGCACATAGAGAAAACAAACGTTTTCATAATAATCCTTCACGTGCGCAGCAGGGAAAGTATCGATGGGTACATAGTGTGTTTTGGTACATGCCTTCTCTATATTATATACATACATAATAGGCCTCACTACATTATATATTACTGTATACATTTCCGAAAACAACATCGTACACTACACATACACGACTGTGAATACAATTCAGAAACAAATATAAACAATCGAACACTATAGAACCAATGTTGTCTTGATAGAAATTATATAATAGAAACTATATTCTTTTTATGTATATAAATAAAGAATACATGGGTTTGTGTCGTTTACACATAAAACAAAAAATACAACACATACACAATCTCGTAAGAGGAAAGAGAGAAACCGAAAACTTGTATATTCATGTACAGAAACAGAAATTTAATGCGTAAATTTATTTATTCGATTTTAATTAAATTTAAATACGAGATAATGTATTTGATCATTCGAATTTTATGCACCAACTACACAAATTTAAGACATGCATCATTAAGCGAGAAAGCCAAAATTTGACTTGTTTCGCTATAAATATGAAAATAAAAATATAAAACAATGCCTGTTGAATGCATCCCGATGGATTGCATTCTATCCATATTTAAATTTTCACTATTCTTATGCACACACTTTTACTTAAATAAATTAAATTAAAATAAATTAAATATAAATTATATATTTAAACACTTTACACTACATTAGAAAATAAAACAAACTAAAAATTAATTAAATTAAAATTTTCACGAAGAAAACGACAAAAACACGTCCTTCTTCTTCGAGCGTCAACGACCGACCAGTACAATTGTGTTTTATTTAATGAAAAATTAAAAATGCTCTAAAAGTGTGAACGTATTAGTACTTTTAAACTGCTTATGAAAAACTACTTAAAAAGTGGTACCATAGAACTAGTTTTAAATTACTTTTTATATACGGAATTGGCTGAGAGTGTGAATGAAACAGCTTGATTTTTTTTTAACATAAGTGGAAAAGAGAAAGAAACATATTTTTTTTTTTTGGAAACTGATGAATTTTTTCCCGACGTCCTATATTTTTTCAGTGGAAAAAAAGTACTTTTTTCACAACTTTTGCACCACTTCTGGAAGTACTTCTACGTTTGCTGGGAAGCGCGGTGCTAGCATCGGCATTCATAATGTGCTGTTCACACCGTTTCGTCACAGTATCCAATGGCGTCGTCTCTGATCTAGACATCTCTCGCCGCAAATCTGAATTTTTTGAACGGTTCGAATGATAAAACTTGAAATCATTCTCCAGATTAGTTAAATATATCCACTTAGATCCGTAACTCTTGAAAGCGCAACATAAACTAATTGATGCTCATGACTGCGATGATACATATATACGATTTTAACGATTTTATTGTAAGTCGCACCTTGAAATTTATGAATCGTTACAGCAGCACTTTCGATTAGAGGAAATTGAATTCGTTTAACCGTCAACTGTTTATTTCGTGATGTAATCGTAGCACTACGCTTAATAACGGGTGTCCACGAGTTTTTTAACTCAACATTTTCTTGAATATGAACTTTGCATTTTAATCTAAGAGCACGACCAATTCTTTGGTCTGTAAATTCTAACCACAGACGATGAATAGTATTTTGTCTGGCTGATATTCAATAAAACGAAGATATCCCATAGCACCATTGGCTAAACCATCAACAACATTAGCATTTGTGGTTATCATGTAAGGTTTCCCCAACATTAATTTTAAATAATATGATAGACCACCCGTTTCGTTGTATGACATTTTGTGTACCTTTTCCCGTAAATGATCTCTCTGTGTAGTATCGGTATAATTTACATAGGTATCGGTAGCGGCATGCTCAACTGTAGTCTCACTTTGGAAACTAGCTCTATTGTATGATGATACGTCAATATTCCGAAAGAATAAACGTATACCGTCGGAACAAATATCTTGAATTTCTTCGATTTTTACAAATCGACTTTCGATAATGCTCAACTCTTCAGCAGAAAGACTATCTCCATTACCGATTTTAGTAAGTATCGAACTGAATAAAACATCGCTCTGACGAACAACCTTAAGTAATGGGAAATACTTAATTTGACGCCACAAGATATCCCCACCAAATACTGCTTTCGGACGTCGATATATTGGCGTAGCACGAACAGGTGGTAACTGTCGCAGATCTCCACAAAAAACGATATTCATTCCACCAAATGGCTTATCGAATTCACTGGTAACTTGTTGTAATTTTGAATTTAACGTGTTTAATAATTCTGCTCCAATCATACCGACTTCGTCAATAAATACAATACAAATATTACGAAAAGTAGATCGATACATTTGTAAATTTTGATAAGTAAAACCAGACTCTCTTTTCGAAATTGTAATTTCAAATACTGAGTGAACGGTCTGTCCGCCAATAGCCACTGCAGCTTTACCAGTGGATGCACAAGATATGTAGGCATTATATAGGCATTATATATAGTCTTGCCACAACCAGCAGGACCACTAAAGAAAATTTGTATTGGATCACTATCCGAATCATGTAAACGACAAATCGCCTCTAAAATTAATTCGCATTGTTCTTTATTTGTAAGTCGAATTATAGAACAATAACCCACGTGGTTAAGAACATTTTCTCGCTTTGCTACGATACAAATTCTATCCATTTGTAAATTTTTTATATCGTCGTTATTTGGTGTGTTTGCGATCATATCATAATCAACAAGACGATTTATGTTTACATCATCCACAATATCGGACTTTAAGACTTCTTCATCTTCAAGTTGGTTCATCTCTCGACAAATTTTTAAGGTTGCCACAATATCGAGATTAGAACAATATTTTTTCTTTAATTTTAACAGCTGTTGTTCATTTTCTAGATATATTTGTTTGTACTTTTCACCGCTCAATAAATCATCCTCTTCATTTCTAAATGAATGGAATAATAAAACCATCTCTCGTCTATAATTATCATAGTCTTTATCAACATCATAGTCAATCCAACGAACGATTTTAGCTTGTTTTCTCATGTAATATTCACCACTCGGACGTTTTGTCCAAAGTGATACAAAATCAATCAAAGATACAGTATTCATATTTTCTGGTCATTTTTCATACTTTTATATAATTGTATCTCGCCATATCTCACCTGAATCTTGTTCAATCATTTCTTGATCCAATTGTTCTTTAGTTTTTCTAACTTTTAACCTATCCTGTGGCCAAGATTTTGTAATAAATTCAATATTTCTACTAGTTTTAGGCATAGGTAACCTCAATAGAAACCAGGCTGCCTCTTGAGCACTCATTTCGACGGAATTTAAAACTTCTATTCCAATGGATATTAATATCTCAGCATAACCCTTTTCGGGATGTTCATCTTGCATTTGTAACAACTTTCTATGTAAATTAATAATACCACGATTTGTTTTATTTATATAATCGGCCACATACGCGGCGCACGAATATTCTTCTAGAATATACTGTAAATCCATGTTTGACCGTAAGATCGAATTAAAATTATTGGTCCATATATTTTTTATACCTCGCTGAGGAAACATCATTGGTCTTGATAAACCTGATTGTATTATCGAATAATACTGTCCTTCATTTAATATTCCATTTTTACTCCAAAACTGCTCGATACTATCATACGACTCATTTTCTAAATTTTGTTTTAATTGATTAAATCTTCTCTTTAAATCTTTACTACGCCCATCATTAGTAGTTAAAGGCAGCAGTACTTCAGTGCGAACCATAGGAAAGAATGGAGCGTGAAATCTACAAATTGTAGTATTTTTTTTATAACAAGTAAAGTATGTCGATGTGCCTGAGAATCTATAAACTTAGGTGATAAATGATTTTTATCAAAGACCAAACGATCAATCAATTTAATACTTTCCGACATATCTGCACCAACTTTTTCATCGGGAGCATTATTCAACCACAATAGAATATGAGCGTGTGCACTACCACGATGTTGAAATTCAATTCGTTTAAAGTAATCAACGACATAGTTATCACAAAAAGCACCATTTTTCTTTAGCTGGAGCATAGCCATCAGCACATCAACTAATTTGTTAAAATATAAATTACATACACGTAACCGGATCTTCATTTACAAGAGAAGCTCGAGCCATGGCACTCAATGATTCAACATTATCTGCTTCTCGATGATATTTTAATCGATGCAACAATCGTATTAAATCATCCCACTTTACTTCAGATGCACTAAGTGTTAAAAACATCGTTGGTTTTCCTAATTGTCGCATCATAGCAAATAAACTTCTCTTTCGTTCAATCCAATATTGAGCTGAGTTTGGAATACTTTTCATGAACGATAAATTTGTATCAATACACGATTCTATGTAATCTTTATCCTCTATCATCTTTCTAGTCGTATTTTCCATATCAGAGGCTCAAAAAGCTAAATACAATCCTTCACTCACACGAATTCGCAAAATCTTCATTGCCATGTATAATATATGGTGTGGGGTTATACCACAACGATCTCGTCGTCGAATTTCAGATGTGGCCATCATGAAAGGTGTAACATTCACATCTGATTTAAAGACACGAGGATATCCCAAATAAATTTTAGGAAATGATAACTCTTCAGCATATTGATCATACAATAGACTTAATGGCTTTTCTTTTTGGCCTGGAGCCAAATTTAAATATTTATCTTCACTCCAAAATAAAGTATGCTGTTGATCTAATAAATTTTCTTGAGCATCATCAAATTACAATGGTTCTAATACATCGATGTCCTTAGATGCAATTGATTGTAAAAAAAAATGTTCATCAATCTGTATATTGTGATGCACGTACAACGGTTTATTAATAAGGTAATTTAACCATTTTTTAACCGTGTCTTTGTTTACAAATCCTTCGATGTAGGAAGATTTATGTAGAAGATGTCGCTTTATATTTATATTAATAGTAAAATCATCATCTAATGCTCTAGGAAGCATATTCACCATATTATTTACATCAACAGGAACCACTTGTCCGATAATTTTATAGGTGTCCTGTTGATACCGTAAACGTCTAATTTGCATGAAACGTAATCTAGGTGATACCAGACATTCAGCAATTACACCCAAATCCGGTAGATGATTTGGATATTCAGGATATTTAAATCCATTGGAACTCGATAATTGTGGAATTTTATGCTTATCAATCGATGATTTACATGTACTACACGCCATCATATTCTTTACACACTGTAAAGGAAATTCTTTCTGAATTAAGGGATAGCATTTAGATGAAATGCGTGATAAATCATTTTTGTACCACAAACGATCGCATACATTGCACACGAAGCCGAAACCATTAACTGCAAATCTCTTTTTAAGCTTCATATTCCATTTAGATTCTAAATTAATCGTAATAGTTTGCTCTCGTTTCCGTTTTCTACAAGCCGCTTGACGCTCTGCCGCTGTAGAAGCAGAACTGGAACCAATAGAAACATTTAACTGCTCACGCTTTCTCTTACGATAATTGGCTGGTCGTTGAGCGGAAGTAAGAGGAGCCATCTCGAACTAATCTTTATTTTATAAAAAATTAACTTTTTAATTCAAATCGTTTTTTTTAATTTTTATTTACGTGTTATACGTATAGCAATTTACACAACTAACAAAACAAAATTTTTATTTACTTGTAATCCGTAGCAAGATCTTACACAAACTAACAAAACAAAATATTATTTTTATATTTAAACAAATTTTACACAAAACAAAAACAACATTTTTATTTACGTGTAATGCCGCTTACTGATTTTTTTTTTCGAGTATGCGGCATAATACGTAGCAAGCAAACTAACAAAACAAAACAAAAAATATTATTTTTTTTATAAAAACGTAACGCTTTTTCGTGACAAAAATATATAGATAGCGGTCCGTAAAACATTTTCAATGTTAATAAAAATGAACAGAACGCTCGACGGGAAAAATAGAAAAAAAAAAATATTCACTGTACGTCGAGATTTTCCTGTGTGCACACGTCATGCACAATCAATTGCTTGCAATAAAAAAAATTAAAATTAAATCAATTTAAATAAAATAAAATATTACAGTCCACTAAATTAGTTCTTTTATTTTCAAAATAGAATTGTGAAAATTGTGAAAGTTTGTAAAGCGTTGATTGTGTAACGCACAAAAAACAATAAAAAAAAAAAACACGCGGTCAGTGACAAACAGCGATAGTCGAACGAGGGACGCCATTTTAAGAAAAGTATCGAGAAGGCGTCATTATTAAACAAATTGTAGATAATCAGCAAGGGAACAAGTGCTTGAAATCAAAACTCAACAAGGGTGATTAATTAAATTTGGTGTGCCGTACAGCACGATTAATATCAATTAAGTAAAAGTGATTGGTTCAACTGGGGGTGCCGTACAGCACGATTTACAAATTGCAAACAGCAAAGTGATTTGGTTGGAGTTGGTGCGCCGCGCTGCACGTTGTCATTCGATAATACAAATCAAGTGAATAGACGAAAATTATCTCCAGTGAGGAGGTAAACTCTAGTGAGAGAGTTAAATCATTATCAGTGAACGTAACATCGGAGAAGTACCAACGCCAGTGAAAGGTTAACAAACGCGAAGAATACATACATTCGAAGTAGCTATCAGTTCCAGTGAGGAAGTGAATAGTGGTAAATATTAACTCGAGTTTAAACTCCGGGAGATCTCGGAGGGTGAACTCCATCGTGGGAGTGACATTGTAGGCGTGAGGAAGAGTTTGAACTCCAGGTTGATTCTTGGGGTTTGAATTCCAGCGAGAGAGTGTCAATCAGCACTATGGGTTATTAGTATAGTGTAGCAATCATCGCGCGTTATTAATATCAATTTTGATTCGAAGCAGCGAGGTAACCAAAGGCCTAAGGGGCATTTTGATTCGTTGTGTTGTATTCCCATCGTAAAAGAGGTATCTTTATATTCGTGTGGTACATTTCAAGCCTAGAACGGGGCATTATCTACATTCGTAATTGTTGCAATTTATGAACACAAGAGAGTGCGACATAATGACCGACAAAGAGGTTAAGGAATTTACAGCAAAGCGAGGCCTAGCGAAAGGCAGCATCACTCGTTTAGTCACGTTCGCAGATAGAATTACCGAAAAGAAACAGCGAAGCGAAATCGCTGCTCGGTTAGAGTATCTCGAAAAAGCGTTTGTCGAATTTGTGGATTGCGAAGCAAGGTTAGCGAAACACGAAATTGCTTCGGAGTTAGATGAATACGAGACAAAATATTTCAACGTGAAAACAAAATTTTTGAATTTACTGCAAACTGAATTTTTAACAAATTTATCATCATCATTTAGTACTTCAATGAATCAAACGATTCAAAATACAACAGAGGAGTCTCACGTTCCTATCCAGTTGCCAACGCTACGTTTACCTAAGTTTTCGGGAAGTTTGAAGACTTTCCTAGTTTCAAGGACATATTCAACGCGTCAGTAGATAGCAAAGTGGGATTCAGCGATGTGCAGAAATTCCAATATTTGAAGGGTCAGCTAGAGGGTGAGGCGGCAGAATTGGCTAAACACATCACCGTCTCAGATGCAAACTACAAACAAGCTTGGGAGACAATTTGTAAACGATACGATAAACAAAAGCTCGTATTGCATTCATTAATAAAGTCATTCTTGGAACAATAAGTCATGCAGCAACCATCAGCAAAAAAGCTTCGACAAGTGTATAATGGGTCAGACGAGGTGAATAGAGGTATTTTGGCTTTAGGGGGAGAAGCTATAAAACGGGATCCATGGTTAATTTATATGTTGCTTAATAAAACTGACGCAGATACTCGAGAGGCATGGGCCTATAAGACGATGAGCATGGACTATCCATCGTATGACGAATTTTTGAAATTTATAAGCGATAGATGTGATGCACTTGAATCCTATGTGCTCCGGTGAAATGTTCTATAAAATCAGGTACCTTTAAAGCTCATCAATTGAACCCAGTAACTTCCATCTCTCCAGAGTGTGTATATTGTAAGGAGTCGCATCGCTTGCATCATTGTGAAAAGTTTAAGAATATGAGCCCAAATGAACGCCGTGAATTAACAACAAAACTTCGATTATGTTTAAAATGTAACCGTCGCCATCATACTTTGTTACACGACAGAAGAGCCACCGAAGGAATCACCCAAGCCACCAGGAGATCAATCAATTGGAATCCATACGAGTAATGTCGGAGATACAATTCCTCCTACTGCCATCGTTAGAGTAAAGAGTCATATCGGAAATACAAGTTTTTGTAGAATACTATTAGATTCAGGGTCACAGGCTTCTTTCATTTCATTGTCTTGTGTCAAACGGTTGAATTTAACTCTCAGCAGTTGTCGGCTGCGTATTGAAGGAATTGCCACTTCAAACGTTTCAACTATAGGAAGTACAGAACTCACAATCTACTCGCGATTCGATCCGTGCCAAAATTTAATTATTAAGGTACTTGTACTCCCTAAAATTACAACATTAACTAGAATTCCGGAAATCAATTGCCGTGAAATTAATCATTTGGCCACTATACCACTCGCAGATCCAAGATTCTATGAAAGAAATGATGTCGACATACTGCTAGGTGCAGATCACTTCTTCCATGTTCTTAAACCAAAGCAATTAAGACTATGTATTTAAAAATATCATTGCGCAAGAAACGCAATTTGGCTATGTAATTGCAGGAATGTCAACAGAGAAAAATCAACCCGAGAATCAGTTACAATTAAAAAATGTGTTTAATACTATTGTCATTGATGAGTGTAGTTTAGACAAATTGCTACAAAGATTTTGGGAACAGGAGGAACTACCACGTTATGTAGTGCAATTACCATTAAAAGAAGGTTCTCCGCCGCTAGGGCAGTCTTATAAGTTAGCCTTACAGCGACTATTAGCCATGGAACGAAAAATGCATCGAAATCAAGAATTCGGAAAAATGTACAGAGATTTTATGGAGGAATATCTCAATCTAGGGCATATGCGAGCAGTACAGAACGATTCAAAGGAATCTAACAAGGAGATTTGCTATCTTCCTCACCACGGAGTACTACGGGAAAACAGTACCACCACTAAGTTAAGAGTAGTGTTCGATGGATCAGCATCGACATCAACCGGGGTATCTGTAAATGAGAAGTTAATGGTCGGACCGACTCTGCAAGATACATTGTGGACCATTTTGATCAGATTTCGAAGTTTCAAAGTGGCAATTTGTGCAGACATAGCCAAAATGTACAGACAGGTCCTCGTGAACGAAAAGCACACATCACTTCTAAGAATCCTTTGGCGAAAACATCCAGAAGACACAATAACCAAGTTCGAATTGTTAACCGTGACGTACGGTACTTCATCGGCACCATTTCTGGCAATTCGGGTCCTACATCAAATCGCAGAAGAATGCAAACTAACTCATCCGAAAGTATCCAAAATTATCAAAAGTAACTTTTATGTTGACGATCTGCTAGCCGGTGCAGCCTGCGAAAGGAGTGCTTTGCAACTTAAGTGGTTTTCAATTGAGAAAGTGGCGGTCCAACATACAAACGTTAAACGATTCTGATGATGTCACTGAAATAGTCGAAGACGGAAAAAGTTAGGTTTATTAGATGTTTTATTATGGGACCAATAGGAAGACCAGTTCACATTCAAAATCAATAACTTGGAACAAGATATTTCCACTAAACGAAACATTTTATCGGTAGCGTCGAAAATCTTCGACCCTTTAGGTTGGTTAAATCCGTTTATAATCAACATTAAAATATTTATACAAACTTTATGGTGAGTGTCCTGGGATGAAAAACTGACTGCGGATCTACAGCGAGATTGGGAAAAATTGTATAATCAATTTTTCACAATAAACCAAGTCAAGGTTCCTAGATTTATTGGGGATTTTTCTAACGGCGTACAATTACAAATAATAAATAGTCGGGACACCAATCAAGATGTTATTGACAGTAGAGACTGTAAACAAACGAATACAGTAACCTTAGAAGGATAAAATTCACTTTATATTTCTATTCTCCAATCAAACCTCAATGGAAATACAGTATTCGATTGTTGTATCAATCCCACAAGCTTTCATATATGATAAGAGATAACTGCCAACAATTAAACGAGAAATTTAGAAATTTTGTCTACATTGAAAACTATTGTCTACGCCATTGTCGACACTTACGTGTGGAAACAAGGTTTTGGTTACAAAGAGTAGGCCAATGGTTGTTTTATCAATTCCGGAAGCTTTCATGTGTGATAAGAGACTACCGCCACCAAATAAACGAGAAATTTAGAAATTTGCATTACACATTTAACTGATAAAGATGCTGTAGTCCTAAAAGATAACTTAAAATTGCAAAGTTGCTTATATTGTTTCTATTCATAAATACATCGTTGTTATATAACAAAGTTCATACATAAATCATAATTCCGCCTAGAGAGATAACAAACTTTATGTACTAGTTAACAAAAATAAGCAACCTTATCTCTTTCAAAAAGTGTTAAAAAATGGGTTGGTTTTAACCGGTCAAGTGGTCACGTTAAATTAAAAAAAAAACTTGATCACATAAACTAAGCAAAATAATGGTTTGCTTATCGTGGCGCTACCGTATTTCTAAATTAAAATTTAGTTTTAGACAATAATAAAACATCTCAATTTATTCAAAATAAGTATTTGGTGCGATACAATACATAATGTTGAAAAGTTTAATAATTTTTGCCGTGATTTTACTGATTCAGAGGGGTCATGCTGAAATTGACAGTGATTTGTTCGATAAATGTTGGGCACAAATTAATGTAAGTAGTGAAATAATTTTACAATTTTGTTAGATTTTTTTTTTACGTTTTCAAATTATTCTTGAAGGCCCAGTTAGAAGTTAGTAATAATTGTAAAGCAGGCCTTGAAAATATAGAGGAGACAGTAACTGAATTTCGAACAATTCTGAGCCAGGGTGGTGATGAAAATACAAGTCAAATTAAATTGTATTCGAATAAAATTTGTACATTTTTTGATCGTTCATTAAATTGTACTGCTTATCAATCTGATTTTAATGAACCATGCCTCTCTTATTATCATGTTATGGTCGCTTCGGAAAGAACTCACTTAAAAACTTCAAGGGCGATATTAGATTATGTATGCCAAAATGAAGGGCAACCATTTTTAGACATTGCTCAGAATGATGTTGAAGATATGATTACAGAAGCGCTTCGAACTTGTGTATTTAGAAAGCAACCGCTTGGAGATCCAAATGCTGGGGCTTCAACATTTAGAATAAATCCAGCGTTTTGCGAGTAAGTTTATGAACAGGGGAGATAATTGTATTTTGCCTGAAACATTAATATTTATTTTTTTTTTAAGATCCGTGCAAGAGTTCTTTTTGTGCTATGCAGAACTAGTACATAATCATGAAAATCAAAATTTGCGCAGAATTGTGCGTGAGTTACATGGTATTATAAACAGAGAATTACAGTGTTAGAAATAAAAATTTTTGTTTGTTGTATTGTATTAAAATGTAGCCAGCTTTAGTTTAAGTAAATGATTTTCACTGTATATGTACAGAATTTTGGCACCTAATTTTGCCTTTGGTTGTTGGCAATTACTCATCAACTGTAAACATTACCTTTAATTTAAATGTATGATTTCTTATTGCGGAGCAAGCCGCGCCACGAACCTCGGATTCCGCGCGATTTAAATGATTGAACAACTGTAGCGAGAGCATGGCTCATTCGATCCGAGCAATTTTAAAGTCAATTTTTGCGTATAGAAACAGTGTCAGGTAATTTATTTTAAATTAAAATAATTAATTTCAACATCTTAAAAACGTTATCACGCAAAACACCTATGGCCGTGTGATACAGCCTACCACGATTTTTGATTTTTGAATAATCAAAGTCTAATTCTGTCACTAAGAGCGCTGATATTCCAAAATTAGCGAGTGTTGAGCGAATTTGGGCGAATTTAATTAGAAAACATTTTTTATTTGCCATTTTTCACTGTGAATGTTACACCATCCATCTTTATACAAAACGAATATTTACAAGAAATCATAAGCTTGCCAGATGCCCGTCCGTTTCGATT
The DNA here is from genome assembly GCA_963556165.1 of Tipula helvola. Lineage (NCBI taxonomy): Eukaryota > Metazoa > Arthropoda > Insecta > Diptera > Tipulidae > Tipula > Tipula helvola. The sequence continues at coordinate 84,709,780 of OY744481.1, forward strand.
CTGAATTCATATACTTCAAAATTGCTTTATGGAACCGACGCTACTATTGCACTACACTAGATTTCATTGGAGACGTGGTCAGTTTTTTTTAGAAATTTTAAGTCATATTTAAAGCTCACAGCAAAAATTAATTTCATGGCTCATCGGAGAAAAGAAAATACTCTCTACATTAGTAGAGTTAGAAAGTTAGTTTAGAATTTATTGAGATTTACAGAAAAATCTAAGGAATTATCCAATGATACTCTTTCTTGCGCTTGTCGCTTGCAGAAGCCAATATTACCAGTAGTTTTAATATATACTGAACGTTACTTTAGACAGAAAGTTGATAATCAATTATTGAGGGCCTGCCTGAAAGGAAGCCAGCTGCATGTCAATTCAATAAAATGCCTGCGTTGGTTCCTGCCAATCATGAGAAAAAAGTTCGACAAACGGATATTTCTGCACCTTTGGATGATTTCGCACTAAAGCGGAGCAATTTGAGCTACACTGAATAAACTTAAGATTTTATTAATTAGTCGAACCCAGCCATATAAATCTGTTCATCGATATGTAAGATTGCCCTGAGTTTGCACCACCAAACACTATATAAGTTGAAACTCAGCAAAATTGCTTGTGAAATTGATAAAATGACATCTCAGAAGCTAAATTTGTATTTCGATATTAAACTTGCGAATATGTAATTTTAGAAAACACCTATAAAATCTTGAAAATTAGAAGTAATTTTAAAATAGGATCTATTTTCAATAAAATGTTCAGACCTCCGCCTAATTTAATTCCCATCAATTTGGGTTTACTATTTATGTACCGTAAAATGGGGTGAATAGAAACACTTTTCAAGTTTACAAGCATGTACTGCTAAGAGGATATTTGTTTTTATTATAATGAAATATCTTAAAATATGGGTCTTGGTGTACTCTTTCCTTTTCAAACTACTTTGATCTATTAGAAATGAATATGGCGGATTTTTTTTTTAAAAACCTCATTGTTTCTATTCATCTGCTATTGGGGTGAATAGAAACAGTCATTGAATTTCGGTTTCTTTTTATTCCTATATTCATTTATGATTTCTGATGAAACAGCAGCCCGATTTCTTTTGGTATTTTGGCATAACCGACGGTGAGATAATGCTTGCTTGTATCGTTTCAGAAACGAGCAGATGAATTCTTTACCGGGTAAGTTGTCCTTAAATTTTTCGACCTATCTCTCTTGCCGGTTTAACAATTCTTGAATATTCATTCGTAATGTTATTGTATCAATGGGATAACCCACTCTGAACAAATGATCAATTTGTCCACAGGGATTTTTTCTTCAGTTTCGTTTAAGCAGGTTGGTCCCCCCTGATTTTGTATTTTATCACCTTTTTTAAATGGCGATATATCACGGAATGGTGTATACCGTATTTCTCCGATGATTTCCTAAATCATAACTTATTATTTTTAACATCTTCAACTGCTTGTTTCAAATTCAGAGGATCACGCTTTTTATAATGTTCTTGGCTCTTCGACTTGTATTGTCTGGGCATTTTAATACTCTGTAGTAATCAAAAACCGAAATATATACTATAATAATTTAACTTTAGGGCAATTTAGTAATTTGGAATTAAGGAAAACTTGGTAATGTGAATAAAAACACTAATTGATCTCACGGCAAGTTTATGTGTCCAATAATATTGTTCCAATTTTTTGTTGGATGGATACGACGTATTCACTTGCAAAATTGTTACTTTATTCTTCAAATAAAACAATTTATAGCACTATATAATAATTTTGGTTTTTATTAACTTGGATAATTTCACTTCAAAAGCTAACAATGTAATAATCATAATTTTACAATATTCCAGATCTTACTTTGTAGAAAAGGTACAATATATCACTAATTAATTCTATCCTATTTTAACGGCTTTATTTAAATATGTACCGGCTATAATTAAAGAATACATACTAATTATATCAAATTATTGCTATAATTTAGCCCCTAAATGGTCAATATCGCAAACATTTGTACAGCGCCCAAATGGTATTTGGCGGTCGATACATTTTTAAGAATGGAATTTATGATCGTGCTATAAATCTATAATTTAAATTGCTGCTAAACTCATTGCAATATTTTGACATTTTAAGAATTTATATAAATAAAGTGCCGGACAGATTAATATCTACAAGCTAAGTTTTTTGTTTACATAAAATATATTCTAAATATTATAAATAATTTTTCTATTTCAGCTTCTTGCTAGTCTTGGAACATTCCGCCGGCCTTGAATCTCCTGATTCAATGTTTTGAACGGGTAATCGGCATAACTTATGAATCGGTCTCTTCAGAATATTGGATGCTGTTTTCACTGTCACAACACGTACTTTACCATCAGCTCCAGGATGTGTTTCTATTATTTTACCAAGTTTCCAAGATATTGAAGGGTAATCATCTGCAACTAATAACACATCACCAATTGCCATATTTGCTGTTTTATGGTACCATCGATCACGGCGTTGTAAGCTGGTCAAGTAATCGCGCTGCCAACATTTTTGAAAGTGTTGTTTTAATTTGTTTACAAGTTCCCAACGAGCTAAAGGTGATAGTTTGTCATCTGATATATCTGGTTCCGGAATTTCCACCATTCTTCTACCAATTAAAAAATGTCCAGGGGTTAAAATATTCAACTCATCTTCACCAAATGCACATATGGGTCTAGAATTCATCACGGCCTCAATTTGACATAATAAAGTGGTAAATTCTTCGAAGGTAAGTATAGCGTGACCTACAGTCTTTTTTAAATGTGCCTTCATGCTTTTTACGGCTGATTCCCATAGACCACCCATATGGGGGCTTGAAGCGGGATTGTAACACCATTGGATCTCGTTCTTGCTTAACTCGTTCATAATGTAGGTTTCACTATCTTTAAGCCATTTATACCACTGCCTTAACTGGTTATTCGCGCCTACGAAGTTCGACCCATTGTCACTGTAGATTCTTCCTCTTCTAGCAATGAATCTTCTTAAAACGCCTAAGAAACATTTTGATGACATATCACTGGCCAATTCAATATGAACAGCTTTAGTACTGAGGCACACAAATATGCAAACGTACATTTTTGTTGGAACCTGGCCGCGGCGTCTTACATATTGAACCCTAAATGGTCCACAGTAGTCAACTCCAGCATTAACAAATGGATTCGTGTATCTTACTCGATCTGGTGGTAAGTCGCCCATCAATTGCAGTTCTAGCTTCGGCTTATACTTTATGCACCTAATACATTTATGTATCAGCGACCGTGCAATATCTCTTGCCCTTATAATCCAGTAACGTTGACGCGCGAGACTTACTAGCAATCCACACCCGGCATGCAACCATTTTAAGTGTAAATCCAATAATATAGCCTTGGAAATCGGCTCGCCATATGGTAAAACAGCAGGATGTTTGGTATTAAAATTTACTTCGGCGTTGCTTATTCGTCCTCCTACTCGGATAACTCCATGTTCATCAATAAATGGATTCAAAGTTCGTAATACGCTCTTCTTGAGAACTCCTTGGTTATCGATTAAGCATTTAATTTCCACTGCGAAATATTGGAATTGTACGTGCCTTACAATAGTTTCCTCAGCACGCAACAATTCTTCTGAACTTAGTATTTTCGACTTTTCTGCTTCGATTTGCGCATTACTTGAACTATCAACCATCTTTCGGTAATCTGCCTTTCTCTTAAGCTGTTTAATGTACCGCAACACAAAGGCGAGCACCCTCTTCATTTTTTCGAATGAGCTGTACTTGATACAAAATTCGCTGACAAAATTGTTTGTGTTGTTTACCATTACATCGACACACTTGGATTTTTGTTCAACTTCTGTTTGGTATGACTGCTTTTGCTCTGGCCACCATTCTTCTTCCAAGTGTAACCAGTCTGGACCTTTCCACCATATATAATTTGGATTCAAAATTTCATTAACTGGTATCCCCCTTGAAGCAGAGTCTGCTGCATTTTGCTTTGAAGGGACATGTCGCCAGGATTCCCGTGGAAATTGGTCAATTATGCTGGAAACTCTGTTGGCTACGAAAGCGTTCCATTTCCTAGGATGCGATGACAACCAGTCTAATACAATTTTGCTGTCACTCCATAATACTACTCTGTTGATTTTGACATCTACTCAGGAATCCTTTACAGTGTTTACCAGTTCCGTCAACAAGACCGCGCCTAATAACTCCAGTCTAGGTAGGCTTAGCTGTCGAATAGGCGATACTCGGGTTTTTCCTGCAATTAGGTTAATAATGTTATTTGTTTTAGCATATACTACCGCGCTGTATTCCAATTCACTGGCGTCGGAAAAGCCATGTAGTTCGATTTCCTTGTCAAATTTAAGCCACCTAGGGATACTCAATTTCTCACTTCCTTCAATTCTTTGCGTAGCGCACTCCATTTTCTGCATACATCGTCTGGCAGCTGGTCATCCCATTTTAAATTTTTTAACCATAAACTTTGGAAAATAATTTTAACTCGTACCGTCAATGGCGACAACCATCCTAATGGATCAAATATTTTGCTTGCTTCCGAGAGCAGTGTTCGCTTGCTGTGGTTGACTCGATCTTCTAAGCAAACGGAGAAACAAAATGCATCTAAATTTGGGTTCCATTTTAGACCCAATACTTTGATTGTTCCATCTTCGGTTATGGATATCTCATGACTGCTATTTTGATCAGCGAGTTGCTCCCGTGTTACGGCGCTATTGGTAGCCCACTTTCGCAAGTTGAAGCCATATTCGGCAAGTATATTAACAATATCCACTCTTAGTTGCGTTAATTGAATCTCATCATTGGCTCCGGTCATTAAATCATCAACATACATATCTTTCTGAATTGCAGCGGCGGCTGCAGGATATTCCTTTTGGTGATCTTGTGCCATCTGCATCAAACATCTTGTGGCTATAAATGAAGCAGGAGCTGTACCGTACGTTAGAGTGTTCAGTGCGTACTGTCGAATTGGTTCATTAGGATCTTTTCTCCACAGTATCTTCTGTAAATTCGCCTCGTCTTGGTTGATCCACACTTGTCGGTACATCTTTTCAACATCACCAGATATGACATATCGGTGTCTTCGGAATCGTATCAAAATATCCATTAGCGGTGATTGGATGGTCGGACCTATCATTAATAAATTGTTGAGTGAAGTGCCATTTACGTCCTTTGATGAGGCATCCCTCAACTTCGTGGTGGTGCTAGTTTCTTTCAGAACACCATGATGTGGTAAAAAATACTCGCTTTTGTTGATTACTTTATTTATTTGTCGCATATGGCCTAACTGCTCGTATTCTTTCATGAAGTTTACATACTGCTTCTGGAACTCTGGATTTCGCCTGAATCGATTCTCCATTGATTTAAGTCGCTGCTCCGCCAAGACATAGTTAGATCCCAAGTTGGATAGGTTTCCTCTTGTTGGCAACTTAACTAGGAATCTACCGTCTTTGTTCCTTTCAGTTGATGTTTTGAACCATTCTTCACAATACTTCTCCTCTTCTGTGAGTTCATTGGTTGTTGGAAGATTCTCAACTTCCCAAAATCTTCGTAAAGCGTTGTCTACCTCCACTGTAACATTGAAATTTACAGCTTCATTGCGATTCTCGGTTTCACTAATATACCCACCAATCACCCAGCCAAACTTAGTCTCTTGGGCAGACAAAAGAGGGGACAATTTTAACTGCTTGCTTTCTATCACCGAGAAAAATACCTCAACACCCAATAAAAGGTCAATATGACCATTTTCATTAAATTTAGGATCGGCTAGGCACAGCGATTTTAATTTGTTTAAATCTGCACAGCTTATTCTTGACGAGGTCTGTAATGTTGTAATTTTCGGAACCACGTAAGCTTGAACTCTAATTTTAAATTCTTCTTTTGATCGTGATACGATCTCCAATTCAGCGATCCCTTTCGTTCGTCCCAAATTCGATTGTCCCAAACCACTAACCATTACATTTCCATTCGCCGTCTTTAACCCCAATTTCTGCACACAAGCGCTAGTGATAAATGTAACTTGCGACGCAGAATCCAGTAGAGCACGGCACACCTTGAATATGCCATTGGAGTCCTTCACGCGTACCAATGCAGTCGGTAAAATTGCTTGCATAGAATACAGCATACCAGTTTGGTAACAGGTAGCTCTCGGCTCACTTGTTGAAGGCTTAGATTCTTGTTTTTCATCCTGCGTCACATGCGATGAAACGTTATTGGCAGTAGCTCTTTTGACGTCCTCATGTAACAAACTATGATTCTTTCTCTGACACAATTTGCACCTCTTTCTTGCACGGCAATCATATACATTGTGTCCCTTATGGAGGCAATTGTAACATCGCTTATCGGCTGTTATTATTCCTTTTCTTCCGGCGAGTGACATCTTCATAAATTCGCTGCATTCATACAGCAAATGCGTATCGTTCTTGCATACGGGGCAACTCCATGTTGTTTCGGTTGAGGATTTCGCTTCAGTCACTAATGCCCTTGTGTGTGCAGGTTTAATTTTCGTATACGATGACATGGATTCCAGTGCGTCGCATCTTTTATTTAAGAAATCAAAGAACTCCTTGGTAGTCGGATATTCTACTGAAGTAGATTCTTGTGCCCATAACATTTTTGTTTCTTGGTCTAGTTTTTTGATTAATATGTATATTAACCAGCTATCTCGAGTTTCAGCCCGGGCATCTAACGCTTTTAGCCCGCGAAGTAGTTCATCCGACGTATCACGCAATTTTCTGATGCTTGAGCTATTTACCTGGTTTATGGAAGGCTGATCCATGAATGTACGGATGAACGCATTTACAATATACTTCTTTCGATCATAACGCTCAACTAACTTGGAAAATGCTTCATAGTAATTGGCTTCGGTCACGCTGAAGTATCTGATCAACTGAGCGGCTTCCCCAGTTAACAAACTTTTCAGATACTGAAATTTCTGAACTGCTGGATAATCTTTACTATGAATGGACGTATCGTAAAGATCATAAAAACTAGGCCATTCAGTATATTCCCCGGAGAATGTAGGAATTGACAATTTCTTCAATTTTATCTCGGCTGATTGAGGCTGGGTCACATTCAATACAGATTCCTCAAATCTTCCAGCACTTTGCTCATTTGAATTTGACTTTCTTATCCAATTATTCAGTTTTCCAGCCACTAAATAATATTTGGCTTCAAATTCATCCATTTGTGTCTCGCAATCGGAATCCACGATAAACATTTTTTCTTCTACCTCCATAAATTGGGTTCTTAAACCTTGAACCGTATCCAAACGAACTTTCAGTTCATCAACCGATATTTCCTCAAACTTATCAGCGTTTGCACCAATAAAAGTTTCCATTCTTGTTAAGCTACCTTTAATGCCAGCGCGAACCTTTTTGAGCGCTAATAACTCGGCCATGATATTAATTTAACACCGTTGTTATTTACACTTTAATTAATTACTTCTATTATTAATACTTTAAGTAATATTGAGTTTATATGCACTTTTTATTTTAGGCACGTTCACTAATAAATTTCTGCACTTCTGGAATGTTCTGGATAATTTCACACTAATTTTTCGCAATTAATAACCCGTTACTTATTAAATACTATCGAAGTTCCTGTATAATCACACGTGGTTTACTTACGGTGTGGTTTGGATTTGAACTCCTTGACGATATGGCGTGGCTTGGATGTTACGGCTTTATTTAGTTGGATATGCTCAATATCCGGCTCGAAGGACCATTTGATCTCACGGCAAGTTTATGTGTCCAATAATATTGTTCCAATTTTTTGTTGGATGGATACGACGTATTCACTTGCAAAATTGTTACTTTATTCTTCAAATAAAACAATTTATAGCACTATATAATAATTTTGGTTTTTATTAACTTGGATAATTTCACTTCAAAAGCTAACAATGTAATAATCATAATTTTACAATATTCCAGATCTTACTTTGTAGAAAAGGTACAATATATCACTAATTAATTCTATCCTATTTTAACGGCTTTATTTAAATATGTACCGGCTATAATTAAAGAATACATACTAATTATATCAAATTATTGCTATAATTTAGCCCCTAAATGGTCAATATCGCAAACATTTGTACAGCGCCCAAATGGTATTTGGCGGTCGATACATTTTTAAGAATGGAATTTATGATCGTGCTATAAATCTATAATTTAAATTTGCTAAACTCATTGCAATATTTTGACATTTTAAGAATTTATATAAATAAAGTGCCGGACAGATTAATATCTACAAGCTAAGTTTTTTGTTTACATAAAATATATTCTAAATATTATAAATAATTTTTCTATTTCAGCTTCTTGCTAGTCTTGGAACACTAATTTCTGGTGTTTCTATTCACCCCACACTTCCTAATTTCCCCTTACAATTTTAACTACACAAGTAGAAAGAAGACATAATTGAACAACTTACATGAATTTTCTCTGATATTACACCAACGATGGCTCAATTACATACAAAGTTTTTTACAGTATTTTTCGAACCAAAAAATGTTGATTTATATTTACCAATATATTCTTTAAAACTGCCGGTGTTCCACCAAAAATCCCTGTTATTTCTATTTTTGCACTCATCACCAACTTAAAAAATTAACGTTGCTTTTTGTTTATTATGTATTATGAAAATTTATCAAGTTAATTATTTTTTAAAGTTTTGTTTCTATTCACCCCGCTGTTTCTATTCACCCCATTTTACGGTACCAATTATATTATCCAAATTCCTCAAATGCGCTAAATTAGCTACTATGTATGCACAGAGAAAAATAATTGCAGTAAAATTTACAAAACTGAGTAATGAATTAGGAAACATTCATTATTAGTGAAATCCATTACAAAACCGAACAATTTAGTAGGGGCGTAGTACTTTTGTAGTAGAAATATTCAGATTTTTTTCATTTTATTACATTTGTAGCCAAATTTTATTACAAGTGTAGTCAAATTTTTTCATCTATACCAGCCGATATTTATTTTATTTTTATAACGAGGTTTAATTTTACCATTACATGCGTTGTAAAATTGCGTTGTAATCACATTTAATTACACTCGTAATTTAATTACACTCACCTTTTTACAACAGGTGAAGTAAACTTCCCTATCGAGTAGTAAATTTTATTACATTCATAGTATGTATCGCAGCAAAATTGAAAGGAAATTATAAAGTGGTTTCTCGTGCGTTATTATATAATTATTTAGTTTCCTTTGTTTTAATTTTTACTTGTGCAGTAAGTAGGGCATCCAATTTTTGGCCAAAAAGTCATTCCGGAATTTTCGAATTTAAATGTTATCGATTCCGGAATTCCGGAATCAATTCCGGCTCTATAAATTCAAAAAATTCTAATGTTTCTAAAATTTTTAAAATTTTTTTAAATTTTATAAATTCAATAAATTCTGTAAATTTCAAAAATTCTATGAATTCTATAAAGCCTAAAAATTCAGCGAGTTAGGTTAGATTATTTGGAGATGGAGTGGCACAGAATTTATTCCATTCATCCTTACTGGAACCATTTATCTCACAGTTTAAGCGCTGCGATAGGACTCCCCAGCCCAACTAACAATACTAAATCGCAGTTACAATTAAATGCTTGTTTAAACATTTAATTTTCTACTCACTCCTTATAAAATGAATGTGAAAAAAAAATTCGGAAACATTTTTAAACATAGATTTAATTGCTACTGTGAGTTAGTGCCGTTCTTACAATTTGCAATGATTGACATCAAGTAGGTATACATATTTCCTATTTTTCTGGTTTTTCTCATTAAACTTGACGCAACGACGCTTGTGTCATTTGGGCTAGAATTTTGATAGCGATATTTCCCGCTACTTAATTTCCTCTTTTAGCTTCGTAGGGTACTACCATCGTCCCAAAATTAAAGTCCTTTTCGAAACGCCAAAAAGGTATATCACGGTTTTTGATATTTTTCAGCTAATGAACTAACAAAATTAAATGTTTTCTGAATTTGTTTCTTTGTCGGACTCGTTTCTTTGTCGCTTTATACGGGACTGTATAGTACTAAATACCTTTTTTCAGTTTAAAAACTAAGAAACAACACAACACGAGCATTTATTGTTCCGTAATCTGTTTATTAGGTGCGCCATATCATGGTGAACGGAAAAGAAAAACTTCCAAAAGTAGCCTCTCTATATTTGGACAAGCTCCCTAAATTGACCACCTTTTGGCACTGTCTGAAATATTATGTATACTTTTTTGGTACAATTGAAGGAAATTTGTATATTTAGCCTGAATTTGGATTTTCAAATTTTTAGGTTGTTTTATTCCTTAAGCTAACCACCTCCATAGATTGACCAACATTTCTGGGTCCCTTGAATAGTGACTTTAGAGAAATTTCCCTGTAAATATATATTTTTTTAGTATCTGCAAGACAGACTATAATTACACAAAGTTATGGTGAATTTATATAGTACTTAAATTAGTGTGAAAAATAAAAATTCATAATATCGGCCGGTATTCCGGAATTTCCAATTCCGGAATTGGATGCCCAAGCAGTGAGTGATTAAGTGATTTAGTGTTTTAATATAAATATTAAAATTAAGTCTAAAGTGTATAGTTTAGCTTTTAATATACTGTAAAGAATTTTTTCATATGGCTTGTCGATATTTCAACTTGTTAGTTATTATCATAATTCAAAAATCCTATATACAAGTTCTTTTAACATCCGTAACTTTTAATTTTACTTTAATTACATATAATAATTTAGAAAAATATGTCTGTATAATTACACGAATTTCATGACTTTTGTGTAACGTGTTTAAGAGTATATATTAAAGTTTATATTAAATATAATATATGTATATAATAACCAATTTACCGCTACTTTTTTATGTTTTCACAAATTTACCACCAAATACTACAAATATAATAAAATCCTACTACTCAATAGTAAAATTTACTTCAAGTGTTGTAAAAATACCAAATAATGTATTAATAGCTACTACGAGTGTAATCAAATGTGATTACAATAGAATTGTACGCAGTTAATTTCACTACGTTATGAAACAAATTAAATATTGTGTGCTATAGGTGAAGAAATTTGACTGCACTACTAATAAAATTTATTACAAATCATATTATTACGAAATTTAACCAATTGTCTGAATATTATGAAAATGTTTCGGCTTTTTTATAGACAATATATTACTTGTAAATGACATTCACTCTATTTTCGATTTGGTAAATCAGAAAAATAACAGAGGCCAATCACGTACAATACATCTACCAATCAAAGTAGAAATATTATCCCCTCCCCCTTTTCTTTCCCGCAGAGTCAATACAAAGTGTATCAACTCTCAAAAAATAAGAAATCTCTTTGAGTTTTCGTGTTGGTAATTCGGTTTCGTACAGAAAAAGTAAGGTCTACTCTTCAGATAGCTGAATATTACAAGTAATATATATTGTCTATAAAAAAGCCGAAACATTTTCATAATATTCAGACAATTGGTTAAATTTCGTAATAATTATTCGTGTGGGCATTATACACACACGTCAAATTAGATTTCTGTTTAGAAATCGATATACTCTTTTACATTACATATAATGTACAAATTTAGAGTTGAATTTTTGTAGTTCCGTCAGTGTTACCACTTGGAAACTTGAAATTAGTAGCAAATTTGATACATTTTTTTAAAAATATGTACCAACTTGGCACATTCTACTATTTGCCGGTACCAAAAAAAAAATCATAAGAAAGCAAAAATATAAAATCATTTTAAGATTTTTATTTGCAAAAATTACAATTATTTTCGTAGTATGTACATATCACAAATATAATCAGTTTTGATTCATCAGTTGAAACATACAACAAATGAAACTTAATATGGCTCAAAAGCAGCGTCTTTAAATTTAAATTTCGCAGCAAATTTTCCCAATATTTTTCCGGTATATATATCTGTATCCATATTTTCTTTAACTAATGTTCTAGTAAACATCATATTACTAATTGTATTATTGTCAAGGCCCTTTCCGCTGCTGCACTGCTGTGCGGCAACGACAGCAGTGTTAGGATGTAGTCGACTAATTCTGTACAAATAGGAAATTCTAAATTATTTTTTAAATTTTTAACTTTGATCCAATTTTGAACAGCGTCATCAAAATTCATGTGTGTCAACAAATTTTTATTTCCAATTAAGCTTCGCCACTATTCATTTAGTGTTTCAATTGAGACATCCGTTTTTTTAAAAGGATAATTGTTTAACAAAGGTCGAATTGTTGGCGGCATAGTTCCGGCTACAATTTCAAATACATTTCAAAATTTTAGAATTTTCAATTTGCTGTCATTAAGTTAAAAACGTTTTTTTATTTGGCAGCAAAACTCCATATAAAAATAAATAATATCGTTTTTAACGGTTGCGATTTTAAATTTGTTTTCTGCTAAAATTTTTTCCTCAAATGAAAAAAACATTGAGGTAATTGGGAGATGTTTGTTAGTATCTCTACCATCAACTTTTAGATCAATGTTGTCCAAAACGATGAAATTTTTTAAAATTTCCAAATAAACGCGTTTGATTGTTTAATAAACGTTTTGCATTTCGGTTTTTTCAGACTGAAAAAATTTGTTAACAACGTTCACAATTTTTAAAATAAATGATGAAAATAGCAAATATAATTAAAATTCGCCGTTCGTAAGGAATTCGAGGATATATCGTGGGCAGAATCAGTTTTATTCGTTACTTTGAAGCAAAACAAAATAAAATAATCACCGCCTTAAGTGAAAGCCAACGAGTTTTGCAAAATTTTAAAATTTTGTGATTTTGAATATTGAAATCCGCTTGAAACGCAGAATATTCGTTTAGTCGTTTGGGACTGTGTGAAAAGTGATTATAAATGTTTCTAATTTTTCTTTCGATAGCCTCGGGAAAATGTTTTAAGGGGGCGTTTACGCAAAGAGAAATGGAGTGGCATGTACAGCCCAAAGAGAAAACATCTTTTTGTACTTCTTTAATTTTCGCATTTACACCGTTAAAATTACCTGCGATAGGCGACGCCTATTACATTTTCAAAATATATATTAAATTTATGAAAATGTACTTTCAATAAATCAAAAATTTATGTCGCGGTAGACTTTTTTAATTTTATCAAGCCGAAAAAATTATCAATAATTTTTTCAGATGTTGGATCGAAATACATATCTGCAAATTATTGCCAGGCATATTTCTGTCGTTAGATCGGTAGTTTCATCTATAATAAGTGAAAATTTTTGTTGTCGAAGAATTTTGCTGATCTTTTCTGCGGCATACGACCCAATTATTGTGTTTAGGTATTCTGTGGATTTCGTGCGACCACATTTTATTTGTTGCGCTTGGATCAATTTTGGTAGTGAATACATAAGTTTATATGGTAAACCGTGTTAAAAAAACGAGCTTCTTGTATATGTAATTAAATAACACAAATTGAGTAGAAGTAATCAAAGAAATGTACCAAAGTTAAAAGGTACGTACCGAAATCCTTTGGGCGGAAAAATGTAGAAAATTCGATACAATTGTATCAAAGTGGTAACACTGGTTCGTTCGCAGCTACCTGAAGAGTAGACCTTACTTTTTCTGTACGAAACCGAATTACCAACACGAAAACTCAAAGAGATTTCTAATTTTTTGAGAGTTGATACACTTTGTATTGACTCTGCGGGAAAGAAAAGAGGGAGGGGATACTATTTCTACTTTGATTGGTAGATATTATAAGTGATTGACCTCTGTTAGTTTTCTGATTTACCAAATCGAAAATACAGTGAATGTCATTTACAAGTAATATATTGTCTATAAAAAAGCCGAAACATTTTCATACAAATCATATTAAATTAAAAAATATAAAATGAATATTTGTAGTACCAAAGTACTACACCTGTACTAAGTTGTTCGGTTTTGTTATGAAATTTACTACCAACGATTTTTTCCAAATTCATTACGCGGTTTATCGAATTTTATTATAATTATTTTGAACTTCATACAAACCGAGTTTTAGACAATGTAAAAATAGTATAATTACACGTACATATAAAAATTATAAACAATAAAATTACAAGTTATAGCTGATTTACATTCAACGACATTCGACGTCTGCAAAAAAGATGAAACACAACATAGGAAAAACTACAAAGATAAAAAGAGAAAAAATAATCATCTGCTTAAAAAAGTCAATTGAAACCCGAGAAACAAACCCAAAAGTCGTCGTCTGCTTTTTTTTGCAGATGTCGAGTTTCATCTTTTTTCTGTAAAATCGTCGATGCGTGAATAAATAACTATAATAAGTTTACATAAACAAGAAAATCAATCATTTGTATTAGTTTATGACATTTTTTGTTTAAATTTATTTTTTAATGTGTAAAGAAAACGATTTTTTGATTTGACATCTGCATCTGCAAAAATCTTTGAATGTAAATCAGTCTTTACGAATGTTATACCAGATCGTATACAATTTTTGAATTTTTAATTCTAAAAATCTAAACGATTATGTTGTCCTGGATGATGAATTACAAGGACAATCATTATAAAAAACTTCGTATAATAGGCTATTGTCTATGTCGAAAAAAACAGGGGTAAAAGGAACTAATTCTTTAAAGATATTTTATTGTTTCATATGTTGGATGGTACCCGAACAATTACAAATCCACAAAGTGCAATTAAATTTAGGCTTGGAATTTTGAGAACTGAGTAAATTTGAGTAAATTTGGGCACCTTATAGTTTTTTAACTATAACTGAAAAACTATGCATTTTTAGTAGGTAGATGTTCTATAATTTTTTGTAGAGAATCAAATTTCCTACCGAAATGGCACTTTAAAAAGTCAAAAAACTTTTGTTTTAAATAAAATAAGTCAAAAAAACTAAACCAAAATAAAACAAAAAAACCGAAAAAATTAAGTTTTTTGTGTTTTTTTTTAAATTTTTAAGTAGAACTTTTTTTGAGTTGGTTTAGCTATATGCATTGGTTCACAAAAAGGAAGCTGACGTAATTCCCGCCAAAATGGTGACCGTCAAAAGTATTTCTGAAAAACATTGGCTGAGATACAGACGTTCAAAGTTACCTACTACCACCAAAAATTTTTTATTCAATGGACAGATGGTATTTCATTAATGCAAAGTTTTTTATGTGCTGCAACATATTGGCAATTTCTTCTTCCTTGGGGGCAATTTCATTCAAATCTCCTTCACTGCCTGAATCCGATAGCTCACAAAATTCCAATGATTGGCCATTAATCTCGTTTACCACATCTTGATAAATTTCAGATACATCTGGATGCTCACAAACACAGAGGAGGTCATCAATTCCAATGAATTCATCCATGTTTTCGTATTGTGTAACATCAGAAACTAGAGTTACGTCTTCTTCTAAGACCAGGGATGATTGTTCATTGCTTAAATTAAATCCAGCCTTTTTAAAGCAATTGGCAATGGTTTCTGCTGTAACAGCTTTCCAAGCAGAATCCATCCAATTAATTGACTGTAAATCGTTGATTTTCATTGCCGATAATGTTACATCGATAAGAATGGATTGAGCAATAATTGATGTCATCATCAAATTTCGGTAGTGTTGTTTAAAATTTTTGATTATTCCCTGATCCATCATGGGCTGAATTACAGACGAAGTGTTCGGTGGCAAAAATTTCAAATTAACGTTAGTTAGCTTTACCGTAGTATTATGGGCAGGGCAATTATCAACAATTAAAAGAATATTTCGTCGAGATTTTTTCATCTGCTTGTCTTCAGTTTGCAACCACTCTTCAAACAATGAACTTGTCATCCACGCCTTTTGATTATTTCGCCACATTACGGGCAATTGATCTAGTTTCATATTGTTAAACGCACGTGGTTTTCGTGATTTGCCGATCACTAGAGGTTGAAGCTTTTCTCCCTCACAACTTGCACATAGCAGAACCGTAAATCGTTCTTTTGACAATTTTCCACTCTTGCATGTATCACCTTTTAATACAAAGCTCCGATCTGGCAGTGCTTTAAAGAATAAGCCACACTCGTCGGCATTAAAAATGTCGCTTGTTTTATACCCTGCAGTAAACTCTGCAATTCGTTCCTTAAAATTGTTGATAACTTCTTGCGGGACACTGTTTGATTCACATGATAGCATTTTGTAACTAATGCTTCTTTTTGCCGTAAACTTGTTCAACAATCCATTAGAAGCTTTGAAGTCAGGGCAGTTAAACTCGCTCGCAAATTCAAGCGCAGCTCGTTGTATCATAGGTCCCGTAATTCGTGCGTTGATGCTTCTAAGCTTCTTAAACCAGAAGTATGTGGCATTGTTGACATCTTCATAACCGGTTCTTTTTGTCATTTTCCGCTTTGATGATTCCGCTTCAATTTCCAATCTGGACGTAAATTCATGTTTTCGTTTTTTAAAATTATGCGCAGTGGTCTTACTTATACCAAAATGTTCAGCGGCTTTCCGTTCTCTGTGGGTTTCCAAAAACTTAGCTACTTCCAATTTTTCTTTTATGTTTAACTCTTTATATTTTTTTATAGACATTTTTCAAAATTTGGTTTAGCTCTAACTGATTGCAACACAAAACTAAAACTAAACATAAACGTTTCCATAAACGTTTCTTTCTTATGGAATACCGTAAATTTGAACAGTGGTATCCCAATTTATTTATTTATTTAAACCTACAGTAAAGTACAATCGGTAATAAGAAATTATAATGCAATACAAAAATATTAATAATACGTTAATGGTACAAAAAATATTAATTATCAATGGCAAAAAATTTAATTAACTCATTTCTAAACGAATTTCTTGACATATTAAAATCAAAAATTTCAAAAACATAGTTAAAAATTTGCGACATTCTCAAGACTGGTTCAGAAAGTGCGTAGTTTGTCGTAACAGAATCAATGTGTAAGAAACCGTCTCGTCGCCGCAAACAACGCGTAGGAGCGTAAAAATTGAAACGCGTAAGTATTTCATCACAATCAATTCGTGAGGTCAAAACATCGCGCACAAAGATAGCTGATGCTATGTCTCTTCGGTGATTTAATCGTTGTAATTTTAATAAATTACAGCGATCTTTATAAGGCAGAAGAACATAGTTATTCACTCTATCAGAAGGTAGACCACGAAGAGCATACAGTACAAATTGCTTTTGAACACTTTCAATTCTATCTGAATGACACTTATAAAATGGTGACCAGATCTGAGAAATTAAACCATTCATTAAACAATCTTATTTTACTTTATAGAAATTTCAACGCCGACTATGGTAATAAATTACACAATTTCATGACATGTAACAGTAACAGCCAGTGCATATTGCAAGCCAATAAAACAGATTTTTTTATATCACATGACAATACAGGACCATAGAGAACAATAGAATCGCGTTTAAATATTTTTTTTATTTAAAATAAAAAAAACTGTAATTTTTACTTATGCACACCTGCAAAATTTCTATTTTATAAACGTTATAAAATTACATTTTAACTTTCATGTTCAAGGATATCTGGTCACTTTAGAGAAATCCATTTTATTTGTGCTGTTCTATTGCAAGCAGAGATGGGCGATTACGCGTCGACTACTAATTTTTTCGCGAATGCGTCGACAACCGTCGACAATAGCCGCATTTCTTGACGTTTGATCTGATCCGGATCAGGTCATGTCTCATGAAACGACACCAAAATGCGTAAAACAAACAAACATCAAATTTCAATTTTCTGTCTCGTTTTGTTTTGAATCTTCCTCTTCATACTCGTACTGTATTCATGTTATTCTTTGTCGCTTTACTAAATACTACTCAACTACATTTTAATAGCTGAACTAATTTTTAGATCACCATTTGTGATCCAAAATGAATGTTGGATCATGTGTTGTTGTTGCTTCACATATAAATTTTGATCTGATCCGGATCACTATGCGTCAAGAAATGCAGCTATTATCGACAACTCGTAGACAACGTCGACAACTCGTCGACAACGTCGGCAACTCGTAGACAACGTCGACAGCTATTTTATGCCTGCAGTCGTTTAATGTTGAACTGTTTCCGTAGATTGTAGTTAATCCATATTATGAATAGTAATATAGTATATTTAATATATTTCAAAGTAGCTTAGATAATTTTACTATGTATCTTAAAACATATAAAATTAATTATTAGTTATATAATACCTTAATTAAGAATTTGCACAGTGCCATCTCTATATCAATGGAAATACCATTTTCAACATAGTCACTTAGTCAGTTCATGTACCAATGAGTAATTTATGTGATTTATTATCAAAATGTAACCTTTTTTTGATCCCTAGGTTAATTAGACAATGGCTTATTTATTAACAGACAGCAATATGATCAGACTGGCTAAATAAATGAGGAAATTAATCATTTCGTAGGTTGTCGACGTTGTCTACGTTGACGACACCATAAACGCGATAGATAACCGCGTAGATAACCGCGCAGATTATATTACGTAATCTACGTCGCCCATCTCTGATTGCAAGTGGTCACTTTACAGAGGGTGGTCACTTTATGGTGGTCAATTTACAGAGAACATTTTTATTCAATTTATATAGACAATTGAAGGTATTACCAAAAATTGGTTAGTATATGGAGGTGGTCAAAATAGAGAGGTGTTCACTTTTGGAAGTTTAACTGTATATGCCAAAAATTACGCTTTATACGTATTTTTAAAATTAATTAGATTTGTCTGCAATAGATAACTTTTCCGGACATCGATATTCTTATACCACCATCACAAATGCGTGCCAGAATTTTATTTAAATCCAAATTAGTGGAGTGGAGAATTTCGAAGGTATTATATTTAATTGTTTGCAGTCTTCTCAATTAATTATTTCGTTTATTAGAATATCCCTGCAAGATCATTGTGTCACAAAAAATGAGCTAGGTTTATACTTAGGGAATTTTCAAAAAGGAATTTAATGGTAAGCTTGGTTGTGACATTTGGAGGGCAAGGTAATTTTTTTAAATTGGAACCTCTACTTTTGATGACAGAATCGAAAAGAGCGATCAATTTTACGTCCGAGTATGTATTTTCCATGACTTCCCAAGATCATGTGAAGGAATTTACATTGCGAGGTGAAAGTATGGAAACCCCTAGAAATCTCGCGGACTTCGGTCAAAAAAAAATCGATCAAGCTTTATTCTTAGGTAATTTTCAACAAGGAATTTAATGATGAGCTTGGTTGTGACCTTGACCTTCATATTCAAGGTCATTTTGGAGTCAAGACCATTTTTTTATATGGAAATCCCAATTTTTTACATCGGATTCGAAAAGAACGATCAATTGTACCTTAGAATATGTATTTTCCATGACCTCCAAAGGTCACCTGAAGGAATATATTTTAATTGTAAAGCTTAAGATTTGCTATGAAAATTTAAAAAAAAAATAAAAATTTTATATTTTTTTAATTTTTAATGTTCGTAGCAAATCATAAGCATTATATTCCTTCAGGTGACCTTGTGAGGTCACGGAAAATGCAAATTTGGACGCACAATTGATCGCTCTTTTCGAATCCGATGTCAAAAACAGGAATTTCCCTATAAAAAATTACCTTGACCTCAATATGACATTGAAGATGAAGGTCAAAGTCACAACCAAGCTCACCGTTAAATTCTTGTTCATCAAAAGTAGGGGTTCTAATTTTAGAAAATGACCTTGACCTCAAATGACCATGAAAATTAAGGTCCTGGTCACAACCAAGCTCACCATTAAATTCCTTGTTGAAAATGAGCTAAGAATAAACCTTGCTCATTTTTCCATACTTTTTCCTTATCTTGTATATACTATCCGATGCATTATAGTATTTGTGAAAATTTAAGGTAGCGTTTATGTTTTTTAATTTTCCCAAATGATCATTTGTTAGTTTGCCACTATCCATATGAGGATGCAAATAAAATGCTGCCAAGGCATATTCGTTCAAAGCCATTTCCTTCCAAATATTCAATTTCAATTTAAATGTAATTGGTAATTTAAGATCTAACCACAAATTACCCGCATCGGCAATTGAAAATGAAGGCGATTGGCACATTTTAATGAGATGGCATATGGGTTCGAACATCTGTAAACTTTCCTTCACCCGTTCAATGTACCGATCGTCAAAAATAAGTTTAACAGAGTGCTTGTATTCTTTGAGTACAGTAGCTACCTTCTCTGTTATTGTTACATCAAATACGTAATTTGCCAAAAAGTTGGCGTTATGGCTATTGGATGTGCTATGCCATAAAAAGTGGTTGCTAAGTTTCCCATTTTGACCATAGTACTTGAATTATCGAAAACAACCGCATATACTTTACCGCTGTATAGCTGCTTGACCATGTCTACCGATTCCAGCAAAACTTCGGCTAATCTTGCTCCTGTTTCGCTTTCACCTGTTAGGTTCCAAGCTTGTAAGAAGGCTTGCTTATCAATGACATGATGCAGCATTGATACTATCAGTTTTGTGTTGGTAGAACTGTTTTTCCAACCATCTATTAATAGCATTGACTCATCAGATATACTGGCTTTAGCACATGAAATTCATTTTAGATACGTATTGTCTAATAAAGTCGTTGATTATGCTTTTATTCCTGGAAGTTTAGTAGCGTAAGATAGTCTTAACTTTTAATGAATGACTTAAAATGTTTCAATTCCACCAATCTTAAGGGTAGGTTTCATCCGAGTAATAATTTGGCTAATTCCCGCATTTAACTCTATCTCTTCTTTTGCACTCAATTTATCAAAGTAATTTGCAACTGAATTTGCTTTATTGAATTTTTTTAAAGTTCTGTTCTAAATTTACGAGATTATGAAATGTTATCCAGTCCATGTAACAATCTAAATAATTATTTGGCCTCCCCGCTCTAGGTTATCGATTCTGGCTAAATGGTTGATTTAGGAATCTATGCATAGGAAAAAACAACAAGAAAAATTTGATTGTCTACGAATTTTCTACATTGTCTACATCGAAAACTATTGTCTACGCCATTGTCGACACTTACGTGTGGAAACAAGGTTTTGGTTACAAAGAGTAGGCCAATGGTTGTTTTATCAATTCCGGAAGCTTTCATGTGTGATAAGAGACTACCGCCACCAAATAAACGAGAAATTTAGAAATTTGCATTACACATTTAACTGATAAAGATGCTGTAGTCCTAAGAGATAACTTAAAATTGCAAAGTTGTTTCTATTCATAAATACATCGTTGTTATATAACAAAGTTCATACATAAATCATAATTCCGCCTAGAGAGATAATAAACTTTATGTATATACTAGTTAACCAAAATACGTAACCTTATCTCTTTTAAAACGTGTTAAAAAAAAGCTTGGTTTTAACCGGTCAAGTGGTCACGTTAAATTTAAAACAAAACTTGATAATTTAAGTTAAAATAATGGTTTGCTTATCGTGGGACTACCGTATTCTAAATTCAAATTTAGCTCTATAAAAGACGACAACAATACAACATCTCAATTTATTCAAAATAATTGTTTGGTGCGATACAATCATGTTGAAAAATTTAATAATTTTTGCTGTGATTTTACTGACTCAGAGGGTTCGTGCTGAACTTGACAGGGATTTGATCGATAGATGTTGGGAGGAAACAAGTGTAAGTGGTGGAATTACTTTACGATTTTGTTCAATTTTTTTAACGTGTTCAAATTATTCTTGAAGGCCCAGTTAGAACTTAGTAATAATTGTCAAAGAGGCCTTGAAAAAATAGAAGATACAATCACTGAAATTCAAACAATGCTCAGCGAGGGTGGTAATAATCGAAATCCAAATCATATTAGATGGTATTCGAATAAAATGTGTACGTATTTTGATCGTTCATTAAATTGTACCGCTTATAAATCTGATTTAAATGAACCATGCCTCTCTTTCAAACATATGATGGTCGCTTCGGAAAGAATTTCTTTAAATGTTTCAAGGGCGTTATTAGATTATGTATGCCAAAGTCAAGGGCAAATATTTTTAGACATTGCTCAGTATGATGTTGGAGATGTGCTTAAAGATATGCCTCGAACTTGTCAATTTAGAAAGCAACAGTTTGAAGATCCAAACGCTTCGAGATTTAGAATAAATCCAGCGTTTTGCGAGTAAGTTTATAGAAAGTGGAGATAATTATATTTTGCCTGAAACATTAATATTTGTTTTGTTTTTTTTAAGATCCGTGCAAGAGGTGTTTGTGTGCTTTGCAAACCAAGTAAATAATAATCCAAATCAAAATTTGCGCAGAATTGTACGTGAGGTATATGATATTATAATCAGTGAATTAAAGTGTTAGAAAGTTTGAAGATTGAAATAAAAAATTTTGTTTGTTGAAAAATCATCTGTACAATTTTTAATATTAATCCGAGCAATTATTGTATTAAAATGTAGCCAGCTTTAGTTTAATGATGAACTATTAAATGAATGATTTGCGATGTGATATCGTCTTACGCCGCATGTTCATAAAATTGACACGAAATTTTACCTTTGGTCGTGGGCAATTACTCTTCAACTTTAAGCATTACCTTTAATTTAAATGTATGATTTCTTTGGTTGCTCCTTCGGCTTTATGCCTCTTGCATAATATTATTGCAGTGACGTCATCAGGCGATTTAAATGCTTGAACAACTGTAGCGAGAGAATGGCTCATCCGATCCGGGAAAATCTGAAGTAAGTTTATGCGTTAAGAAACAGTGGTGGTGAATTTAATTTAAATTAAAAAAATTAATCTTTTAATTAATTTTTCACTGTGAATGTTATACTATCTTTACAAAAAATCATAAGCAAAGGGGCCATACTGGTAATGATATTTTGATTGAAGAGAAACAAATTGACGGTTGTAATGACGAAGATGTAAGTATATCAATGGTGAGAGACAAAATTTGATAATGCGTTACTTGGCCCTTCATAGGTTTTTATAAACCGGATCACAAATACAAGTTGTTGATGATACTTTTTTATGGTGATCGTAAATGTGGTTCGCTTGAGTTTCTGCTGGCAACATTCGTAAAATATTTTATAAAACGGTTCGAAGAATGAGATGTTAATTTCCGCTCTAAATACACAATCAAATATATGTGAAATTCATCAATTTGCCAGATGCACGTCAGTTTCGATTCTGAATTCATATACATACTTCAAAAATGCTTTATGGAACCGACCTTACTATTGCACTACACTAAATTTCATTGGAAACTTTGTCCGTTTTTTTTTAGAAATTTTAAGTCATATTTAAAGTTCACAGCACAAATTATCTTTATGGTTCTTCGGAGTAAAGAAAATACGCTATATAAGTAGAGTTAAAAAGTTAGTTTAGAATTTATTGAGATTTACAGCAAAATCCAATGAATTCTAAGAGTTCATCCCACTATACTCTTCCTTACGCTAAGCGCTTGTAGAAGAAAAAAACCGGCATTGATTACTGTAGGCGATGAGAGAAAATGATGAGAAAAA
The DNA here is from genome assembly GCA_963556165.1 of Tipula helvola. Classification (NCBI taxonomy): domain Eukaryota; kingdom Metazoa; phylum Arthropoda; class Insecta; order Diptera; family Tipulidae; genus Tipula; species Tipula helvola. Next base: position 84,733,183 of record OY744481.1, read on the forward strand.
AGTTCGACAAAATGATATTTGTGCACTTTTGTATGATTTGTCACTAAAGCAGGGCAATTTGAGCTACAGAGGCTTAACTTCAGACTTTATCAATTAGTCGAACCCAGCCATATTAATCTGTACATTAAAACATAAGATTGCCTTAAGTTTGCACCATCACTTAACACTATATAATTTAAAACTGCTTGTGAAATTGATAAAGTGACATCTCAGAAGCAAAATTTGTATTTCGATGTTAAAACTTATGAATACGTAATTTTAGAAAAAACCTACACAGTTTGGAAAACTAGAAGTATTTTTAAATTTGGCTATATTTCCAATAAAATTTTCAATCCTTAGCCTAATTCCCACCCCTTACGTTTACTACACAAAATTTCATCCAAATTCCTCAAATGCGCTAATTTAGCTACTATATCCATCGAAATGAAAATCTTACCATATCACTACTTACCATAAACCATATACAAAGTTAAAAGTTAAAAGTTAAAAGTTAAAAGTTAAAAGTTAAAAGTTAAAAGTTAAAAGTTAAAAGTTAAAAGTTAAAAGTTAAAAGTTAAAAGTTAAAAGTTAAAAGTTAAAAGTTAAAAGTTAAAAGTTAAAAGTTAAAAGTTAAAAGTTAAAAGTTAAAAGTTAAAAGTTAAAAGTTAAAAGTTAAAAGTTAAAAGTTAAAAGTTAAAAGTTAAAAGTTAAAAGTTAAAAGTTAAAAGTTAAAAGTTAAAAGTTAAAAGTTAAAAGTTAAAAGTTAAAAGTTAAAAGTTAAAAGTTAAAAGTTAAAAGTTAAAAGTTAAAAGTTAAAAGTTAAAAGTTAAAAGTTAAAAGTTAAAAGTTAAAAGTTAAAAGTTAAAAGTTAAAAGTTAAAAGTTAAAAGTTAAAAGTTAAAAGTTAAAAGTTAAAAGTTAAAAGTTAAAAGTTAAAAGTTAAAAGTTAAAAGTTAAAAGTTAAAAGTTAAAAGTTAAAAGTTAAAAGTTAAAAGTTAAAAGTTAAAAGTTAAAAGTTAAAAGTTAAAAGTTAAAAGTTAAAAGTTAAAAGTTAAAAGTTAAAAGTTAAAAGTTAAAAGTTAAAAGTTAAAAGTTAAAAGTTAAAAGTTAAAAGTTAAAAGTTAAAAGTTAAAAGTTAAAAGTTAAAAGTTAAAAGTTAAAAGTTAAAAGTTAAAAGTTAAAAGTTAAAAGTTAAAAGTTAAAAGTTAAAAGTTAAAAGTTAAAAGTTAAAAGTTAAAAGTTAAAAGTTAAAAGTTAAAAGTTAAAAGTTAAAAGTTAAAAGTTAAAAGTTAAAAGTTAAAAGTTAAAAGTTAAAAGTTAAAAGTTAAAAGTTAAAAGTTAAAAGTTAAAAGTTAAAAGTTAAAAGTTAAAAGTTAAAAGTTAAAAGTTAAAAGTTAAAAGTTAAAAGTTAAAAGTTAAAAGTTAAAAGTTAAAAGTTAAAAGTTAAAAGTTAAAAGTTAAAAGTTAAAAGTTAAAAGTTAAAAGTTAAAAGTTAAAAGTTAAAAGTTAAAAGTTAAAAGTTAAAAGTTAAAAGTTAAAAGTTAAAAGTTAAAAGTTAAAAGTTAAAAGTTAAAAGTTAAAAGTTAAAAGTTAAAAGTTAAAAGTTAAAAGTTAAAAGTTAAAAGTTAAAAGTTAAAAGTTAAAAGTTAAAAGTTAAAAGTTAAAAGTTAAAAGTTAAAAGTTAAAAGTTAAAAGTTAAAAGTTAAAAGTTAAAAGTTAAAAGTTAAAAGTTAAAAGTTAAAAGTTAAAAGTTAAAAGTTAAAAGTTAAAAGTTAAAAGTTAAAAGTTAAAAGTTAAAAGTTAAAAGTTAAAAGTTAAAAGTTAAAAGTTAAAAGTTAAAAGTTAAAAGTTAAAAGTTAAAAGTTAAAAGTTAAAAGTTAAAAGTTAAAAGTTAAAAGTTAAAAGTTAAAAGTTAAAAGTTAAAAGTTAAAAGTTAAAAGTTAAAAGTTAAAAGTTAAAAGTTAAAAGTTAAAAGTTAAAAGTTAAAAGTTAAAAGTTAAAAGTTAAAAGTTAAAAGTTAAAAGTTAAAAGTTAAAAGTTAAAAGTTAAAAGTTAAAAGTTAAAAGTTAAAAGTTAAAAGTTAAAAGTTAAAAGTTAAAAGTTAAAAGTTAAAAGTTAAAAGTTAAAAGTTAAAAGTTAAAAGTTAAAAGTTAAAAGTTAAAAGTTAAAAGTTAAAAGTTAAAAGTTAAAAGTTAAAAGTTAAAAGTTAAAAGTTAAAAGTTAAAAGTTAAAAGTTAAAAGTTAAAAGTTAAAAGTTAAAAGTTAAAAGTTAAAAGTTAAAAGTTAAAAGTTAAAAGTTAAAAGTTAAAAGTTAAAAGTTAAAAGTTAAAAGTTAAAAGTTAAAAGTTAAAAGTTAAAAGTTAAAAGTTAAAAGTTAAAAGTTAAAAGTTAAAAGTTAAAAGTTAAAAGTTAAAAGTTAAAAGTTAAAAGTTAAAAGTTAAAAGTTAAAAGTTAAAAGTTAAAAGTTAAAAGTTAAAAGTTAAAAGTTAAAAGTTAAAAGTTAAAAGTTAAAAGTTAAAAGTTAAAAGTTAAAAGTTAAAAGTTAAAAGTTAAAAGTTAAAAGTTAAAAGTTAAAAGTTAAAAGTTAAAAGTTAAAAGTTAAAAGTTAAAAGTTAAAAGTTAAAAGTTAAAAGTTAAAAGTTAAAAGTTAAAAGTTAAAAGTTAAAAGTTAAAAGTTAAAAGTTAAAAGTTAAAAGTTAAAAGTTAAAAGTTAAAAGTTAAAAGTTAAAAGTTAAAAGTTAAAAGTTAAAAGTTAAAAGTTAAAAGTTAAAAGTTAAAAGTTAAAAGTTAAAAGTTAAAAGTTAAAAGTTAAAAGTTAAAAGTTAAAAGTTAAAAGTTAAAAGTTAAAAGTTAAAAGTTAAAAGTTAAAAGTTAAAAGTTAAAAGTTAAAAGTTAAAAGTTAAAAGTTAAAAGTTAAAAGTTAAAAGTTAAAAGTTAAAAGTTAAAAGTTAAAAGTTAAAAGTTAAAAGTTAAAAGTTAAAAGTTAAAAGTTAAAAGTTAAAAGTTAAATTTAGTTTTATTTTAAAAAAATTTATTATTATTATTTATAACTATTTATTTACACACATTAAATAAACAAATTAAAAAAACAATTAAAATTTTTATGTAGACATTTTTATTGTGATATATTTAAATTTAATAATTATGAATTATAATTATTTAGTCTTTGCTACCGGTTTCGGATATTGTATCCTTCATCAGGTCTAAACTTCTACTAAATAGCTTGCACGAATCTTCGATAGGAAGATGAGTCTAAAGTGATGAAGGATACAATATCCGAAACCGGTAGCAAAGACTAAATAATTATAATTCATAATTATTAAATTTAAATATATCACAATAAGAATGTCTACATAAAAATTTTAATTGTTTTTTTAATTTGTTTATTTAATGTGTGTAAATAAATAGTTATAAATAATAATAATAAATTTTTTTAAAATAAAACTAATATTAACGTGATATAAGCCGCAGAAAACGATGAAAATGGGATTATACCATTTGCACAGCACATAAAAGTTAAAAGTTAAAAGTTAAAAGTTAAAAGTTAAAAGTTAAAAGTTAAAAGTTAAAAGTTAAAAGTTAAAAGTTAAAAGTTAAAAGTTAAAAGTTAAAAGTTAAAAGTTAAAAGTTAAAAGTTAAAAGTTAAAAGTTAAAAGTTAAAAGTTAAAAGTTAAAAGTTAAAAGTTAAAAGTTAAAAGTTAAAAGTTAAAAGTTAAAAGTTAAAAGTTAAAAGTTAAAAGTTAAAAGTTAAAAGTTAAAAGTTAAAAGTTAAAAGTTAAAAGTTAAAAGTTAAAAGTTAAAAGTTAAAAGTTAAAAGTTAAAAGTTAAAAGTTAAAAGTTAAAAGTTAAAAGTTAAAAGTTAAAAGTTAAAAGTTAAAAGTTAAAAGTTAAAAGTTAAAAGTTAAAAGTTAAAAGTTAAAAGTTAAAAGTTAAAAGTTAAAAGTTAAAAGTTAAAAGTTAAAAGTTAAAAGTTAAAAGTTAAAAGTTAAAAGTTAAAAGTTAAAAGTTAAAAGTTAAAAGTTAAAAGTTAAAAGTTAAAAGTTAAAAGTTAAAAGTTAAAAGTTAAAAGTTAAAAGTTAAAAGTTAAAAGTTAAAAGTTAAAAGTTAAAAGTTAAAAGTTAAAAGTTAAAAGTTAAAAGTTAAAAGTTAAAAGTTAAAAGTTAAAAGTTAAAAGTTAAAAGTTAAAAGTTAAAAGTTAAAAGTTAAAAGTTAAAAGTTAAAAGTTAAAAGTTAAAAGTTAAAAGTTAAAAGTTAAAAGTTAAAAGTTAAAAGTTAAAAGTTAAAAGTTAAAAGTTAAAAGTTAAAAGTTAAAAGTTAAAAGTTAAAAGTTAAAAGTTAAAAGTTAAAAGTTAAAAGTTAAAAGTTAAAAGTTAAAAGTTAAAAGTTAAAAGTTAAAAGTTAAAAGTTAAAAGTTAAAAGTTAAAAGTTAAAAGTTAAAAGTTAAAAGTTAAAAGTTAAAAGTTAAAAGTTAAAAGTTAAAAGTTAAAAGTTAAAAGTTAAAAGTTAAAAGTTAAAAGTTAAAAGTTAAAAGTTAAAAGTTAAAAGTTAAAAGTTAAAAGTTAAAAGTTAAAAGTTAAAAGTTAAAAGTTAAAAGTTAAAAGTTAAAAGTTAAAAGTTAAAAGTTAAAAGTTAAAAGTTAAAAGTTAAAAGTTAAAAGTTAAAAGTTAAAAGTTAAAAGTTAAAAGTTAAAAGTTAAAAGTTAAAAGTTAAAAGTTAAAAGTTAAAAGTTAAAAGTTAAAAGTTAAAAGTTAAAAGTTAAAAGTTAAAAGTTAAAAGTTAAAAGTTAAAAGTTAAAAGTTAAAAGTTAAAAGTTAAAAGTTAAAAGTTAAAAGTTAAAAGTTAAAAGTTAAAAGTTAAAAGTTAAAAGTTAAAAGTTAAAAGTTAAAAGTTAAAAGTTAAAAGTTAAAAGTTAAAAGTTAAAAGTTAAAAGTTAAAAGTTAAAAGTTAAAAGTTAAAAGTTAAAAGTTAAAAGTTAAAAGTTAAAAGTTAAAAGTTAAAAGTTAAAAGTTAAAAGTTAAAAGTTAAAAGTTAAAAGTTAAAAGTTAAAAGTTAAAAGTTAAAAGTTAAAAGTTAAAAGTTAAAAGTTAAAAGTTAAAAGTTAAAAGTTAAAAGTTAAAAGTTAAAAGTTAAAAGTTAAAAGTTAAAAGTTAAAAGTTAAAAGTTAAAAGTTAAAAGTTAAAAGTTAAAGTTTAAAGTTTAAAGTTTAAAGTTTAAAGTTAAAAGTTAAAAGTTAAAAGTTAAAAGTTAAAAGTTTAAAGTTTAAAGTTTAAAGTTTAAAGTTTAAAGTTTAAAGTTTAAAGTTTAAAGTTTAAAGTTTAAAGTTTAAAGTTTAAAGTTTAAAGTTTAAAGTTTAAAGTTTAAAGTTTAAAGTTTAAACTTTAAACTTTAAAGTTTAAAGTTTAAAGTTTAAAGTTTAAAGTTTAAAGTTTAAAGTTTAAAGTTTAAAGTTAAAAGTTTAAAGTTTAAAGTTTAAAGTTTAAAGTTTAAAGTTTAAAGTTTAAAGTTTAAAGTTAAAAGTTTAAAGTTAAAAGTTTAAAGTTTAAAGTTTAAAGTTTAAAGTTAAAAGTTTAAAGTTTAAAGTTTAAAGTTTAAAGTTTAAAGTTAAAAGTTTAAAGTTTAAAGTTTAAAGTTTAAAGTTTAAAGTTAAATTTTAAAGTTTAAAGTTTAAAGTTAAAAGTTTAAAGTTTAAAGTTTAAAGTTTAAAGTTTAAAGTTTAAAGTTTAAAGTTTAAAGTTTAAAGTTTAAAGTTTAAAGTTTAAAGTTTAAAGTTTAAAGTTTAAAGTTTAAAGTTTAAAGTTTAAAGTTTAAAGTTTAAAGTTTAAAGTTTAAAGTTTAAAGTTTAAAGTTTAAAGTTTAAAGTTTAAAGTTTAAAGTTTAAAGTTTAAAGTTTAAAGTTTAAAGTTTAAAGTTTAAAGTTTAAAGTTTAAAGTTTAAAGTTTAAAGTTTAAAGTTTAAAGTTTAAAGTTTAAAGTTTAAAGTTTAAAGTTTAAAGTTTAAAGTTTAAAGTTTAAAGTTTAAAGTTTAAAGTTTAAAGTTTAAAGTTTAAAGTTTAAAGTTTAAAGTTTAAAGTTTAAAGTTTAAAGTTTAAAGTTTAAAGTTTAAAGTTTAAAGTTTAAAGTTTAAAGTTTAAAGTTTAAAGTTTAAAGTTTAAAGTTTAAAGTTTAAAGTTTAAAGTTTAAAGTTTAAAGTTTAAAGTTTAAAGTTTAAAGTTTAAAGTTTAAAGTTTAAAGTTTAAAGTTTAAAGTTTAAAGTTTAAAGTTTAAAGTTTAAAGTTTAAAGTTTAAAGTTTAAAGTTTAAAGTTTAAAGTTTAAAGTTTAAAGTTTAAAGTTTAAAGTTTAAAGTTTAAAGTTTAAAGTTTAAAGTTTAAAGTTTAAAGTTTAAAGTTTAAAGTTTAAAGTTTAAAGTTTAAAGTTTAAAGTTTAAAGTTTAAAGTTTAAAGTTTAAAGTTTAAAGTTTAAAGTTTAAAGTTTAAAGTTTAAAGTTTAAAGTTTAAAGTTTAAAGTTTAAAGTTTAAAGTTTAAAGTTTAAAGTTTAAAGTTTAAAGTTTAAAGTTTAAATTTAAAGTTTAAAGTTTAAAGTTTAAAGTTTAAAGTTTAAAGTTTAAAGTTTAAAGTTTAAAGTTTAAAGTTTAAAGTTTAAAGTTTAAAGTTTAAAGTTTAAAGTTTAAAGTTTAAGCTGTCTCAGCTACGTTGGCGAGCATCTCTTTGCGACCTCTACTCGAATTTTGCTTCAACCGTTACAGAAAATCGTGGATATTAGTGATTTCGCTACTATCAAAGGAAAGTTTTGTAGCGATTCTCTCATTTAAATCGCTAATTTAAATTCGTTTATCGCCACAATTATTTGAAATGTAACGCATTTCAACTTTGAGTTTTTTTTGGATCTTAAATCGATTTTGACTACTAAAAATTAACAACAAAAATTCCCAATTTTTCTCTTGTGTATGCGATACATCATCGCCATTGCAATTAAAAATTATCAAAAAACGGCAAAATAAATTCAAGCGAATTTATTCAACAATACCGGGCTCCTAATTAATTTAATTATAAAGTGCACAGTGAAGTGGTGGATTTGAATCCACAATATTGTAAACTTAAATTAACAATAAAAATTCGGCCACATATATTTTATAACCTGTAGTGTACATTGTGTGCCTCCAATTAAGTCCGATGTTTTAATTCGGAATTGGTGCCACCGCAGCTTTATACCCCATTTCCAGGTATCCCACACAGCGCACATACGCTTTAATTTCGACCTCTGTTGCATTTTATATGAATTCATAAGTAAATTTTTATGATTATAAGTTTCCTGAGGTAGTGGAATTAATAATTGCTGATTATTCGTGTTCCTCTGGGTGTAGTTTGGTGTCAATCTTTCCCGGTGAGCCCTCTGCAAAGCCGCAACAGGATCCTTAACTTCTCGGTCGGCAACTGATGACTCAAGGAGCCTTTGATCCATTTACATGTTTTCAACCGAAAACCTCTTTTTATCGTCATGCCTCAGTCGTATGGTTTCTTGATCGACTGGAAGTACCTACTATTGGATTGAAAGTTTAGTTTTAATGAATTAGCTCTCTTCTACGCGAGTCTGAAGCTTTTCCTAATTTCTAAATGTCTTGCCATAGTCTAGCATGCCGATCATATAGCCATTGATTAAATATAACCGGTACACAAAGTAACTCCAACCATCATTAGGAACACATGAATTCACCACTTGTCAACCAATGATGGTTCAGAAATAAATTAATGCAAAACAAATAAAACATTTCAATTGTACCTATAAAGTCTGGCTGAGTAGAGTTCAACAATAGATCATCATAAGGAAATCATAAACTCGTCTTGTGTCTAACTCATGACGAAATAAATGGAAATCATATACTCAAACTTTAAAGGTAAAAAAATATATTGAACTTTATATTTAAATTAATTGACTCAAATAACTAGCCGCTAGTACACAAAAAAAAATAGGTTTTAAAGAAGCTTTTGTTGAACGGAGAAGCTGCTTGGATAACTTTTTAAGTCAACCAACAAGCTTCTCTGGTTAACAAAGGCTTACTATAACAATATCATTATTCGGCTTCTAATAATATCTATTGACGCGAATAAAAAACAATCATTTGCACCCACATAATTTTGTTTGCGTGATTTTTAGAAGCTTTACTCATTAAGCTTATTTTATTTCTCTCATAGTACAACTTGTAAGCCAGTACTATCATAGAAACTTACATTTCAAAACAAAAAAAAAAGAAAATTCAAAATTTACGTACCATTGGTTCAAATTCCAAACATTTTGTTGGTGTGTCCAGGGGATTGGTGTTCCGATATTAAATTAAAACTATTCATCAAAATCTTAAGTGCTTCAAGCTTCTCGTCAAATCCATAAATTTGGTAGAGAATGTCACAATAGAATGAAGTTTCAGCTGTCTTTTACAGGAATATCATCTATGTGATAATATTAAATTTCATAGTAAAATTGTATTTGACTATGCTGTATATTATGACAGATGCACTTTTATTGTTGAAAAACAATATACCACTTGTTTCGATTCATCTACATACTCACACATATATCTCTTTACATAACAAATAAAGTATTTGTACATATATGCATGTTACCATAAACATTATATTCCATTTCAAAAGCACTTAAGCTAGAAATCCTTTGACATTTTAGAATATATTTTCCTATTATGCATCTAAATACATTCAAAATTGTATATAAGAAATTGAAAATACTCGTGAAACAGGTAAAAAGTGTATGAACAATTTTTGTGCTGCATATAATTCAATAGTATAGCTTCTAGAGTCATCTGCACACATATAGAAATTCACAAACACAACATACAAGATGAAAATCATAAAAAAATAGTTTGAGCTTTTATACCAAGTTTTATGTGCTTTTTTTTTTGAATACGATCTTTTCGATTAATCCATTGTTGTTATTTGCTTGATTTTTAAATGTTTGAAAATAGTTTTTGAAATCAACTTCAAAATGGATGTGAACCATTTTAGAAATTGTGTCTTCTTCGATGGTATACAATTTACAATTGAATTTTCTCTAAAGAATACCATCTCTCCCGAAATGAAAGTACACGAAAAGTTTTATGTTTTTCCATTTTTTTATTTTGTTTGCTTGTTTGTTTGCCTGCATTCTTATGGATGTGCACACAGTGTCATTTTTTTTTTTTTTTTGCTTTTATATATTCGTAGATGCAGTTTTTATCTTTTCCTAGTTTGTAAAATTGTAAATTGTTTAGAAATATATTTTTAAAATGACGACGACGAAGGCGACAAAAAAAAACGACTAACTTGAGACTGAGAGGGTGCAAAAAGGCGGTAATCGAATTTTGATGAAATAAATTGAAATAAAATTAGTTGGAATTGTATGGGAAAAATATAATAATTTCCAAATGAAAATATCATCAAGAATTTTTTTTTTTTTTTTTTTGAAGTTTTTCGGTGACTACCAGTGTGTGTGCTGGCGAAATATTAAAATACCGGAAAATGATAAAAATTTGTTTGTTGATGTTCGTGTTTTCCGGTATTTATTTGTAAATAGCTATGTACGTATGTATACGGAAAATTATAGAAACTAATTTTTGTAAAAGATAATTTAATGGTTTTAGTCGTTAGGCTACATTGATTGAACGTATTTACATATTTTGTTGAAGATAAATGAAATGTCGGTCCAAAAATTTCAAAAAAACTAATGATTTTTGTAATCCACAGGACACATATGTACACAATTGTTTAGTGATATTTTCGGCACGTTGATTTTATTTATTGGATGAATAATTTAGTGTAATGCTCACCTAATTCGTTGAATTGAATTTCATATCAAAAATTTTTGTCCCTTTAACGATTTTGTATACTCCCTTTCAAATATGAGCAAATTGGTTCACAAGTGGAAGGATTTTATTTGACACGAACTGATTTTAAAATTAACTCGTCCGCAATTTAGATTTTTCACTGAAATATGCCGTTTTTATTTAATACAGGGAGGGTGTCCCATTTTAAACTACGCACCTGATTATCTCGTCCGGAGGCCACTAATACAAAAATCATCTTTACAAAAGTTGTTGGGTTCGAAGGGGCCATTGAATGGAGACTTTCTACTTAACCTTCACTTTGACCGGCAACATCATTCGAATTTTCTAAACAGAAATCCCTATTTTTGACCCCGGATTCGGAAAGAGCGCAAAATTTTACGTTCAGATAGGCACTCAAGGCTCTTCTTTGAATGACTTTCAGATGTTATTTCAAGGACAAATTACTAAATAACATGAACTAATCCACAAATAAGAATTTAACTGGGGAATGACTTAATTTAATGTTGTTGACAGCTAACTTTTTCTATGGGGGGTCGTATAAAAAATGTGACATATTCAGATCCGCCCACAACCAGGAACATCCTTTGGCAACAGCCACTAGTTTATCTCCAATTTAGAAGCATAGGGCGTCTACTAAGCTGGACCATCTTACTCTGTTGGAGGCTACTGCTTTTATCTCTACCCATGATTTTCTGACTTGTTTCCCTTCAGCTAATAGTGTTCTCTTCCATGTCATTGCTGGTCATTGAGATTGCCTATTAATTGGATGCAGTTAGGGGTCGTGATATCTAGTTTTTGCATCACACTATCGCAGTACGCATCCTTGCCTTACTCCACGAGTGTTATAGTATGTTCACTTTGTTTGACTTTATATTGAACTCGGTTTCCAGCATCCCAATACATTTCTTGTATGAGTTCGATTAATTTCTTTGGGATGCCCATTTCACAAATTGTCTGCGCGTTCGAAATCGACGAAGAGCAGGTAAAGTGGTGAATTCCATTCATTGAATTGCTCAGTGATGATACGGATTGGTTGATGTGATCAGTGCAACTTCTTCCTAGTCTAAAACCAGCTTGTTCCTTTCTCAATTTTGCATTGATCGCAGGTGAGATTCTATCAAGGACGATCATTGGGAGTATTTTTATTGTTGTATTGAGTAGGGAGACACCTAGCCAGTTCTTGCATTCTCCTAGGTCACCTTCCTTGGGGATTGTCACTGGCAAGTCTTCCTTCCATTTTTGTGGTATTTTGCCAAAATCCCACACATCTTGGATTATTGGTGTTAATGCGTTTGCAGCTGTTCATGAGTCTCCTTTGAATATTTCGGCGGTTATATTATCTGTTCCAGCAGCCCTATTGTTTTTTAGTTTCTCAATGACACTTTTAACTTCCCGGTTCGTTGGAATTTGGGTGTTGTTAGTTTCGTTATTGTAGTTAATTGATGACGGGAGATTTCTGATGCTGGTGGTCGCGGCGTCTTCTCCGAAATATTTTTTCCATCCCCTTAAACCTTAACTGTGCTTCGTCTGTTGTTTAGACTATTTGCATCCCTTATAGGTGGTATGTTTGTAATTTTTCCGGTGACTTTTCTTATACACTGGTATAGTGCTCGCATATTTTGGGTTGCTGCTGCCTCTTCTCTGTATATTTTCTTCGATCATTCCTTGCCATTTTTTTTTACTTCACGTGCTGTTTCTTCGTATCCATCTGCCGTATTTTGTTGGTGCATTTGTAACTTATGTTGACGGCGTTCATCAATTTTCCTCCATATATGCTCCGTTTATCCAGTGTTTTCTATTATAATCTAGGTAGCCGAGCCCGTCCGTGGCAGTCTTGAGGTAGGCTTCTTCAGTTTCATTCCATTTTTGTTGTATACTGGTGGCTTCATTACTATTATTTAGATTGAGTTGGAGCGTTTCATTGAAGATGTTTCTTGTTATATCATCAATCTGTTTGTGTTAAATTTTCTCCTATTTATTGTTGCATGTTTTTTACAGCGGCTTGGCTTTATTTGAAATTGTGCCTTCACTAGTTGGTGATCGCTGTGTATGTCTGCGCCCCTCATTGCTCTGAAATTTTGTAGAGGTGTGAAGAATTTCTTATTCACAATTACGTGATCAATCTGATTTTTTTGTTCTGCCATCCGGTGATGTCCATGTGTATATGTACGTATGTTTCTGTGTGGAAATCTACTGCCGCCTATGAACAGCTGATTTGTGATATAGAAATCGACGAGTCTTTCTCCATTTTTGTTTTGTTAGGTCTGTGTTGTTTGTTCCAATTTTTGCATTGAAATCGCCGTGTATGATTTTGACGTCGTTTCTGTGCGTTCTTGCTATTGTGGATTGCAATTGTTCATAGAACCCATCTTTCGTTAATTCATCTGCATCTTCGGTTGGGGCATAGCACTGAATGATAGTTGTGTTTCTTATTTGAGAATGGAATCTTGCCATTATTTTTCTGCTGTTAACTGGTTTCCATTCCATCAATGCTTTCTTCGCTTTATTTGTTATTATTATGCCCACGCCTTCCTCATAAGTGTCGTCTCTACCTGAGAATATCATATAATTTCCATTGCTTGTATTAATTTCACCACTATTTTTCTATCTGACTTCACTAAGGCCTAGAATCTCGATGTGGTAGCGTTTCATTTCTTTCTCCACTTGTGCTAGTCTTGATGTTTCTAATATAGTTCTTTATTGATAATAATGGTGGCATATTTGAAAATTAAATAAGGTAAACCCTAATAAAACCAAAAATCTTGCTTTAATTGGCCGGCTTCTTTAACGTGTTGCGTTAATCGGCCATCTTCTCTACAGTCTTGCCTTAATCGACAGGGTTATTTACAGTCTTGCCTTCATCGGTCGGCTTCGGTTACGATTTTTACTTCATTGGTTGGACCGAAATGGGCCCCTAAAACCGTCCTGCTACCTCCTCACCGTAGATTGTGAGCATCGATTTATAATGTCGATGACTGAACGCATTCTCTGGTGTGGACAATTTATGATTTTGTGTTGAATGGCTACTGATTTAAATCTAAAAAACAACCCAAGTTCAATTTTCGTTTTCAGGTCATACTAGACTTGTAAGCGGTTCGACCTTGATTACCTTTTTAAAGGTCATTTTGACCCATAGCATAAATAAATATCTAAAACTAAGATTTACACTAAGGGTTTATATATTAAAATATCGACTTGACCTTTAAACGACCTTGACAATAAGGGCCAAGGTTACAAATTTGGTGTTAGGTCCAGTGGCGTAACTAGGTACCCGCAGTACCCGTAACCGCGGGGCCCACAAGATTAGATAGATGGTAGCTCAGATTAGGCTTAAAGTAGACCACCCTCTCAAAATTATAGAACGCGATATTTTTAAGAAAAGGCGGTGGTCTAGTATTTATAGAAAAAAGAAATCATTCTTGTTGCTATTAAATATTTTTTTAAGATAGGTCCCACAATTCCTTCGCGGTTGTTAAAAGTGAAGAGAATGTCAGAGTAACTACACGCAATCTGACTCCATAGAAATCAAAATGGCTTTAGGTTCTGACACATATTTCAATTTTCAAGAAAATTTAGTAAACTGGTTTAAAATTAAAGCTGTTGACAACAAATTATAACGATTTTAGGCCCGATTGTATGAACGAGGATAAATGATTAATCCTCTGATTTAGCGTAGTTTGCATTGTTTTTTACAAGGCAAACCACGCTAAATCTACGCTAAATCAGAGAATTAATCATTTATCATCGTTCATACAATCGGGCCTATTAATGTTTGCTGGGTGAATTTATTTGTAGTATTACTGTCGTATTTCTATAATGTAGTGTTAACCCTGCGTGTGTACACTATATTTTTTGAGACACGGTGTGTACACTGGGTCTTTTAGGGAACAGTTGGATTTTCTAAGTTTTCTAAACTTTCAAAAAATCTGAAAAAATTCTGTGTTACTTCTTGAAGTGTCTACTATATGGCCCAGAAGTTGCCAAAATCCAAAGTTTAAAGCCGTTGGTAATAAAAATTGAAGAATAGTCAAAAAAACGAAAAAAATCGAATTTTGTTACAAAATTCGTAAGTACACTAAACAAATATTTAAAAAAAAACGGTTATAGGCTTTTGTAAGCACCTGAAAGTGGGGAATAGTTTACGGATTCAGGCATGTCATAATAAATGGAGCGATAATTATTTGGTACAAAATGAGTCTTTATTGATGCAAATACAAAAACTATAAAATACTAATAATAAATAATTAGCGACAAAAAAGGAAGTTACAGTGCGCAATTGTGATAAAAGTGCGTTCGATGATTATCGCAAACCGGCGTTTCGAACGATGCACAAGAAAACGTTTTTTATTTTCCTTTCAACTGCAAACAAACTTAGTTTTTGTAAATAATTTATTATTTTGAACAATTTTATATTTTATTATTTAAAACCATCAAAACGCAAAACTAGAAATATGGCCGAAAGGCAACACTATGAAGCAACGTGCTGTCGTTTATAAATTTGAGACGAGACTGAATAAATTTTATTTTGTTTTAACTTTTGTTGTTTGTGTGTTTTTATTGTTTTCGTGTTTTTGGGCCAGATACACGATACTCTAGCAATTCGCAAATCGATAAATATGGCGGATTTGCTAATCGAAAATTTGCTTGCGTAAGCTACTCGATTATTTTAGCAAAGTAAAATATTTTTTGTATTCAGCACAAACGATAAAGTGCGTTAAAGTATCTCATTTTCTGAAATTCAAAAACAAATTGGGTTGCTAAATTATAGTGTATAACATTTGTAGCAAATTCGCAAAAAATAACTGCTTATCTGCTTATCTGAGTATCGAGTATCTAGCCCTTTGATTGGTCCCGGCAGAAGACGTACAATGAAAATTTGTACCGGATGACAACGGAGGCACGCAATGCGCGGCGAGATCATGTTGGTGCCGGAGGAATATTATGAATGAATATTGTGGTGGTTCATTGGGTGAACCGCCACAAGTCCGTAAAATATAGCCAAAACAGCATCAAATTACATAAAACATTTATTTTAGTCATGAAAAAACTGAAAAACTACGAGAAACGCAAAAAAAGACTGTTTTCATTTACCTTCGAAAATACTGACGTCGTGTGTACACTGACCCTTTTAGGGAACGGACATGACTTGCACTGGCTGGCGTTTGCAAGTAAACTGCCAGACCCCGGTGTCATTTCCGCCTTTAGTGCCGACTATTACCCAGATTTTTTAGATGAGGTAACCGAAGCCCGCCGTCTATTCATGAGATGGACATTTGATTTTCAAATTTCGACTGTTCCCTAAAAGACCCGGTGTACACACGGAGGGTTAAAATTAACCTTTTGCTAAACAAATGCTACCTATTACAAATCAGGTTTTGATTAGAAAAGATTGTGTTTGATTTGAAAAAGGATGATCTGATTTGTTAAAGGCAGCTAATAATAATAAAAAAAAACAAGAAATTGTTGAAACTTTCTTCCTAGAAAAGTACCTAAATGCGAAGGAAACAATTTCTTATTTACCATCGTTAGGAGCGCCTTTGTCTTTAGAAAGCGAATCATCGGATACCTGAAATCAGTCTCTACAATGAATTCGTTCGATTTATAGTTTCTCATTTACCGAATCCTTTTTATTACCAGTACACGGTAACTAAAAATTAAAATTACCGGTAACCTCGGTAAAACCGGTTCATTTTGTTAAACTATTCTGGAAATTGAAAATTCCAAATTAAATTTGCAATTAGTGATGGTATTATTTTTTTAATTGTTTTCGGCATTCCTTCGTCTTAGATTTCATGTTTTAATCATTTAAAATTTCTCGAGATTATAGGAGTGTAGCATGGAAATGAGATGCGTGGTGTTTGAGACTTAATTGGAAATGCGGGTTTTCTGACCGTTTCGAAAGTTATTCGAGATTTTCGAGATTGTTTCAGTATTTTTGAGATTGTCGGATGTATTTGATAGGTCGAAGTTACTCGAGAATCTTACAGCCTAATCGAATAATGTGACGGTTCGCTATTTACGAAATTATCAGGCACAATTTGAGGGATTCATTCTTCTTGCATATCTTTTTGTTGACTAGTATTACACTCCCGAGCAACTGAATCGACTAGACCATCAAAACGCATATTTTTTTTAAATGGCTGGATCGATTTTCGAAAATCGACCTTCTTTTGACAGCCTAGTATTTTATCTTTTCAAGAATACCTTTATCATTCAAATCCATACAGTACTTTTAAAATTAAAGCAGTCTTAGCAAAATGCGATGTTTCGGTGAAAACAATTGGCGTGATGCAATCTCCTGTATAATGCCACGTTGACCGATATTTGTCGTCACTTATGAGTCAGACGTTGGCCTGAACAAATCTCTACCAGTTTAATTCATTGTTTCCTTAAAATCATGGATACCACTCCAGAAAAATCCGCACAAGTTGTTGCTTTATTGCAAGAAGGACGCAATCAACAAGAAGTCGCTCGTCAGCTTAACATGAGCCAATCTGCTGTCTCAAGAGTATTCAGAAGGTTTCAGGAAACCGGTACCTTCAATCGAAGACCACAAACCAGCCGGTTTCAGTGTACATCAGAGAAAGGCGATCGATTTATCGTTTTAACTTCACTGCGAAATCGCCATCTCACGGGCGCCGATGTGCAGCAGGAGCTAAGACAAGTTCGAGATGTAGCTGTTAGTCAATGGACGGTAAGAAGACGCTTAAAGGAAGCCAACCTCAGCGGCCCAATATTGACAACACGCCACCGCAAACAGCGACTCGAATTTGCTCGCGAACACCTCAATTGGAACATCGAGCAATGGACGTCCGTTCTATTTACTGACGAGTGCAGAATATGTCTCCATGGTAGTGATATGAGAGACCTGGTCTACCGGCGTCTAGGAGAGCGATTTTCGCAGTGCTGTTTTGCTGAAACAGTCTCATCCGGCGGCGGTTCGTGTATGGTGTGGGCTGGCATATCATTTGAGGGAAAAACAGATCTTGTTTTCGTACCTGGTGGAGGCCGTGAAGGGGGTCTGATCGCTGAACGATATATCGAGGGCATTCTCTTGGATCATGTAGTGCCCTATGCAGGATATATAGGGGAAGATTTCATATTGATGCATGACAATGCCCGGTGTCACACAGCTCGAACCACTCGACAGTTCTTGGATGAGGTCGGACTCGAGACGATGAGGTGGCCAGCACTCAGTCCAGACATGAATCCAATTGAGCATTTATGGGACGAACTAAAACGGAGGGTCCGAGCTAGAAATCTAGTACCATCTAACATCAGAGACCTGAAGATTGCGTTAGAGGAGGAGTGGGGTGCGATCCCCCAAGTATTTGTCAAAACCTTAATAAGGTCAATGGGGAACCGCATGCGAACCGTTGTAGACGCAAGGGGGGGCCATATTTATTATTAACCAATAAAATTATTTTTGTTTTGCTTGAGTTTTTTGTTGTAATTTAATTTTAAACACCCCCCAATATTTTTTTCATAATCATCAATTTTGGTTGCGTTTTCATTCAAAATTCATTACAAAAAAAGTACTAAACCAATTTTCATAAAAATAGTGTCATTTTAAAGCAAAAATATCAGGCTTTCAAAAAAAATAATGTCCTATGAAAATCGGTTTGACCGTTCTAACAAAAATCGCCCTTATGTGAGCGCTTAAGGTTTTAGTCGATTCAGTTGCTCGGGAGTGTATTATATAAATTTCTGATATTTTGTAATGCCTCCTTCTATCTCTCATATTTTCTATAAGCAAAAATAAATTAAAAGGAGAAATTTAAAGGCGTTACCAAATTTTACGCTAAACAAAACAAACAAAAATATATGAATTAGCCCGAGTAATTACTATATTGTATACGGCGATTGTCATCTTGATGCTAAGTTTATGACATAGGAACATAGAAACATAGGAAGATAGGGAGTGTGACACGACCAACCAAATTATTTAAAATATCACAAGCCCCGCCTATTACTTCCATGCTCTAGTTGAAAAATTTCTTACTTTTGATCAAAGTAGGCTAGTAGGCGGAGCTAGTAATATTTTAAATAATTTGGTTGGTCGTGTCACACTCCCTATCTTCCTATGTTCCTATGTCATAAACACAGCATGAAGTGCAGTGTTTGCATAAAAAATCAAGGCAGTCCTGATTTGTTTTGTTTTTTTTTCCTGTATACACAAAAATTGTATTGTTTGATTGTGTAAGTTGTGAAAAATGGTGGTTTTCTTCTCTCACTCTATCTGAAAATGTAGAGTGATTTTCTTCTACGATTTTTCAATCATTAGTTCTAAAGAAATTAAGGACGAAAATTATCGAATAATAATTCAATTCGAGTGAATTTTAGTTCATAAATATTTAAGTCAAAATGACCAAATTTATAATTTACACTAATTCTTAGTGATTGTGAAAGACATATAATATCAAAATAAACCAGTGTTTAAATTCATTTTTTCGTTCCCTTCTTTTATCATTTTTTTCGCTCTTTGTGAGAGAAAATATATTTATATTTTTTTTGTTTCTTTCTCCGAGAACGAAACCAAAAAAATTAAAATATCTCTTTTCAGCAGTGTTTAAATTCATTTTTCGTTTTCTACTTTAATCTCTCTTTGTGGAAGGTAGAATAGCTATTTATATTTTTTTTGTTTCTTTTCCCAGGAACGAAATACAAAAAAATAAAATATCTCTCTTCGTTAAATTTTTTTTTTAGTTTTTCGCCTACCCATTGCCAATATGGACTTGATTGTTTCTCGTTTTATTCGTTTGATTGTTTCTCGTTTACATTGGAATACAGTGATATGTCGCCGTGTACAAACGCGATATAAATAAAATATTTCATATATAAAATTTACTAACAACACTGACACAAGCCAATGTACATTTGTTTTATGATATCTGTCATATGAAAAAAACGCAAGGCCTGTATAAGTATGTATATGTGTTGGTTTTGTGAGTTAACATATTAAATTTCACATCACACAACCAAAATGTACAACCGTCAGTCTTTACTAAGTCATAAAACGACTGAAAATTACTTTGAAAGAATTGTTATATTTTAACGAAAATATTTTAACATTTAGGCTGTTAGTGAATTAGTTAAAAATGAAAATTTTGACAAAATTAAATTTTTTTTTTATTCACCACAAAAAAAAAGAAAAAGAAATTTAACGCAGTCGACACCGTCTATAAATTTTGACAACTGATGTTAAAAAAACGTCATTCAAAAATATTCAGTATTGAACGTCGTTCAATAAATGATGGCTATTTATTGACTACGGTTTGACACTGGATGGAGTAAAAGCTTTTATAATTTAGATATTCATCGTGCTTATTGACTGGGCATTTAATTCTTTTATGATATCCGTCAATAGCACCGATAACATTAACAAAGATTCCAGTTTTTGCTCTTGTGTAAAATCTAACCCCGATTTCTTCTCGTTCGTCAATAGTTGGTGGTTTGTTAATATGCCGCATATGATGTGTAAAAGAGTCCAACATTTTACGTATGATGAATTTTACTGTAAAAGTGTATGGGAAAAAAGTATAGGCATATAGTTATAATTTTATTATGTATGTACATAAACGGTAATGATTAAATGCGATGGATTTTGAATGAATTTCAACTGTCAAAATTTTAATTAATTCACACATCAAAAATTCTACTTTTGTTGTTACAAATATTTCACCACGATAATTTAATTTTCCCCAAATTTTCAACTAAAATATTTTTAATATATTCACTCATGGCCTTAAAAAGCGATAATAACGATACAAATACCCAAAATTAAAATTAAATGGTTTTAACTTTTCGGGTTTTCTAATTTGTTAACAAAACGAAAATACATAAAAAAATAATGTGATACTTGCATTTTTTCTTTCGTTTTATTTTGTCATAATGTATGTATGTGTAGTTAAAATCTTATAATTTGATGTCACCGAAATTACCTTCTCATTTGAACATTATAAGGTTATTTGTACATAACGTTATGTAGAATTGTACTGTCTGTATTACTCTAACAAATAATTTAAAATTTTCAAATCATTCTAAATGCAGATCAGAAAAGTAACATAGTCCAGGAGATTTTATTAACATAATCCTATTTGAATTTTGCTAAAAATCTAATAAGTCGTACTGTGAACAGTATAGAACACCGTTTCACTGTAAGATGAAATTAATAAGTCCATATTGGCAATAAGTAGGCGAAAAACTAAAAAAAAAAAAAAAAAAATTTCGAAGAGAGATATTTATTTTTTTTGTATTTCGTTCCTGGGGAAAGAGACAAAAAAATATAAATATTCTACCTTCCACAAAGAGAGATTAAAGTAGGAAACGAAAATTCAATTTAAACACTGCCGAGAAGAGATATTTAAATTTTTTTGATTTCGTTCCCGGAGAAAGAAACAAAAAAAAATATAAATATGTTTCCTCTCGCAAAAAGAGATAAAACAAGGGAACGAAATTTAAATTTAAACACTGAAATAAACACGAATGTCTGTACATGCCCAAACAATGCAATACATAAACGATTTCTTTTCCTACTTTAGTGTAGTTTAATTGATGCCAAATCATCTATTCAAAATGATTAATTTTCACTAAGTGGGCCATCGAAAATACTATGTATACATTTTATATACATAGATAAATATGAATGAAAATAAATCAAAACAATTTATTTTTCGTCACATTTTCACGTAAACATAAAAATACTAATTTTTGAAAAACTTCATTACGTTTGAAAATCCTACCATCATGAGTAATGCCTGGCCACTTGGGTCCCGGCTAGTAAATCTCCCATCCGAATCTCTAGGTTTTATACTTCTATATCCTTAGCAACACCAATTTGATAATCATGGTCATAAAAGTAGCGTAGAAAATTACCTTTTTTTAATATAAAGTCAGCACACTCTATAAACTTGACAATTTCAATCAAAAATAAACTGCAATAAACTTTAGGTTTTCAATATCAAATATGAATTGTTTTTTTTTTTCACTTTTGGTTGGATAATTTTATAATTCCACTATTCTGTTCTGATTAACACCATAGATATACCGACCGGTCAAAATGACCGGTTGTACATACATTTATTAAAATATTTTTTTTGTATTATTATGTAAGTACTGTTTTAATGTTATTAAGTATTCTTTTCCCGATCTGTAGGATACTGATGTTTGGATTAAGTTCTTGGGTGAATTTGTATTTTAATTTTAATTGTAGTTATACATATGTATATAGGAACAGAGTATTAGTAAAAAGGTATTTGTTAAGAGAGTTGAATATTTCTGGATTTATTAATTTATGTATTTAGTTTAATTTAAGTGTAGCAGTTGGATATTATTGATTAATTCTGTTTTGGGGGTTTCAGAGGTGCGTATCAGTCCTGCTGCTCAGCAGCCTGAAACTTCAAGCGCCCTGTTTTCATGTAGCGGGCTAATGGTATTGAGATGTCTCAACTTGTATATCATTTACTAACAAAGATGTATGGGTTGGGTTCTGTTAGTTAAGTAGTAAAGTTTTGATGTGAACGGATTATATTAAGTTTTTTAAGAGATGCCCGTGAAATCTGTTTGGGCCGTACTCGCAAGCGATTTCAAGCAGTACTGCACTAAATCGGTGGTGCACCCTGGTTTTGATGTAACGTTTCAGAATCATATTTAAGTTGGATCACAATAATTTTATTAATAAAGTCGCATGTTATTAATTATTCTTTCCGGATCTGTAGAATATTTGTTGATTTACGTAGCCTTAGTCAGAAGTGTCGCGTTTTTTTTTTTTTTTTTTTTTTTGTCTATCGATTTTTGGGGCCAAAAATTGGGGCTTACGGTTAAGTATTCTTCCTTTGTTTACTATTTCTTAGCACTTGTTACTTTGGATCGTTTTTTTTGTTTCTTCTCGTTTTAGATTTCCATTGATTGGGGCTTATTTTGAAACTGGACGAAGCAAAATTTATTTAATTTTATTTGTAAGTATTGCGTATCAATCACGCCCACGTCGTGTGTACGCTAAATTTTGATTTTGAGTTTGATTATGTCGCTTAGTTATCCCAATATAGTTCTAAAATCCATGTTAGTTGATAGGTCGTTATTGAATGTAGTTAGTTTGAATGTCCAAAGTCTAGTCCCAAATATTGACGAGATTCGTCACATTTTTAATGGCGCTCCAGTGGACATACTTTGTTTCTCTGAGACCTTTCTAAATCCAAATATTCCTAATTCAGCTTTTGCCATCAAAGGTTTTAATATATTTAGGAAAGATAGGACGGTACCTCCCCTTAATTATGGTGGTTTATGTATGTTTGTAGGTGATCATATTAAGGCTAGATTAGTTACCATACCTTCTTCTATTTCGGAATCGTTAGTATCGGATTTAGAGTTTTTATTTGTCAACGTTTTCATTAGTGGTCGTAAAATCTTATTCGGTACCGTCTATAACCCTCCAAAAACTAGTAAGAGGTCGTATGCCCAATTTAAAAAATCCCTTGTAGACTTAGAAAGTTTGTTTAGTTATTTCTCTTGTAGATTCGATGAACTATATATATCAGGTGACTTCAATTTCGATATACTCCAAAATTCCGGCTTCCCTCGTGATTATTTGAATCTTTTAAATAGTCTTAATTTATCCGTCCACAACACTGTGGCGCCGACGTTTTTTTGTCCAACCGCTAGCGGTGCCTCTTATTCCCTTATTGACCATATCATCTCTTTTACTAATAACTCTATTTGTTTTTTCAATCAGTTGTCTCTCGGTATGGGATCCCATCATGATCTTTTAGTTTTTTCTGTGAATTGTTACTCTCCACCTAAGCCTAACAGTTTTAGCTTTAGAGATTTTGCTAGTATAGATAATTCCCGCCTTTACTTAGTTTGTAACTCGGTTCCTTGGGAGGATATTTTTTGCCTTAGTTCGTCAACTACCCAAGTAGAATTTTTCAACTCGTATCTTAGTTTGGTCTTTGATAGTTGCGTTCCGCTTAAAAAGGTTACTTTCAAAGCAAAATCTCGGCCTTGGTTGTCTCAGGAAGTTTCGAATGCCATAAGTATTAGAGTTAGTAAATATCGTTTATGGAAAAGGTATCCTAATAGGCAGTCTCATTTAGATTATAAGCAGGCTCGTAATAGAGTTGTAGGGTTAATTCGGATTGCTAAACGTAATTATTTTAAGGACAAGTTAGACCCCTCCCTTCCTCCCAAGGTTTTTTGGCGTAATGTTCGTAATTTAGGCCTAGGCAGATGCAAGAGTAGTTCTAGTGGGGTGTTTAAGCCCAATGATATTAATAGTTATTTTTGCTCTAGTTTGAACTCGGGCAGTAGTACCGTCGATTTGTTCTCTAATGCGTCCTCTAATTCGTTTTCGTTTTCAAATATTTCTCTCGAGGATTTACAGTCTGAAATTTGGAATGTTAAGTCGGAATCTTCTGGTCTGGATAACGTCAATTTAAAATTCGTTAAGCGAGTTTTCCCTTTCGTCTCAAAATATTTGTTACATATTTTTAATTTTATTCTCACATCCTCTTCCTATCCAGATCAGTGGAAGCTAAGTAAAATCATACCCATCCCAAAGATTAGTAATCCTTCAGAGCTATCCCATTTGAGGCCAATTAGCATTTTAAGTTCTCTCTCTAAAGCTTTCGAGATAGTTGTTAAAACTCAAATTCAATCGCATCTAAATAGCAATAGTTTAATTAGTTTCTTCCAATCTGGGTTTAGAAAATTTCATAGCACTTCTACTGCGTTATTAAATGTATGTGATGATATTAGGCGTAATATGAATAATAGGGAATTGACTTCTTTAACTTTGTTAGATTTTTCTAAGGCCTTTGATTCTATTAATCACAGAATTCTTTTTAACAAACTCTTATCTCAGTTTAGATTTTCGGTTTCCGCTGCCAGACTAATTTTTAACTATCTTTCTAATCGTTCTCAGGCAGTTTTTTTCGACAATTCTTTGTCTGATTTCCTTCCTGTAATTTCCGGCGTTCCTCAGGGTTCAGTGCTGGGTCCTCTATTGTTTTCTATGTACATTAATGACATAGAATCCTCTATTCACCATTGTTCATTTCACATTTTCGCTGATGACGTCCAAATTTATAAAAATAGTCGTTTAGATCAGGGTTCTATTGATAGGAATATTTCTCTGATAAATGAAGACTTAAGTAATATCGCTAGTTGGTCGGTCTCTAATAGGCTCGTTTTAAATGCGAATAAATCTCAGTCGATCATAATTTATAAAAAATCGTTAGACACCTCGTTATTTCCTGGTATTTTTCTGCAGGGTTCGCTAATTAGGTATTCAAATACTGTTAGAGATTTAGGCTTAGTTATTAATAAAACTCTTTCTTGGGGTGACCATTTAGTTAGTATTAGTAAGAGGGTCTTTGGTATGCTTAGTTGTTTGTATAAAGTAGTAGGATTTTCTGATAGTCAGTTTAGGAAAAAAATGTTTTTGTCTTATCTTCTTCCTCATTTTATTTATGGTGACGTAGTTTTATTCGGTATGCTTCAGGAAAATATGAACGTTCTCCAAAGATGTTTCAATGCATGTACTAGGTTTATTTTTGGTATTAGGAAATTCGATCATATTTCTGCCTACTCTAGCCTTGTTTTAGGATGTAGTTATCTACCTTTTACGAATTTCGCGTTTGTCTTTTTATTTTTAAACTTCTCAAAGCTAAGAAGCCTTGTTATCTTTATAGGAAGTTACTTTTTAGCAGGTCTCATTCCTCAAACTTCCGCCTGATTCCGGCCAAAAATAGTTGTAGGTCGCTAAACAAATCCTTTTACGTTAGGGGAGTTTCTCTTTGGAATTCAATTCCATTGGAAATTAAGAGTTTAGGATCGGCCAAATTATTTAAGTCAAAATTTTTGGAGTGACGTGATTGATGGGCAATACGTAGTTTTCTAAATTTATTTTTAATATTATTGTTATTGTTATTATTGTTAATTTTTAATATTATTTCACCTCTTGCTGTACATTTTATTGTAAATGAGCTATTGCTCAAAATAGAATGTGTATGCATGAGATGGAAATTGTTTGAAAAAATTTAAAAGGTTTTTCAGCCTAATGGAAGCAGCTTCATCATTTTATTTTTGTTCTTTTGTTCCGTTTACTCTGTTTCCATCTGTGCTTTTCCTTTTAATACTAAATTATTGTTAAAGTACAATAAATAAATAAATAAATAAATAAATATATTGACAAAAAAAGGAATTAATACTGATGATTGTAGTTATATAATGTATATAGGAACAAGGTAGTAGCGCCTTATATTCCATCATTAGGTTTTTGGTTATTTGTATAAGGTCGTACGATGGATGCACAGGGATCCGGGTTTTTTCTCGCCAAAATGATTGGATGTTCATCGGAACCAGATGGCCAAATAATACATTATATTACATTTGTTAAGAGAGTTGAATAGTAGATGTGCGATATTATTGATTAATTCTGTTTTGGGTTTTCAGAAGTGCGTATCAATCCTCGCTCAGCAGCCTGAAGCTTCAAGTACGCTGCGGTCTCGTTATCGTTTAAAAAATTTGTTTGGGCCATACTCGTAAATAGCTTACATACAGTATTTCAATACTTGATTAAATTGGTGGTGCACTCTGATTGTGGCTGTAACGTTCGGAACCAACTTTAAATTAGATCATAATAATTTATGAAGAAAAGTTTTGCAATGTTATTAATTTTCTTCTTCCGGATATGTAGGAAACTACCGATTGGTTTAGCTCTTGTGAGAATTTATGTTCTAATTTTAAATTTATATCTAGTAACTGGGTATATGAGCATCTTATAATTTTATTATTTTATTCTGGGTTACTGATAACATTAATTAGAATCCATTACAGGACTGCGCTTATTATAGATCACACCACTAGAATCTTAGTGGCAGATTTTACTGAAACGCTATATATATTATAGGTTCAACTAAATTGTAGTATTATAGTTAGCTCTAAGTCAATGTTAAAATAATTTATAATTATTATATATTATATATTTACTAACTATGATTATGATTTTCAGAAGAGCCCCGGAAGCTAATGCAGCAAACTAATAAATGTCATTTTAGAGTACAGTTGTAATTTAAATTCTAAAAATCATATAAGTAGACTACAAATGTGTTGTCATTATGTTACTAACTATTGGCTATACTTAGGTGTCTGTAACCAGGTCAATTTCTATCTCACTAACTAAACCTATCCAAATCCTCTTTAAGTTTTATGTAACAAGGTGTTCGGTTAGGCCCGGCCATTAATAACCCCGGGAAATCTTGCTTAAAGCTTGGTCGAACACTTCAATCAATCAATTATTATGTAAGTATTGTTTTGAAAATTCAAGATGACTTTTGATATGAAAACACAGTAATTATATTAAAACTCATCATAAATTTTCGAAACAATACTTACATAATAATAACAAAAAATAAGTTCAATAAAAGTACAACCAATCTTTTTGACTGGTTGGTATATAGTGTTAAAATATATTTCCAAGCAAAACTCGAACCTACCAGTATACAAACTGGAAAATTATCAACTATAAGAGAAAGAAGTAATAGTAGATTACATGCCGCGGCCAAAAGTATTTCATTAATGTCGAGAGAACTTTAGGATGGACTAATACCTTTCCAAAATGGTATCGCTTTTGAAAATACTCCTCTAAAAATCGAAAATATAACACTACGTGGAAGACAAAAATCAGATTGAAAAATTGTCAAACTAAAATATTGAAAAACGGGACAACCGAAGGTTTGAAAAATAAATAAAAAAATATGTATCCGTTATTTTGAATTGAGGAACACGAAAAAAATAAAAAAAATAAAATCTAAGAGATGAAGTTTGAGAATTGTGAAAAATTGACTGTTTTACCGTGGAATGACTTACATATATAGTTTAATAAAGTAAAAAAAAATTAAAAAGTGCGTCTAAAATTGGAGTCAAAAACGGCGGAAACTTGTTACACCATCCAATAAATGAACATCTTATCTTAGATATAAAGTTATAATTCAAATGTTTTGTAAAAGCTCGATAGAATCGCCAATACCATTTATTTTGAATAATCATACTAAATTGTGCCTGACAAGGCCTTCACTTCAGTTCAACACTCCGTAATAGCAAAAATAGTGGTTGCCATTCACATTTGTATGATGAACCTGACGAACTCTTTAATGGTCAACCCCAAGACGAATTAAATACCATTCTTCAATGATAATTTTCAAACCTTATCAATTTTGTAAGTATATTTTTTACCAAAATGTTGGTTCTCTCGAAATAATTGACTTTACCGGTAACTTTTGACAACCCCCCGTGTGACTACACTACTCCAAAAAATTAAAGGAACACAAATTTTTTTCAATTTTTTTAGTGTTTTTTGAAGAGCTGTATCTTTGTAAAATACGGTCGTACAGAGATGAAAAGAAAAACATTTTAAAGCCTCAAATCTCTAGTTTTGAGATTTTTGAGCGGAAAATTTTTGTGAGATACCGTTATCACGCAATCATAAGAAAGAGCGCGAAAAAAAATTACGATTTTTTTTTTAAGGATCCATGGGCTCGGGAATTAATTAGGCGTAAGTTTAATTTCTTTCTGGTCTCTCTATGTTTCCATTTTCCAGAACTTCATCCACGAATCATTTTAGAATACCATTTCTATGGCACATACCAAATTTCACTAAAATCGGATAAGAAATGGTCAAGTTCCATAATAATTGGTCATATTGCACAACTTTATTTAATTTTCTGTCGTCTCTTATGGGTGAGTATTACAAAAAAATTTTACGATCGTTAAGGGTTAACAAGTAACTAATACAAAATGTATGATGAAATGTGATCACTTGTTCCTTTATTGTTTTGTAAAACTTTGATCAATCTGTCCGGAAAAACGGTTGGATGGATCAATTTGAACATAATACAGGGCTATTAGGAGTACATTCAACTGTAAAATGACCTGGCAATGACCTGGCAACATTAGTCTTTTCATCAATATTTGTAAAGTAACGGTAGATTTACTAAGCCAACCTAAAAAGTCGTTTTTTGTACTTTTTTCAAATCAGTATTGAGGGTGAAACAAAATTTGTTCTGAACTAATCATTAAAGGGTTTTGTAGGAAATTTACTCAAGTTTTTAAGGCTGCCGTAAAATTTACTGTGCAATCATTGGTTGCTGAGATAGGTATCGATTATCAAATACAAAAGGATCTTTTTTGATTCAAAGTCAGATATCTCAGCAAAAAGTTGACATAGAGAGACCAGAATGAAATTAAATTTACGCCTAATTAACAGGCTAACCGACCTATGGATTGGTTCAACTTAAAAAAAAATTCCCGGGCCCATGGATCCTTAAAAAAAATAAAAAAAATCGATTTTTTTTTTTCGCGCTTTCTTATGATTGCGTGATAACGGTATCTCACAAAAATTGTCTGCTCAAAAATCTCAAAACTAGAGATTTGAAGCTTTAAAATGCTTTTCTTTTCATCTCTGTACGATAGTATTTTAAAAAGATACAGCTCTTCAAAAAACACTAAAGAAATTGAAAAATATTTGTGTTCCTTTAATTTTTTTCATTAAAATGGAAAAATGGAAAATGATAGCTAGGTAAATGAGAGTAGATCATTTTGTTTTAGGTTCTCGGTAATTGTTTAATTGTACTATCCATAATTTACCGAAAAATTGGCTTTTCTAGAAAAAAATGAATGGATATTCCTTCTTCTGACGCACAAACCTTGGTTCTTAATTTTGAGAAAACTGATTGACCTCATTATTTTGTTGAGGTCTGCATACGCTAGAAATAAAAGTAAACGTTTAAATTAATTTTTTTCTAATTCTAATGGTCGTTTTGAGTCTTAAACAAAGCTTAACAAAAGTTATGATTACATATGGCACTAAGCCAAAATTTATATTTTATGCAAAACTGCCCTACGGCCGGCTGAAAAGGTACTTACGACTCCACGGAGGTTAGTTTTATAATTATAAAGTGTTTACAGGCTAAGTAAAAAAAAATCCCTCGCAATTGTTTACTTTAAAGGAAACTCATTTTATAATTCAAGTCAACTCTGTTGCGTTGATTAGTAAAGAGTTAGAGAGACCCCCTTACGAATGTCTTAAAACCATTAGGGTATTACTAAAGCTAACCCAACGTAAAAAAAGCCTAAATAAAAATTTTTTGTTTACATTTTGATCAGCTTTCTGGCAATCGGCCCCACCATTTGCGTTACTCACTAAATGAAATTAACTGAAGAATTTACAGTCATTCGTTTGTATCGGCATGTTTAATCAGACGAAAAAAAAACACAACTGTAATAGGATTGGTAACGTAAGATTGATACCGGAGGAAGCCAAGCAACCGTTACAGTGTCATTGGCATTGTTCATTGGCAAATTTTTGTCATTGGCATTGTCATTGGCAAATTTTTTTTTTTTGGTCAAAATTTTCACCCGAGTATTCCTTTGGATTTTTTTTTGTCACTCTAACCTGACCGCTGAATGCCCGAATCATATGAAATAAACTGTGGTCAACTTGGATCAGTAATTTTTGAGTTAATTCCGAACCCAATTACATGCACGCACATGCGTGTATTTTTTACAGCAGAGCAGCAAATATTTCTATACATTTACTAGACTGTTAGCGTTAGAAGATTCACATAAAAATGATGAAAAGCCAGATAAAAAATGTATTACGAAAATCGTAGACTGATCCCAGGACGCGACTCCTGTTCAATGATTAATTTAAAAAACAAACTTTTCATTCCTGTGACGAATTTGAAATAAATTCAGTAAATTTATCAAACTGGTTTTGCCAATTTTAAAAATTTTAGAGGTAGCACAATTGCAGATTAGTGATTTTTTGGCTAAGAATTTGCTGAGAGATGTATGCAAATAACCAAGCAATCGAAATGCACGTTGGCACAATAATCACAAGTATCGGAAAATAGCATGTGAAACTAGGTATGAAATGTTAACCCTGAAATTTGCTACTGTCTTGGCCAATCAACATGTTTTCTAAATTGTACGTAACAAGAGTTGTGCGTGGAACAGAAATGTTTTATTTTTTCTAATCGACCATGAGATCATTCCCTTAAAGTTTTATTAGCAAAACTTGGGATGCAAGAAATGCACACGAAAACTAGATCGTTTACCGCATTTAAATAAGCTTACCAAAAGCATTGAAAATCGATTCTGGAAACTTTAATTTATTTAGTTGTAAACTGAATTCCTTAACAAAAGCTTTTAAAAGTAATTTGGTTTGGTTAAATCAAATTGTCGTAAAGCATTTAACAAGTTCTTGAAATAACAAAGCAACTAAATCGTCGAAGGATAAAAGAAACGAACACAGAGACGTAACAAAGAATACAAAACGTACAGCAAAAAAGCTCAGCAGGAAATCATAAATTATAAAGAAAACTACTACAACATTACCATAGGAAAAAAAATACAGAAAACTAAAATTGAGGTTAGAGTTAAATCATTCGTTTGAATATAAATGTTTGACATGGAAAAATATACACATGTACGGAGGGAGGGAGGGAGGAAAACAAAGAAAATTCAAATGGAGACTATTACTAATGTCTTTTGTAGCATTTACCTTGACGATTTGTTGTTGTGTTTGATTTTTGTTTTCCTGTACGCTATATTTGTGTATGTGTGGCTACTGGAAAGTAAAATATTGTTGAATGAACATAACGGAAGGTATAAAGAATAATATGACAAACAATATTGTTTAAATATGGAATCATAATATGCAAAATGTCATAAATATGCGACGTATAAATAATGGGAAATTTCTTCATGACTCATTTGCCATACAAGAATTGTTATATGCTTATCCCACTATACAAGGAACTATTAAAGCTGGTTGTTAAAACCGACGAGAAAAGGTATCTCACAATAAGGATAAGAAAACAATTTTACCATTCCTCGTTATTTTTTTGGGGGGTTTCTGACCACAAATAAATTTTCATTCTTGAAAGAGCTTTTTCTCGTTTCACTGCACAAACGTGTTTTCCCAGCTTAGTTTTGTTTGTATTTTGTTGTTTTTTTTTCTTTCGTAATATTGCTTTCACGTTGCACATCGAAACCAACAAAATTTTATTTTTTTTTGTGTCTATCTAATAAAAAATTTCACAAGAAAACAAGAATGGGAAAAAATAGGAAATAGCACGAAAATGTGAAAGAAAAAAAAAGCTTTTTGATATAATTTATGTAGCTTAAAAATAAGCATTCCATTATCATTTGCAGCCAACGAAGAAATGGAAAACAAAAAACTCCACAGTTTTACAGTTGGTTTCGTTGTTTTGCAAGCGCAAGTAAATGAACAAAGTAAACGAAAATGCAAAAGCAACAAGCAAGCAAACATAAACTATACAGGCGCTCGCAGTGGGAAAATTGTTTATTCTTTGGGTGTGTTGAGCATGATTTAGTGAATTGTGAGTGTGGCATGGGAAGATATCGTTGTGACAAACAATTTTTGTTTTTTCTGTATGCTCTCCTCGTAGTTTTGCTTTTTATGCATAAAAAATATTTTTTCATTTTTTTTTTCTATTTTTTTTTTGAAAATTAAGTTTGTTTCCTCGTGTGCGGTTCATGTTTGATTTTATAACTTTAATTGAATTTTTTTTTAGCTTGAGGTGATTGTACGACTATTTTCAATGATTACTTTTTTTAACGATACTTAGAAATATTGGTTATCGAAATTGGAATTTTCATACGGGAATGTTTTTTTTTTACTCTTTGGTCATACCTTACCTTAAGCCAGAAATCAGCTTTCTGACAAATAAACCAGAAAAAAATGATTTGGATGCAATTCATCTATCGCAATAAAATAAACAAAACTGCTTCTTTTCAGAATTAGATTCCAATTCCGCATTTGGTGGGAAAACTTTTAGTTAGGAAAACACACAACTCCGGTGCTGGTCTGTTATATGCTCCATGGGCAATTAAATTAACGAACCAATATTCATTCTAATATTTATGACAGAGTTCGGATATAAGTTAAACTAACGTTTGTTTACCCGCAAAAAAGCATCAGCACAAATTCCGGTCTATAGGCTAATTTGTGGCCTAATAACAAAGAACTGTTTACAGCGAACTTAGAATGAGTAATATGTAGAAAGTTGTTAAAAAACGTTTTTCAAGCGTCGATCAACTTTTTACAAAAATCTATGCTCATAATTATTTTAGACCTACTGAAACTCAGCAAAAAATTAGCGAACATTTCTTATTTAATAAGTCTTTACTTTAGTGATAAAGAATTTAGTAAATTAAGGAAGTTTTTTTAAAAAAATGTGTTATGGTAGGATCATTGATCTGGGACAAAAACTATTATTTTGGCGAATGTGTTTTTCCAGATATTAAGTAATAGCGAAAAAATTGATGTTTTCCCAGAAACGGTATAGCAGCCGTTAAGAATGGTCACCGTATAATGTAAAATATTAACGCATAATGCAGCAGAAAGAAATAGTTAACTTTATAATACAAGAGCTAGCTAGCTATGTCATGAAGGATTCCACATACCAGAGAGAACTAACCAAATAAATCGTTCCTAACACCAATTCTAAATTGGTTACCTTTTTTAATTGTGACATGGTCCTTGCCGGTGCTGTTCCTATCTGTAAGGACTTTTATTTTTCGCTATGCACCGCTTTCCATTACCCGTTGAATATTTGTGAGGGCTATTTTCAGTACTGTTTATAATTTTAAATATACAAAAGAATGCAAAGATAGTTTAAGTTTAATTTGTTTCCTTAAATCGCTATATGTACGAGTACTTATAAGCATGCATATCAACTAAGTTTGTTCCTGGTCTTAATGTTTCTATTTGGAATGAATTAGCTTTAGTAGTCGCCACAATGTCAAGTTAAATATAATAGCTTTTATACTCTACAGCGGTTCAAGCGGTATTATGTTATAGTAAAACGTATGAGAATTCGAACTCCAATCGTAATTTTTTTGCGTGAAATTTACATAAATTTAAATTAATTATGGTTGCTTGCAATTTGTACATTAGTGCAATGATATGATATGATATGATATGATATGATATGATATGATATGATATGATATGATATGATATGATATGATATGATATGATATGATATGATATGATATGATATGATATGATCGGAAAAAATAGGAAATCTTCAATTGTGCTCCGATTTCGATGATTTCTATCTCTATCAATAGGTGATGAACCCTGTAATTGTGATGCCATCGGGTGTTCAGGTCGCTAGAATATTTCTACACATTTTGTGGAAAATTTAATTCTATTGAAAATCAACTGAACAATAGCCCATAAATTCAGAGCTTTAAAAATCGAAAATCTTCAAATGTGCTCCGATTTCGATGATTTGTACCTCTATCAATAGGCGCTGAACCCTGTAATTGTGATGCCAATAGGTATTTAGATCGCTCGAATATTTCTACACATTTTGTGAAAAATTTAATTTTATTGTAAATCAACTGAACAATAGCCCACAAATTCAGAGCTTTAAAAATCGAAAATCTGCAATTGTGCTCCGATTTCGATGATTTCTACCTCTATCAATAGGTGATGAACCCTGTAATTGTGATGCCACCGGGCATTACGATCGCTCGAATATTTCACACATTTTGTGGAAAATTTAATTTTATTTAAAATCAACTGAACAATAGCCCACAAATTCAGAGCTTTAAAAATCGAAAATCTACAATTGTGCTCCGATTTCGATGATTCATACCTCTATCAATAGGTGATGAACCCTGTAATTGTGATGCCAACGGGTATTTAGATCGCTAGAATATTTCTACACATTTTGTGGAAAATTTAATTTGATTGAAAATCAACTGAGCAAAAGCTTACAAATTCATAGCTTTAAAAATCGAAAATCTGCAATTGTGCTCCGATTTCGATGATCTATACCTCTATCAATAAGTGTTAAACCCTGTAATTGTGATGCCAACGGGCATTCAGATCGTTCGAATATGTCTACACATTTTGTGGAAAATTTAATTTTATTGAAAATCAACTGAACAATAGCCCATAAATTCAGAGCTTTTAAAATCGAAAATCTGCAATTGTGCCAAGATTTCGATGATTTATACCTCTATCAATAGGTGTTGAGACCTGTAATTGTGCCGCCCCGGTGGCACAGTTGCTAGCATGCTTGCTTTAAGCCCCGGAGGTCCCGGGTTTGATTCCCGGCGGGTGATGAAAAAATCACGGCTGGTTAATGTAAGGATCAATGAATTAATCACTCATTATCCGTTGTAAAAATGATTACGAAACTTCAATATGAAGCAGCCAAATCCCTCTATGGGATGTAGCGCCAGCGAAAAAAAAAAATAGGTGTTGAGACCTGTAATTGTGATGCCAACGGGTATTTAGATCGCTCGAACATTTCTACACATTTTGTGGAAAATTTAATTTTATTGAAAATCAACTGAACAATAGCCCATAAATTCAGAGCTTTAAAAATCGAAAATCTGCAATTGTGCTCCGATGTTGATGATTTATACCTCTATCAATAGGCGATGATTTATACCTCTATAATTCCAGGTTTGCGACAGGCGAAGGAATTTATTTCACCTTCGTCGGCCAGGGGCAAGGAATGTCTTGTACTTAGGAAACCTGAGTTGAGACTGCTTACCGGCTTCCTCACAGGTCACATCCCCTTAAGGTATCACCTAAAGAAAATGGGCCTAAGTTCGACGGATAGATGTCGCTTCTGTGACATGGAAGCGGAATCAGCGGAACATGTTCTGTGCCATTGCCCAGCCATTTTCTGCAAAAGGTTACAACATCTAGGAGGGAGAGTAATGAGCCCGGATGGTATGCATCATATACCGGCCGGCAGTATTGTCAGGTTCATTAAGAGCCTGAATATTGACTGAACGGCTCATTAAGTAGGGTCCATGCACAAAAGATCTTTTAGGTCGCAGTGCGGGGTTGCTTGAACGCCCACATGGCCCTCAACTAATAATAATAATAATAATCAATAGGCGTTGGACTCCGTAATTGTGATGCCAACGGGTATTTAGATCGCTCGAATATTTCTACACATTTTGTGGAAAATTTAATTTTATTGAAAATCAACTGAACAATAGCCCACAAATTCAGAGCTTTAAAAATCGAAAATCTGCAATTGTGCTCCGATTTCGATGATTTATATTTCTACACATTTTGTGGAAAATTTAATTTTATTGAAAATCAACTGAACAATAGCCCACAAATTCAGAGCTTTGAAAATCGAAAATCTGCAATTGTGCTCCGATTTCGATGAATTATCCCTCTATCAATAGGCGCTGAACTCCGTAATTGTGATGCCAACGGATATTTAGATCACTCGAATATTTCTACACATTTTGTGGAAAATTCAATTTTATTGAAAATCAACTGAACAATAGCCCACAAATTCAAAGCTTTAAAAATCGAAAATCTGCAATTATGCTCCGATTTCGATGATTTATACCTCTATCAATAGGTGTTGAGACCTGTAATTGTGATGCCAACGGGTATTTAGATCGCTCGAATATTTCTACACATTTTGTGGAAAATTTAATTTTATTGAAAATCAACTGAACAATAGCCCACAAATTCAGAGCTTTAAAAATCGAAAATCTGCAATTGTGCTCCGATTTCGATGATTTATATTTCTACACATTTTGTGGAAAATTTAATTTTATTGAAAATCAACTGAACAATAGCCCACAAATTCAGAGCTTTGAAAATCAAAAATCTGCAATTGTGCTCCGATTTCGATGAATTATCCCTCTATCAATAGGTGTTGAACCCTGTAATTGTGATGCCATCGGGTGTTCAGGTCGCTCGAATATTTCTACACATTTTGTGGAAAATTTAATTTTATTGAAAATCAACTGAACAATAGCCCACAAATTCAGAGCTTTAAAAATCGAAAATCTGCAATTATGCTCCGATTTTGATGATTTATACCTCTATCAATAGGTGTTGAGACCTTTAATTGTGATGCCAACGGGTATTTAGATCGCTCGAATATTTCTACACATTTTGTGGAAAATTTAATTTTATTGAAAATCAACTGAACAATAGCCCACAAATTCAGAGCTTTAAAAATCGAAAATCTGCAATTGTGATCCGATTTCGATGAATTATCCCTCTATCAATAGGTGTTGAACCCTGTAATTGTGATGCCATCGGGTGTTCAGGTCGCTCGAATATTTCTACACATTTTGTGGAAAATTTAATTTTATTGAAAATCAACTGAACAATAGCCCACAAATTCAGAGCTTTGAAAATCGAAAATCTGCAATTGTGCTCCGATTTCGATGAATTATCCCTCTATCAATAGGTGTTGAACCCTGTAATTGTGATGCCATCGGGTATTCAGGTCGCTCGAATATTTCTACACATTTTGTGGAAAATTTAATTTTATTGAAAATCAACTGAACAATAGCCCACAAATTCAGAGCTTTAAAAATCGAAAATCTGCAATTATGCTCCGATTTTGATGATTTATACCTCTATCAATAGGTGTTGAGACCTTTAATTGTGATGCCAACGGGTATTTAGATCGCTAGAATATTTATACATATTTTGTGAAAGATTTAATTTTATTGAAAATCAACTGAACAATAGCCCACAAATTCAGAGCTTTAAAAATCGAAAATCTGCAATTGTGCTCCGATTTCGATGATTTATACCTCTTTCAATAGGTGTTGAGACCTTTAATTGTGATGCCAACGGGTATTTAGATCGCTCGAATATTTCTACACATTTCATGGAAAATTTAATTTTATTGAAAATCAACTGAACAATAGCCCACAAATTCAGAGCTTTAAAAATCGAAAATCTGCAATTGTGATCCGATTTCGATGAATTATCCCTCTATCAATAGGTGTTGAACCCTGTAATTGTGATGCCATCGGGTGTTCAGGTCGCTCGAATATTTCTACACATTTTGTGGAAAATTTAATTTTATTGAAAATCAACTGAACAATAGCCCACAAATTCAGAGCTTTGAAAATCGAAAATCTGCAATTGTGCTCCGATTTCGATGAATTATCCCTCTATCAATAGGTGTTGAACCCTGTAATTGTGATGCCATCGGGTATTCAGGTCGCTCGAATATTTCTACACATTTTGTGGAAAATTTAATTTTATTGAAAATCAACTGAACAATAGCCCACAAATTCAGAGCTTTAAAAATCGAAAATCTGCAATTATGCTCCGATTTTGATGATTTATACCTCTATCTCTATCAATAGGTGTTGAGACCTTTAATTGTGATGCCAACGGGTATTTAGATCGCTAGAATATTTATACATATTTTGTGAAAGATTTAATTTTATTGAAAATCAACTGAACAATAGCCCACAAATTCAGAGCTTTAAAAATCGAAAATCTGCAATTATGCTCCGATTTTGATGATTTATACCTCTATCAATAGGTGTTGAGACCTTTAATTGTGATGCCAACGGGTATTTAGATCGCTAGAATATTTATACATATTTTGTGAAAGATTTAATTTTATTGAAAATCAACTGAACAATAGCCCACAAATTCAGAGCTTTAAAAATCGAAAATCTGCAATTGTGCTCCGATTTCGATGATTTATACCTCTTTCAATAGGTGTTGAGACCTTTAATTGTGATGCCAACGGGTATTTAGATCGCTCGAATATTTCTACACATTTCATGGAAAATTTAATTTTATTGAAAATCAACTGAACAATAGCCCACAAATTCAGAGCTTTAAAAATCGAAAATCTGCAATTGTGATCCGATTTCGATGAATTATCCCTCTATCAATAGGTGTTGAACCCTGTAATTGTGATGCCATCGGGTGTTCAGGTCGCTCGAATATTTCTACACATTTTGTGGAAAATTTAATTTTATTGAAAATCAACTGAACAATAGCCCACAAATTCAGAGCTTTGAAAATCGAAAATCTGCAATTGTGCTCCGATTTCGATGAATTATCCCTCTATCAATAGGTGTTGAGACCTTTAATTGTGATGCCAACGGGTATTTAGATCGCTCGAATATTTCTACACATTTTGTGGAAAATTTAATTTTATTGAAAATCAACTGAACAATAGCCCACAAATTCAGAGCTTTAAAAATCGAAAATCTGCAATTGTGCTCCGATTTTGATTATTTATACCTCTATCAATAGGTGTTGAGACTGAATTTTATTGAAAATCAACTGAACAATAGCCCACAAATTCAGAGCTTAAAAAATCGAAAATCTGCAATTGTGCTCCGATTTCGATGAATTATACATCTATCAATAGATGTTGAACCCTGTAATTGTGATGCCAACGGGTATTTAGATCGCTCGAATATTTCTACACATTTTGTGGAAAATTTAATTTTATTGTAAATCAACTGAACAATAGCCCACAAATTCAGAGCTTTAAAAATCGAAAATCTGCAATTGTGCTCCGATTTTTATGATTTATACCTCTATCAATAGGCGTTGAACACAGTAATTGTGATGCCATCGGGTATTTAGATCCCTCGAATATTTCTACACATTTTGTGGAAAATTTAATTTTATTGAAAATCAACTGAACAATAGCCCACAAATTCAGAGCTTTAAAAATCGAAAATCTGCAATTATGCCAAGATTTCGATGATTTATACCTCTATCCATAGGGTTTGAGACCTGTAATTGTGATACCAACGGGTATTTAGATTGCTCGAATATTTCTACACATTTTGTGAAAAATTTAATTTTATTGAAAATCAACTGAACAATAGCCCACAAATCCAGAGCTTTTAAAATCAAAAATCTGCGATTGTTCTCCGATTTTGATGATTTATACCTCTATCAATAGGTGTTGAGACCTTTAATTGTGATGCCAACGGGTATTTAGATCGCTCGAATATTTCTACACATTTTGTGGAAAATTTAATTTTATTGAAAATCAACTGAACAATAGCCCATAAATGCAGAGCTTTAAAAATCAAAAATCTGCAATTGTGCTCCGATTTCGATGATTTATACCTCTATCCATAGGTGTTGAGACCTGTAATTGTGATGCCAACGGGTATTTAGATCGCTCGAATATTTCTACACATTTTATGGAAAATTTAGTTTTATTGAAAATCAACTGAACAATAGCCCACAAATTCAGAGCTTTAAAAATCGAAAATCTGCAATTATGCTCCGATTTTGATGATTTGTACTTCTATCAATAGGTGTTGAGACCTGTAATTGTGATGCCAACGGGTATTTAGATCGCTCGAATATTTCTATGATACATATTTTGTGGAAAACTTAATTTTATTGAAAATCAACTGAACAATAGCCCACAAATTCAGAGCTTTAAAAATCGAAAATCTGCAATTATGCTCCGATTTCGATGATTCATACCTCTATCAATAGGTCTTGAGACCTTTAATTGTGATGCCAACGGGTATTTAGATCGCTCGAATATTTCTACACATTTTGTGGAAAATTTAATTTTATTGAAAATCAACTGAACAATAGCCCATAAATTCAGAGCTTTAAAAATCGAAAATCTGCAATTGTGCTCCGATTTTGATTATTTATACCTCTATCAATAGGTGTTGAGACTGAATTTTATTGAAAATCAACTGAACAATAGCCCACAAATTCAGAGCTTAAAAAATCGAAAATCTGCAATTGTGCTCCGATTTCGATGAATTATACATCTATCAATAGATGTTGAACCCTGTAATTGTGATGCCAACGGGTATTTAGATCGCTCGAATATTTCTACACATTTTGTGGAAAATTTAATTTTATTGTAAATCAACTGAACAATAGCCCACAAATTCAGAGCTTTAAAAATCGAAAATCTGCAATTGTGCTCCGATTTTTATGATTTATACCTCTATCAATAGGCGTTGAACACAGTAATTGTGATGCCATCGGGTATTTAGATCCCTCGAATATTTCTACACATTTT
The DNA here is from genome assembly GCA_963556165.1 of Tipula helvola. Taxonomy (NCBI): domain Eukaryota; kingdom Metazoa; phylum Arthropoda; class Insecta; order Diptera; family Tipulidae; genus Tipula; species Tipula helvola. The sequence continues at coordinate 84,772,858 of OY744481.1, forward strand.
GTGGAAAATTTAATTTTATTGAAAATCAACTGAACAATAGCCCATAAATGCAGAGCTTTAAAAATCAAAAATCTGCAATTGTGCTCCGATTTCGATGATTTATACCTCTATCCATAGGTGTTGAGACCTGTAATTGTGATGCCAACGGGTATTTAGATCGCTCGAATATTTCTACACATTTTATGGAAAATTTAGTTTTATTGAAAATCAACTGAACAATAGCCCACAAATTCAGAGCTTTAAAAATCGAAAATCTGCAATTATGCTCCGATTTTGATGATTTGTACTTCTATCAATAGGTGTTGAGACCTGTAATTGTGATGCCAACGGGTATTTAGATCGCTCGAATATTTCTATGATACATATTTTGTGGAAAACTTAATTTTATTGAAAATCAACTGAACAATAGCCCACAAATTCAGAGCTTTTAAAATCAAAAATCTGCGATTGTTCTCCGATTTTGATGATTTATACCTCTATCAATAGGTGTTGAGACCTTTAATTGTGATGCCAACGGGTATTTAGATCGCTCGAATATTTCTACACATTTTGTGGAAAATTTAATTTTATTGAAAATCAACTGAACAATAGCCCACAAATTCAGAGCTTAAAAAATCGAAAATCTGCAATTGTGCTCCGATTTCGATGAATTATACATCTATCAATAGATGTTGAACCCTGTAATTGTGATGCCAACGGGTATTTAGATCGCTCGAATATTTCTACACATTTTGTGGAAAATTTAATTTTATTGAAAATCAACTGAACAGCCCACAAATTCAGTGCTTTAAAAATCGAAAATCTGCAATTGTGCTCCAATTTCGATTATTTATACCTCTATCAATAGGTGTTGAGACCTGTAATTGTGATGCCAACGGGTAATTAGATCGCTCGAATATTTCTACACATTTTGTGGAAAATTTAATTTTATTGTAAATCAACTGAACAATAGCCCACAAATTCAGAGCTTTTAAAATCAAAAATCTGCAATTGTGCCAAGATTTCGATGATTTATACCTCTATCCATAGGGTTTGAGACCTGTAATTGTGATATCAACGGGTATTTAGATTGCTCGAATATTTCTACACATTTTGTGAAAAATTTAATTTTATTGAAAATCAACTGAACAATAGCCCACAAATTCAGAGCTTTAAAAATCGAAAATCTGCAATTGTGCTCCGATTTTTATGATTTATACCTCTATCAATAGGCGTTGAACACAGTAATTGTGATGCCATCGGGTATTTAGATCGCTAGAATATTTCTACACATTTTGTGGAAAATTTAATTTTATTGAAAATCAACTGAACAATAGCCCATAAATTCAGAGCTTTAAAAATCGAAAATCTGCAATTGTGCTCCGATTTTGATTATTTATACCTCTATCAATAGGTGTTGAGACTGAATTTTATTGAAAATCAACTGAACAATAGCCCACAAATTCAGAGCTTAAAAAATCGAAAATCTGCAATTATGCTCCGATTTTGATGATTTATACCTTTATCAATCGGTGTTGAGACCTGTAATTGTGATGCCAACGGGTATTTAGATCGCTCGAATATTTCTACACATTTTGTGGAAAATTTAATTTTATTGAAAATCAACTGAACAATAGCCCATAAATTCAGAGCTTTAAAAATCGAAAATCTGCAATTGTGCTCCGATTTTGATTATTTATACCTCTATAAATAGGTGTTGAGACTGAATTTTATTGAAAATCAACTGAACAATAGCCCACAAATTCAGAGCTTAAAAAATCGAAAATCTGCAATTGTGCTCCGATTTCGATGAATTATACATCTATCAATAGATGTTGAACCCTGTAATTGTGATGCCAACGGGTATTTAGATCGCTCGAATATTTCTACACATTTTGTGGAAAATTTAATTTTATTGAAAATCAACTGAACAGCCCACAAATTCAGAGCTTTAAAAATCGAAAATCTGCAATTGTGCTTCAATTTCGATTATTTATACCTCTATCAATAGGTGTTGAGACCTGTAATTGTGATGCCAACGGGTAATTAGATCGCTCGAATATTTCTACACATTTTGTGGAAAATTTAATTTTATTGAAAATCAACTGAACAATAGCCCACAAATTCAGAGCTTTTAAAATCGAAAATCTGCAATTGTGCTCCGATTTCGATGAATTATACATCTATCAATAGATGTTGAACCCTGTAATTGTGATGCCAACGGGTATTTAGATCGCTCGAATATTTCTACACATTTTGTGGAAAATTTAATTTTATTGAAAATCAACTGAACAGCCCACAAATTCAGAGCTTTAAAAATCGAAAATCTGCAATTGTGCTCCAATTTCGATTATTTATACCTCTATCAATAGGTGTTGAGACCTGTAATTGTGATGCCAACGGGTAATTAGATCGCTCGAATATTTCTACACATTTTGTGGAAAATTTAATTTTATTGAAAATCAACTGAACAATAGCCCACAAATTCAGAGCTTTTAAAATCAAAAATCTGCAATTGTGCCAAGATTTCGATGATTTATACCTCTATCCATAGGGTTTGAGACCTGTAATTGTGATACCAACGGGTATTTAGATTGCTCGAATATTTCTACACATTTTGTGAAAAATTTAATTTTATTGAAAATCAACTGAACAATAGCCCACAAATTCAGAGCTTTAAAATCAAAAATCTGCGATTGTTCTCCGATTTTGATTATTTATACCTCTATCAATAGGTGTTGAGACTGAATTTTATTGAAAATCAACTGAACAATAGCCCACAAATTCAGAGCTTAAAAAATCGAAAATCTGCAATTATGCTCCGATTTTGATGATTTATACCTTTATCAATCGGTGTTGAGACCTGTAATTGTGATGCCAACGGGTATTTAGATCGCTCGAATATTTCTACACATTTTGTGGAAAATTTAATTTTATTGAAAATCAACTGAACAATAGCCCATAAATTCAGAGCTTTAAAAATCGAAAATCTGCAATTGTGCTCCGATTTTGATTATTTATACCTCTATAAATAGGTGTTGAGACTGAATTTTATTGAAAATCAACTGAACAATAGCCCACAAATTCAGAGCTTAAAAAATCGAAAATCTGCAATTGTGCTCCGATTTCGATGAATTATACATCTATCAATAGATGTTGAACCCTGTAATTGTGATGCCAACGGGTATTTAGATCGCTCGAATATTTCTACACATTTTGTGGAAAATTTAATTTTATTGAAAATCAACTGAACAGCCCACAAATTCAGAGCTTTAAAAATCGAAAATCTGCAATTGTGCTTCAATTTCGATTATTTATACCTCTATCAATAGGTGTTGAGACCTGTAATTGTGATGCCAACGGGTAATTAGATCGCTCGAATATTTCTACACATTTTGTGGAAAATTTAATTTTATTGAAAATCAACTGAACAATAGCCCACAAATGCAGAGCTTTAAAAATCAAAAATCTGCAATTGTGCTCCGATTTCGATGATTTATACCTCTATCCATAGGTGTTGAGACCTGTAAATGTGATGCCAACGGGTATTTAGATCGCTCGAATATTTCTACACGTTTTATGGAAAATTTAATTTTATTGAAAATCAACTGAACAATAGCCCACAAATTCAGAGCTTTAAAAATCGAAAATCTGCAATTATGCTCCGATTTTGATGATTTATACCTTTATCAATCGGTGTTGAGACCTGTAATTGTGATGCCAACGGGTATTTAGATCGCTCGAATATTTCTACACATTTTATGGAAAATTTAGTTTTATTGAAAATCAACTGAACAATAGCCCACAAATTCAGAGCTTTAAAAATCGAAAATCTGCAATTGTGCTCCGATTTCGATGATTTATACCTCTATCCATAGGTGTTGAGACCTGTAATTGTGATGCCAACGGGTATTTAGATCGCTCGAATATTTATACACATTTTGTGGAAAATTTAATTTTATTGAAAATCAACTGAACGATAGCCCACAAATTCAGAGCTTTAAAAATCGAAAATCTGCAATTATGCTCCGATTTTGATGATTTGTACCTCTATCAATAGGTGTTGAGACCTGTAATTGTGATGCCAACGGGTATTTAGATCGCTCGAATATTTCTACACATTTTATGGAAAATTTAGTTTTATTGAAAATCAACTGAACAATAGCCCACAAATTCAGAGCTTTAAAAATCGAAAATCTGCAATTATGCTCCGATTTCGATGATTCATACCTCTATCAATAGGTCTTGAGACCTTTAATTGTGATGCCAACGGGTATTTAGATCGCTCGAATATTTCTACACATTTTGTGGAAAATTTAATTTTATTGAAAATCAACTGAACAATAGCCCATAAATGCAGAGCTTTAAAAATCAAAAATCTGCAATTGTGCTCCGATTTCGATGATTTATACCTCTATCCATAGGTGTTGAGACCTGTAAATGTGATGCCAACGGGTATTTAGATCGCTCGAATATTTCTACACGTTTTATGGAAAACTTAATTTTATTGAAAATCAACTGAACAATAGCCCACAAATTCAGAGCTTTAAAAATCGAAAATCTGCAATTATGCTCCGATTTTGATGATTTATACCTCTATCCATAGGTGTTGAGACCTGTAATTGTGATGCCAACGGGTATTTAGATCGCTCGAATATTTCTACACATTTTATGGAAAATTTAGTTTTATTGAAAATCAACTGAACAATAGCCCACAAATTCAGAGCTTTAAAAATCGAAAATCTGCAATTGTGCTCCGATTTCGATGATTTATACCTCTATCCATAGGTGTTGAGACCTGTAATTGTGATGCCAACGGGTATTTAGATCGCTCGAATATTTATACACATTTTGTGGAAAATTTAATTTTATTGAAAATCAACTGAACGATAGCCCACAAATTCAGAGCTTTAAAAATCGAAAATCTGCAATTATGCTCCGATTTTGATGATTTGTACCTCTATCAATAGGTGTTGAGACCTGTAATTGTGATGCCAACGGGTATTTAGATCGCTCGAATATTTCTACACATTTTATGGAAAATTTAGTTTTATTGAAAATCAACTGAACAATAGCCCACAAATTCAGAGCTTTAAAAATCGAAAATCTGCAATTGTGCTCCGATTTCGATGATTTATACCTCTATCCATAGGTGTTGAGACCTGTAATTGTGATGCCAACGGGTATTTAGATCGCTCGAATATTTCTACACATTTTGTGGAAAATTTAATTTTATTGAAAATCAACTGAACAATAGCCCACAAATTCAGAGCTTTAAAAATCGAAAATCTGCAATTGTGCTCCGATTTCGATGATTTATACCTCTATCCATAGGTGTTGAGACCTGTAATTGTGATGCCAACGGGTATTTAGATCGCTCGAATATTTCTACACATTTTGTGGAAAATTTAATTTTATTGAAAATCAACTGAACGATAGCCCACAAATTCAGAGCTTTAAAAATCGAAAATCTGCAATTATGCTCCGATTTTGATGATTTGTACCTCTATCAATAGGTGTTGAGACCTGTAATTGTGATGCCAACGGGTATTTAGATCGCTCGAATATTTCTATGATACATATTTTGTGGAAAACTTAATTTTATTGAAAATCAACTGAACAATAGCCCACAAATTCAGAGCTTTAAAAATCGAAAATCTGCAATTATGCTCCGATTTTGATGATTTATACCTCTATCCATAGGTGTTGAGACCTGTAATTGTGATGCCAACGGGTATTTAGATCGCTCGAATATTTCTACACATTTTATGGAAAATTTAGTTTTATTGAAAATCAACTGAACAATAGCCCACAAATTCAGAGCTTTAAAAATCGAAAATCTGCAATTGTGCTCCGATTTCGATGATTTATACCTCTATCCATAGGTGTTGAGACCTGTAATTGTGATGCCAACGGGTATTTAGATCGCTCGAATATTTATACACATTTTGTGGAAAATTTAATTTTATTGAAAATCAACTGAACGATAGCCCACAAATTCAGAGCTTTAAAAATCGAAAATCTGCAATTATGCTCCGATTTCGATGATTTGTACCTCTATCAATAGGTGTTGAGACCTGTAATTGTGATGCCAACGGGTATTTAGATCGCTCGAATATTTCTACACATTTTATGGAAAATTTAGTTTTATTGAAAATCAACTGAACAATAGCCCACAAATTCAGAGCTTTAAAAATCGAAAATCTGCAATTGTGCTCCGATTTCGATGATTTATACCTCTATCCATAGGTGTTGAGACCTGTAATTGTGATGCCAACGGGTATTTAGATCGCTCGAATATTTCTACACATTTTGTGGAAAATTTAATTTTATTGAAAATCAACTGAACGATAGCCCACAAATTCAGAGCTTTAAAAATCGAAAATCTGCAATTATGCTCCGATTTTGATGATTTGTACCTCAATCAATAGGTGTTGAGACCTGTAATTGTGATGCCAACGGGTATTTAGATCGCTCGAATATTTCTATGATACATATTTTGTGGAAAACTTAATTTTATTGAAAATCAACTGAACAATAGCCCATAAATTCAGAGCTTTAAAAATCGAAAATCTGCAATTGTGCTCCGATTTTGATTATTTATACCTCTATCAATAGGTGTTGAGACTGAATTTTATTGAAAATCAACTGAACAATAGCCCACAAATTCAGAGCTTAAAAAATCGAAAATCTGCAATTGTGCTCCGATTTCGATGAATTATACATCTATCAATAGATGTTGAACCCTGTAATTGTGATGCCAACGGGTATTTAGATCGCTCGAATATTTCTACACATTTTGTGGAAAATTTAATTTTATTGAAAATCAACTGAACAGCCCACAAATTCAGAGCTTTAAAAATCGAAAATCTGCAATTGTGCTCCAATTTCGATTATTTATACCTCTATCAATAGGTGTTGAGACCTGTAATTGTGATGCCAACGGGTAATTAGATCGCTCGAATATTTCTACACATTTTGTGGAAAATTTAATTTTATTGTAAATCAACTGAACAATAGCCCACAAATTCAGAGCTTTAAAAATCGAAAATCTGCAATTGTGCTCCGATTTTTATGATTTATACCTCTATCAATAGGCGTTGAACACAGTAATTGTGATGCCATCGGGTATTTAGATCGCTAGAATATTTCTACACATTTTGTGGAAAATTTAATTTTATTGAAAATCAACTGAACAATAGCCCACAAATTCAGAGCTTTTAAAATCAAAAATCTGCAATTGTGCCAAGATTTCGATGATTTATACCTCTATCCATAGGGTTTGAGACCTGTAATTGTGATACCAACGGGTATTTAGATTGCTCGAATATTTCTACACATTTTGTGAAAAATTTAATTTTATTGAAAATCAACTGAACAATAGCCCACAAATTCAGAGCTTTTAAAATCAAAAATCTGCGATTGTTCTCCGATTTCGATGATTTATACCTCTATCCATAGGTGTTGAGACCTGTAAATGTGATGCCAACGGGTATTTAGATCGCTCGAATATTTCTACACGTTTTATGGAAAATTTAATTTTATTGAAAATCAACTGAACAATAGCCCACAAATTCAGAGCTTTTAAAATCAAAAATCTGCGATTGTTCTCCGATTTTGATGATTTATACCTCTATCAATAGGTGTTGAGACCTTTAATTGTGATGCCAACGGGTATTTAGATCGCTCTAATATTTCTACACATTTTGTGGAAAATTTTATTTTATTGAAAATCAACTGAACAATAGCCCATAAATGCAGAGCTTTAAAAATCAAAAATCTGCAATTGTGCTCCGATTTCGATGATTTATACCTCTATCCGTAGGTGTTGAGACCTGTAAATGTGATGCCAACGGGTATTTAGATCGCTCGAATATTTCTACACGTTTTATGGAAAATTTAATTTTATTGAAAATCAACTGAACAATAGCCCACAAATTCAGAGCTTTAAAAATCGAAAATCTGCAATTGTGTTCCGATTTTGATGATTTATACCTCTATCTTTATTTATTTATTTATTTATTGTTTATTTATTTTATTGTACTTTAACAATAATTTAGTATTAAAAGGAAAAGCACAGATGGAAACAGAGTAAACGGAACAAAAGAACAAAAATAAAATGATGAAGCTGCTTCCATTAGGCAGAAAAACCTTTTAAATTTTTTCAAACAATTTCCACCTCATGCATACATATTCTATTGTGAGCAATAGCTCATTTACAATAAAATGTACAGCAAGAGGTGAAATAATATTAAAATTTAACAATAATAATAATAATATTAAAAATAAATTTAAAAAAACTACGTATTGCCCATCAATCACGCCACTCCAAAAATTTTGACTTAAATAATTCGGCCGATCCTAAACTCTTAATTTCCAATGGAATTGAATTCCAAAGAGAAACTCCCCTAACGTAAAAGGATTTGTTTAGCGACCTACAACTATTTTTGGCCGGAATCAGGCGGAAGTTTGAGGAATGAGACCTGCTAAAAAGTAACTTCCTATAAAGATAACAAGGCTTCTTAGCTATCAGTAGGTGTTGAGACCTGTAATTGTGATGCCAACGGGTATTTAGATCGCTCGAATATTTCTACACGTTTTGTGGAAAATTTAATTTTATTGAAAATCAACTGAACAATAGCCCACAAATTCAGAGCTTTAAAAATCGAAAACCTGCAATTGTGCTCCGATTTCGATGAATGATACCTCTATCAATAGGTGTTGAGACCTGTAATTGTGATGCCAACGGGTATTTAGATCGCTCGAATATTTCCACACATTTTGTGGAAAATTTAATTATATTGAAAATCAACTGAACAATAGCCCACAAATTCAGAGCTTTAAAAATCGAAAATCTCCAAATGTGCTCCGATTTCGATGATTTATACCTCTATAAATAGGTGTTGAGACCTGTAATTGTGATGCCAACGGGTATTTAGATCGCTCGAATATTTCCACACATTTTGTGGAAAATTTAATTTTATTGGAAATCAACTGAACAATAGCCCACAAATTCAGAGCTTTAAAAATCGAAAACCTGCAAATGTGCTCCGATTTCGATGATTTATACCTCTATCAATCCTATATCAAGTGTTGAGACCTTTAATTGTGATGCCAACGGGTATTTAGATTGCTCGAATATTTCTACGCATTTTGTGGAAAATTTAATTTTATTGAAAATCAACTGAACAATAGCCCACAAATTCAGAGCTTTAAAAATCGAAAACCTGCAAATGTGTCCAGATTTCCATGATTTATACCTCTATCAATAGCCGTTGAGACCTGTAATCGTCATACAAACGGCCATTTGGATCGGTCGAATGTTTCTACACGTTTCGTGGAAAATTGAATTTTATTGAAAATCAACTGAACAATAGCCCACAAATTCAGAGCTTTAAAAATCGAAAACTGCAAATGTGCTCCGATTTCGATGATTTATACCTCTATCAATCCTATATCAAGTGTTGAGACCTTTAATTGTGATGCCAACGGGTATTTAGATCGCTCGAATATTTCTACGCATTTTGTGAAAAATTTAATTTTATTGAAAATCAACTGAACAATAGCCCACAAATTCAGAGCTTTAAAAATCGAAAACCTGCAAATGTGTCCAGATTTCCATGATTTATACCTCTATCAATAGCCGTTGAGACCTGTAATCGTCATACAAACGGCCATTTGGATCGGTCGAATGTTTCTACACGTTTCGTGGAAAATTGAATTTTATTGAAAATCAACTGAACAATAGCCCACAAATTCAGAGCTTTAAAAATCGAAAACTGCAAATGTGCTCCGATTTCGATGATTTATACCTCTATCAATCCTATATCAAGTGTTGAGACCTTTAATTGTGATGCCAACGGGTATTTAGATCGCTCGAATATTTCTACGCATTTTGTGAAAAATTTAATTTTATTGAAAATCAACTGAACAATAGCCCACAAATTCAGAGCATTAAAAATCGAAAACCTGCAAATGTGTCCAGATTTCCATGATTTATACCTCTATCAATAGCCGTTGAGACCTGTAATCGTCATACAAACGGCCATTTGGATCGGTCGAATGTTTCTACACGTTTCGTGGAAAATTGAATTTTATTGAAAATCAACTGAACAATAGCCCACAAATGCAGAGCTTTTAAAATCGAAAATCTGCAAATGTGCTCCGATTTCGATGATTTTGCCTTGCTATGATGCCATATATTTACTTTATATTGCAAGTTGGTTAAAAGCAAAACAAAACACACTTAAAGCAAACCCCTGCACTTTAATATCCTTATTTTTTAAAAAACTAAAAAAAAAAAAAATTCAAATTTGCCACTTTCAATATTGTATCGTAAAACGAACATTTTTTTCCTCTTTTCGCGATATCCATAATTGATAAGAATATAATGGAAAATGGAATACGGCAAAAATCACTGTTATAAGTGATAATCTAGGAAAATATATCTATGTTTTTTACAACGAGATCCACATGGTTTCGTATCAGCATCGCATATAAATAAATTGACAATTTCAGCAAAAAAAAATTGTTTGCTGTCAGCCAATTGTGGAAAATGGTAAATAAGATTTTATACCGTAAAAAAATATTTTCTAAATCTTTATAAAATTTATATAAACTAATCGGATACAACGTTGATGTGATAAGTGATGCGCTTAATATTTTTCATGCAATATATTTTTGAAAGCTAAAGTTAGATACTACGTAAAAGCAATTTTACAGTTTTTATTTATCCATTTCTTGTTAACTTGCCCCAATTAATTCCCGATTCCAAGTGACCTGGTTTACCGCTAACTATCTAGTAGCTAAAAAAAACTCCATTAAAAACTTTGTATATGTAAAATTACTTAATTAGACGAACAACTGTACTGTAGAGAAGGTGAAATTAATTAGTTTTATCTTTTATTTATTTCAAGCAGTTAGAAAATGTAAAAATAAAAAAATTAATTAAATGAAAACAAGCAAAAGACTATTCATGAAAACAAATCTAAATAGAAACAAGATACAGTAAGTATCCTTGTATACCACCCGAAAAAAACATACGCTATGTACCGAGTAGTTCGTATATTTAAAAAATAAACACAACTAACATTTTGTTTTAACCAAAAAACTTTGAAACTTGCAATTTAAATAGTTTTCCTTTTGCACTACATAGTTAGTACACAGCACACAAACACAGTAGAATATTTCTCGTCTGTGACACATAAACTAAAGGCAACAGTAACAGCAACAAATAAAAAATTGTAATAATATAAACAACAGTCAAACAACAATAACAAGTTACTAAATTAAATTTAAAACATGAACGAAAAAAAAAAGAAAGTTTTAGGATATTCAAACTTAGCAGCGGCAGCATGAACATATATCCAACACAATCACATACAAATACACAACAAAAAACTATCAAACTCTATATACGAAAATTGAAAGAGTAGCAAATCTAACTACGAATGGATAAATTCAGTTAAATTGTAAATTTTATAACCATAAATCTATCAATTCCCTTGATTCCATTTGTTATTTCTCGTTCATCTGCTATGCAACACCACCACTCCACCACCGTATACATGAGCAGGGACAATTTTGTGTTTTTTTATTTTTTATTGGGTTTAATCTGGCAAGACAAATAAAGAACGTGGTGTACATATACAAATGCTAGACATTAGTTTTTTTTGCTGTCGACATTTTTTTGTAAATTGCATTAGCAGGATGTCCTGCCATTTCTTTTGCATATCTACATACTCTATAATGCTTGACGTAGATTTCAATTTGTGATATATTCCTCGTTACTTTATATAATAATGTAATTGACCGATATAATTATATGTATTAGAAGGATAATGACTTTATATATAAGTCACCATCACTATTATTTCAGTTTAGTAAATTACTGTTGTAAAATAAAATATTTCAATAAAAAAAAAAATTAGTTTTATTGTACATTCTAAATGTAAAATTAATTTAGAAACTTGTCAAAACTTTTAGTCATTTATTATTCGAAGGGTTTATTAATTTTTAGATTTTTTTAATTTTTTTTTTTTTTGTACCAAGAACTATTATTACCAACTGTGTTTGTTGGAAAGTAGGCGGAAACATCCGTCGACAAATAGTGTTGTTAATTTTAACAATACATAGTTTAATTTAGTTTTTTTTTCTATACCAACTGCAACTTTATAAAATTTTGATAGAATCACACTATTTGTAATGAGCTTTAATAGTTTTTGAGTTTGAACAACGCTTATTTGAAATTTTGGATCAAAAGAAATATTTTAACAGTACGACCATAGTGAGCAATAAATATATACTTCGCTCAATTTAACTTTGACAATTTTTTTTTATTTTTTTGTTTGGGCACTAGCTCCAATAAAATAGCCCTGGCCCAGTCTTAAAAATACGAATTGGATGAGATCTGTTTTGCTAAAAACATCTCTGGGAGGGATCATACTTCAATATGATCATGATTCCGTTTCAACTTACAGCTCTGTCATGAATTGCCATTTGAATCTTCATCATACAATACAGAAATTCTGGGAAGTAGAGAATATCGAGCCCTCGAATATCTATTAGAAGTACTGGTGCGAGACTCGGTTTAGGGAGAATACAGTTAAGGACCATATATCATCAGGTGCGGTTGCCATTGAAACCAAATTCCCCCGATCTCGGAGACTCACTATCCATGGCAACCAGAAGGATTTTCTCTATGGATTGTCGATCCGAAAAATTTCCAGAATTGAGAAGGGAGTACTCAAAGTTTATGATGGAATACGCACAGATGGGTCATATGCCTCTTATTTCTCCCAATGAAATTAAGGGCAGCACCACGAAAACATTTTATCTTCCTCAAAATCTTCGTCAGGCGTTTCGCTAAATGATAAATTGGATTCTGTTCCATCAATACTGTCAATCAAAGCTATTTTCAATTCCGGTTTGATTTAGGGCAAAGGATTGCCTTTGCAGCTGACGTGGAAAAAATATTCCGCCAAGTCGAGATACACGAAGATCAACGTGATTATCACCATATTATCTGGCGTGAGAACCCAATTTCTCCAATCTTAGATTACCGCTTATATTCGATCAGATATGAAACAGTCTGTGCAATGTTTCTGGCTTTTCGTACTCTCCATCATATTCAGATGACCTGCCCTTAGATTTTTTCAACATCAAACGTATCATTAAATCGGATTTCTTTGTCGACGATTTGCTCTCAGGTGGTGCGGAGGTATGCAAGGCTAAACATTTACAACATAGGATAGCGGAAGGTGTGAGCAGCGATGGTTTTAGACTAAGAAAATGGATGTTCAACAGCCAGGAATTATAAAGATTTATACCAAAGGAGAGACATTCGTGAAAACTCTGGGTCAAGTTTGGATACCATATTCGGATTATTTCACTTTGAAAATCGAGGAATTTGACGACTGCGGCTCTACCACGAGACGCAAGTTTTCTCCTGTCACTGGCCGTATCTTTGATCCGTTAGAATCCCTCTCCAGTTGGTGTTGACCATTTCCTACAGTTGGTGTAGACTTTGCAGGACTGATGAAGGTAAAATCTAAAACTGGACGAGATGCTAAAATGTATAAGGAATACATTGCGGTATTCGTCTGCCTTGTCGTTAAAGCCGTGCGCATAGAACTAGTCTCAGACCTGACTACACTAGACGTGGTCTTCTTGCCCAAATATTTTCGGACAACCGATCGAACTTTGTCGGCGCCAAAAGAAAAATCAACTCTACGAGGTACGCGGGCAAGTTTCCAAAAAATAATTACAGGACTTTCTTTCCATCAAGCAGATCGACTGGCATTTTATTCCTCCATCCTCACCGCACTTTGGCGGCATCTGGGAAACCGGCGGTTATTTAATCGAGGAGGACCTCACACGTACAATAGAGGAATATTCCACCGTATTGTGCCAAATAGAATGTCTTTTAAATTCCCGACCAATTGTCCTATGAACACGACGTTTTTCGAGGATTGCGAGATATTAATTGCAGGATATTTTCTCATGGGTTACTCTTCTATTATCTTACCCGACGTGCCCACAGATGAGCCCAAGTGTTACACCAATCGCTGGCAACTGCTTCAAAATATGGTTAAAGGGTTTTGGAAGCTCTGGCGGCCCGATTGTTTCACAATGTTGCAGCAGCGCCCTAAATAGAGAACGAAACATGCGAACCTAAATAAAGGTGATATCGTTCTAGTGAAGGATGACAATGTACCATCCGGATCCTGGCCTCTCGGACGCATTCCCGAGGTTCATCCAGGACCTGATGTATTTGTTCAGACGGTCACAGTGAAAACTCAACGCGGCATCTACCAAAGGTCAATTGTGAAAATCGGTCCCCTAGTATTAAATAGACTCATTGAATTCCTCATCGTTCGGACCAAAAGAAATACATACACTCATTTGTGTCTTTTAGTTGAAATTTTTTATTGAAGACGGTAGCCGAAATCACAGAGTTGAGAATTTGAGTTGCACTGTTAACCAATATCATGGATTTTTCTTCAAAGAATAAGTCATTGTGACAACCTGTTCTATATAAGCCAACAACTCTGCCGTGAACTAATGGTAAATCAATAACCAGAAGCCTAGGACAGAATAGGTTAAAATGTTCCTTCTCAATTGACAGAATAGAATCCATAGCATATAACGCAATACCACCCCTATTTATGTTGTGTGTAACAGCATGTTCAGTAAGGCACGCCTACCTCCAAATGTTATGGATTATTAATGTTACACTGTATCCTAATATTGTATTTTATGATTAATACACATTACATAATATATACCTACTTACTATATACTTGTGGATGATCTTTTTTAATCTTCAAAATTTTGCATACGTTCGTAAATAGCTCGCTCATAAAATTGGCTCGAAATGATTTCACCTCCTGTTGGTTAGTCCGTTGAGGATAATCTCTGACAGCTGTAACTTTGTTCAAATCTGGTTTGATTTCTTCTTCTGTTATCGTATGCTCCAAATATATGATCTCTTTTGATAAAAACTGATATTGTTTTTGAGACAATTGAAAGCTGAGTCTAATTTACTTTCGTGGTCTTAAAGGTTGTAGCCCATGACTATTACATCGTCGAGATATACTAGACACTTTATTCCATTTATGTGGAGCAATCAATGCAAATTCACCGTGTATGATCAATGGAAAATGCTCTAAACGATATCCTCGAGAGTTGTTAATAGACACAATTACTGGTAATGATGGTTACCCACTATATTGACGAAGAAGTACAGAAGCAATGGAAAATCAATTACTTTAAAAGTGAGAGGAAGTGACATTGAAGTCGATAATTGTTGGGTTGTTCCATATTCACCACTTTCATCGAAAACTTTCAAAGCACATATCAACGTTGAGTATTGCAATTCTGTAAAATCGATAAAATACATTTGTAAATACGTCAACAAAGACAGCGATATTTCCGTATTCTTGTTTAAACAAGAAGTAATTTAGATGAAATTTCTTAATATCAAATTGGAACTAGAAAAACGAGGGAGAACAGCGCATTCAGCACTTAAACTGCCACTAAATATGCAATTTACAGACAACCCAACATGTAACATTTCAAAAGCATCAGGAATGGGAAAGGTTCTTCAGGCGTGCAAAATCATTGTATGGGATGGGTGAGATGGCTCACAAGTAGTCATTGGCAGCATTAGACCATACATTGAAAGACTTGCAAAATAATCAGGTTTCATTAGGTGGGGCATTGTTGTTACTATCCGGTGACTTCAGGCAAACGCTTCCAGTTATACCTTGCTCAATACCAGCTGATGAATTGCATGCCTGCTTGAAATATTCAACTTTCTGCAACACAGTCAAAAAAATGCATATTCAAATTGATCCAACAGCTGATCCAATTAATCGAAGTCGGTAACGGCACCGTACCTACAAATACAGAAACAAAGAAGAATTAGACAAGATTTTCCAAAGCATCGAAATAAATTATCGAAATCACGCATGGTTGAGCGGAAGAGCCATACTAGCGGCTAAAAATATCGACGTGTACGATATGAACAACAGTATTTTACACAGAATCGCAGGTGAAACGGTGACATATATGTAAATCCATTGACTCCGTGATGAACCAAAGTAAAGTAGTAAATTTTCCAACGGATTTTTTTAATCCTACCGATGTTCTCGGATTACAGCCACACATTTTTAATTTGAAAATTATAGTGCCAATTATATTACTTCGAAATATAAATCAGCCACAGTTATGCAATGGCACACGATTAGTAGTAAAAAAGTTGATGAATAAACAGGGCATTCGAGTTCAAACGACGTCAATTTCCAATTCGCATTGCGTTCGTTATGACAATCAATAAAGCACAAGGACAATCTTTGCAAGAGCGTGGTTTGAATTTAGAAAACGATTGCTTCTCTCATGGGCAATTATACGTCGCATGCTCCAGAGTTGGTAAACCGATCTACTAGTTTTTCAATAAAAATGATTTTCTATAAAAACAAATTGTTTCTTCTTTTCTTTTCATTCCACAGCAATTTTATTTACTTTCTGATTCATTTCATATCAGACTTAGCCACATCGAAGCGTGGCCGGGTTTAGTTTCAGAATATGGCCAACGGGGCCAGTAAGAAATGTAACTTAGCCATATATAAACTAATCATAATGAAATCGAGTAGGCAGCTTGCAAATGGGATCGTCCAGCCATAAAAGTGGAATTTACCAATGATGGTACGATGGTAACCATCAAATTATTAATTTTTCCCGAGCAATGCCGAGTAATAAATTCACCTTAAAACGCATCTTAAACTTCACCGTATAACCCACCCTTAAAGTTCATCCTAAAAATCACCCCAAACTCAATCCAAATTTTTCATCAAATTCATCATAAATTTACCCCACATTTACTGTAAAATTCTTCCTAAAATTACAACAAAATAATGCTAGAATTCACTCTTAAATCCAACCTACAAGTCACTCTAAAATTAAGCCTAACATTTTACTTGAAATTCACTTTAAAAATATACCCTTTAATTCAACCTACCCAAGAAATCACTCTAAAATTTACCGGAGAGCCTAATAAAACCAACCCTGAACTTCAGTCTAAGATTTACCCTAAATGTCAGGAATTTGGAAAGCGGGGTTTCGCGGTTTTTTTTAGAAATTAACGAATTTTGTAACGTAGTTTGGAAAGAAAAGAAATTAGGAAATTTTCAAAAAATTTTAAGTTTTGCATTGCGATGGGATATTAAAATTTAATAAAATTATTGTGAATTTGGGATGGTATAAATGGAAAATGGGAATTTAACGATCAAAATCTTTAAAGTTAGTATAAAGTTAGAAAAGAGTTTTACAACATTTTTTAAATTTTAGAATTTGTATTATTAGGAATTAGTTAATTTAGACATTTAATATTAAACACAACAATTTAAAATTTTGGAAATTTAGGAAATTAACAAATATGGAAATTGTAAATTTTAGGAATACGAAAATTTTAATAATTTAAAAATAGAAAAATAAGAAATAAGAGTATTATTTAGAATTTTTGTTTCTAGCAACATGTACATACATATATATGATTCTTTGCCTTTACCTTCAGTCATGTTACAGGGGCGCCCAAACTACGTTGGCTTCCCATTTTCCTTTTCCTATTCCTACTATAAAATGTGCACCACTGATGTTACAGTGGCGTTCATACAACAACATAGTTTTCCTATCCTTCAGATATTATTATTTTCATTCCTTAATTAAATTTTTTTTTATAATCCCTCATGGCAGAAGAATACTCTGGATCATCGTAAACAAAAGGTTAAAGAAGCGTTCGTCGATTTTTATTACAACATATTAAGCTTATCACACCCCCTTACCAGAATTAGAATTAGTAGAGATTTTAAGGAAAAATATGCGACCTGGTTTAAAAATTGCATTGGCTGGAGAAGCATTTCAATCTGTTGCCGCTATGGTAAATAGGTGCGTTGCAATGGAAGAGGCATGGAAGAGTATGGGATACAACCCAGAATTTGCCATGGGGCCTGGTTTTAATCGTGGTGTGCATGAACTGTCAATAAATGCTCCACCTTATTCCCTTCAAGCAAATTATTCTGTGATGCCAGGATATTATAGCGTTCCTCAACCTCAGATACAAAATGTCGAGAACACTAGTAACCTCCAGACGTTCGTTGCGAGTCAGTACCATAATTACCCATCCAATACTACGTCTCAAGTAATCTGCTGGAATTGTGGACACCTTTTCCAAATAACACGCCTTATTGTATGAAATGTAATTGGAGACCGGGAAACCAACAGATGGGAATGAGAATCCCTGGGAATCTTCATTTCCAGCAGCCAGATCTAATGCCTCCCATGTCAAATACAACGGACTCAGCAGCGAATACCGATCCGGAATTCTATTCCTGGCTGAAGCGTAAATAACTACACCTTCCAAAATTTTAAATTCATTAACATTTACCGGACCTGTCCCTATCGATAGTTACAAAAATAGGTCAATTAAATATTTCCGAATTAAGAGATTAATGTATAAGAAATTAGCTAAAGCTACGTTCGCCTCCGTATCAAATGCAGATGATCTTTCAGATAACCGTCCCTACGCTGTAGTGAATGTTGCCGGAACTAACATTAATGGTCTGCTTGATAGCGGTGCAACAATCAGTGCTTTGGGTAAAAATATTACCGAGTTTATTACTCTTTATAATTTAAGACTATACTCTTTATCTGCAAGTGTACAGACGGCGAATGGTGCAAGACAGTCCGTACTTGGCTACATTTATGTCCCTATAACGATGTTTGGTTTAAAACCTACATTAATAGAAGAACTGACGAATCAAACTACTGAGCTTAAAGTAAATGTTACCTCCAAATATCACGATTTAAATGAAGATCAATTAGTAAAACTTGGTCTGGGCCGGACATCCCTTATTACTCACAAAATAGATACGGGAGACGCAGTTCCAATAAAACAGCGATTTTTCTCGGTTTCGCCTGCTATACAAACGCAAATGTATTTCGAGTTAGACCGCATGTTAGCATTAAGAGTTATTAAAGAGAGTGCTGGTCCTTGGTGTTCACCAATGACCCGAGTGTTAAAATCTAATGGGAAGATTCGCTTATGTCTTGGTGCCCGTAAACTTAATAGCGTCACGAAAAAAGATGCGTATCCTTTACCACTCATAGATGGTTTATTAAGTCGGCTAGAGAGAACGCAGTTCATGTCCAGTATAGACTTAAATGATGCATTCTGGCAGATCACATTAGACCCCGAATCTATGGAGAAAACTGCTTTTACCGTGCCAGGACGTCCGCTTTACCATTTTACTGCGATGCCATTTGGGCTCTGCAATGCCCCTCAAACCTTTTGCCGATTGATGCACAGGGTGATCCCACACCATCTGCATGATCGAGTTTTCGTATATCTCGATGATCTTCTCATTATAACCCCCATATTCGATGAGCACCTTTCTCTTCTGGCCGATGTAGCAACTCGGATAGTCGCAGCGGGTCTCACGATTGATGTGGAAAAAAGTAAATTTTTACTGAGAGAGATCGATATCTTGGTTATGTGGTTGGTGGGGGCACTCTGCGTCCGAATCCGGAAAAGGTAAGAGCCATTGTAGAGTATCCGGTGCCTAAAACGGTACGTCAGGTAAGGAGATTCTTTGGTATTTGCAGTTGGTATAGAAGGTTTATTGATCAGTACTCCTCTGTCTCTGCTCCTTTAACAAATCTCTTGAAAAAGAACCAAAAATTCATCTGGTCGGAACAAACACAAAATTCTTTCACTGAACTTAAATTAGCTCTTACAACTGCTCCCGTTCTAAACACTGCGGATTTTAATAAAAGATTTTGTATACAGTAGTGCGACGCAAGTTCAACTCGGGTCGATTCTGTATTATTTCAAAAGACGGCTGACGGTCAAGATAGGCCAATTGAATATATGTCACACAAACTTAACTCTGCGCAGCGTCACTACAGCGTGACAGAATTGGAGTGTTTGGCAGCTGTTTTGGCCATCAAAAAGTTTCGAGCGTATGTGGAGGGACTGCCTTTTACTGTAATTACGGACCACGCTAGCCTCACCTGGTTAATGTCTCAGAAAGATCTGACAGGGAGGTTAGCGCGGTGGAGCCTGAAATTACAGGGTTTTGATTTTGATATTGAATTACCGAAAAGGTACCCAGAACTGTGTTCCCGACGCATTGTCTCGTGTATTCATGGACGAACTGAAGGGAATATCGAACAAGGACTTTTCTAATGATGAGAATTCACCCATTCACATCGATCTTAATTCTGAGCATTTCCGAAGTCCAGATTATCTATCGCAGATCCAGCATGTCGAATCTTCTGTAAGTAAATCAAACTTAAAAGTGATAGTGATTAGTGATAGTGATTAGTGAGTTAAATTAGGATGCATTAATAAGTGCACGTGTATCGGGATGGAATCGAGGTGAGTATGGTATGCTGGGTTGTCTTCGGTTGGTGGTCATTTCGTTTTTTCCCTCGTTTTCCTTTTTCCTTTTTATAAATTTCCTTACCCCTTGCGGTCTATCAAGGATCATTCAGTTGCTCAAAAATCACCCACCCCAAATTCTGAGTTCTAGCCGACAATCCATGACCGCCTCAGCATCTGAATGGTTAATTTCTGTTAACTGGCTGGATTTAATTGTGTATGAGAACATCACACGCTTGTGACCGTGACAGACATTATCATATGCATGACCTTCAGTCATGTTACAGTATAAAAGAAAAAAATTAGAAACCAATAGCTACTCATTTCACATGAAACTGCGGTGGACTCTCCCATTCAGTCGCGGATTCAGAAAAAACGGGGTGCCAGGCAAGTTTAGTTTCTCCTCTACATACCGCTACAAACAATTAAGTTTTTACTGGTTCATCATTGAATCGAGAACAATAATTTTTACGTCACACAACAATATCACAAACCTCAAATAATTTTAAAATTTTCAATAATTTCGAAATAATCTCAAAAATATTGCTTACAAATAATCTAAAAAATTCTAAATACGAATTATCAGTGAGTCAATGTACTTCAATCCGATGTTGTTAATTTCAATGTAATATTTTCATAACTGATTAATATGAATTTGACAGTCTGAATTTGATTTGGAAAAGGTTGAATTTGGAGTGCAAAACCTATACCTATATAAAAAAAAATTGAACTAACCTTGAAAATTATCTTGAGATAATTTTAAGTTTGGCTGAATTTTAATTTTAACAATTGACTGTATTCTGGATTGAGGTTTATAATGAAATGATGACTATTTGTATAGATAGATGATTGTTGATTGATAATCCCCGTTTGAATGAATTCACCGGAATCTGCTTATGCGATATTATTCTCGTTCGATTTTTTTCCTTTTTTATGGCCTCTGGCTTTGTTTAATTATTATTTTAGAGCTGGTGGTCTTCAGTTTTATTCTACAAGCCCCGTTTGAATTTTATTTGTACAGCACGAGATTGTTGTGAATATTCGATGCACTTTCGAGAAATAATTTTCGAAGCAATGCGTGCTTTGCCCAATACAAATTTGCTGCGTATATAGTTTAGGCTTTGTTGATATACCACTATTTATTAACACTTATGTTCGAGATGATATGGTTTGTATAAGCATTTAATTGGTGGTACTTTATGGTATTTAAATACTATGTATTTTACTTAATTAATAATGCTACTTTATTAAACAGCACTCCCGATTTTCATATGTACATATTTTTATTAACCAATTACACAGATTATACTTTATATGTTAAGATTATACTTTTTGATTAGATTTGTAAATCTACAAATGTTTATTATGTTAAATATTAACTAAGTTGCAACACAAAATTCATTGTTTAAACGTATTTGGACATTTCTACACAGCTGCTAGCAGTCAACCGGCTTGCGCGGAGTACGTAAACAGGTAGTGCAATATCTCAACTTTAGCAAGGGAGGGACACGAGATGCATTTCCGAAGGAAACATTTAAATATGAACGATTGAAAAAGGTCTGGGGTCCACTGGACCCCATGTGTCATTTAAGGGTTAATTTATTGTTTTAAAATATTGACTTCAAGACTAACTACCACTTGTCAACTGGTCATTCGTATTTATAGATGGTCTTAATCAATACCATTACAATATTTAGTGAATAATTTTGGTATATAATATTTTAAATTTGTACATTACACATCATAATAGATGGTTCATTCTTAATTATCCCTTATTTTCTATTTCAAGCCATCATCCAATCTATTACCCAATTAACCCGGTCTACTCTCTTCCGAGACTATTTTAAAATTCACTGAATCTGAACCCACATTATTTTAATAAAAAATTATGTCTAGCACAGAAACCATTGTTTTACTGTTAATACCAGGGAATGGATTAATTAGCTACATAATTTATCTTCTAAATCATTTGGGAAATAATCACGCTGAAGTAATATCCGATAAAATAAAACTATCCTTTAAAAAACAAGAAAACAAAAATCTCCCTTCTTAATCCCTACAAAATTTATTATAAATCTCACACTCACATAATTTAATAATAAGGTTAAAATAAGGATAATCAACATTTAGGCGCAAAAACTATACAACAACAAAAGCAAAACTATTTCCTATAATTATTTTTAATCAAAAAGTTAATTATTATTAATTACCAATCAGTTTTTTGTTTTTTTATTTATTTTGTAATTATATTCCCTTTTGTTTCCTTATCAGATTTCTGTTTATTATGAGGATATTAAGAGGAACAATATATTATGGTAAAAGGAAAATCTCAATTAATTTTGGATCATGAAAGTTGGGGATTTTCAGTGTTTTTTTACATAGTTCAGGACGATATTTTTTTGCTTTAGTTACGTTTAATTCTGTATATGGTACGGGAAACCACAACAAGTTATACGTATATGTATAATGAAGGAGCAAAAAATAACAAGGATGAAATATTTTTGATTTTTAAAAATTGAAAATAATCCAAATATAATGAGAAAATGTTTGCTTTTATTTTTTGCGATCCGTTCTGCTGTTTGGGGCTAAAAAATTATTCATCCCTTTTTTGTTATCTCTGTTGTGTAAAGGTTAATTTACTCCCAAATCTTATTTTAAAAAAAAAAGTGATGATTTGGCATTATAATTTCGATTTCGTTTTTTTTTGTTTGTAATAATTACTTTACAGTGTGCTGGGGACCGGTAATTTATTGGCCAAGAAATCAAAACTTTGCAGACGAAACACGTTCTGTGTACATTGACTGTGCGCTTATATTTTAACAATGCACAGAACCAGAGATAAATACAATTTGAAAAGAAAATTTATTATTATGGAACACAAGAAAAACAATAAAATTGAAAAACGTGAAATAAATACTAAACCATTTCGAATATTTTCAATCGAATTCAATTTTCAATTCCATAAATTTTATCTACACTCGTTTATAGACATTTTTGTGTAGTAAACTAGCGAAGGTAGTCTATTATTAAATGTAAACGTGTATTACGTAAAATTTGCAGCGCGAAATAAATAAAAAAAATTTGAAAGGATATTAAGTTTCGCATATACGCCATTGAAACTATCAATTTGTAACAAAGGCATACAATAAGCATTCGATACTCATTTCGTTGTGAAATCTTTATTTTGGATGGGATATAAAATTTATTTAGATTCGGATTTCCTTCTATATAATATAAGGCTCATTCATTATACATGGAAAATTGAAGGATTTCTTGCTATTTACCATTGTCAAACATCGTTTTGAATATTTATTGTTCATTAAATTTGAATAAAACTCGTCTTTTGGATAGAAAATTAGAAAGCAA
This sequence comes from Tipula helvola, assembly GCA_963556165.1. Lineage (NCBI taxonomy): Eukaryota > Metazoa > Arthropoda > Insecta > Diptera > Tipulidae > Tipula > Tipula helvola. The sequence goes on from OY744481.1 coordinate 84,796,643, forward strand.
ATTATACGGTTTACAAGAAGGACATTTTAAGCAAACAACAAAGACATATTTACATAATTGGAGACAACATTTTTTTCTATTTTTATTATTTATTTGATATCTTGAGTACTTAGTCGATAAAAGAATTTTCAGTTAACGGTTAACTGAGTAAAGAAGATTTTTTTTTCTTCTGGAAAAACAAAATTAAAATTTGTGAAATATAATCTGTGTTGTGGTGCGTCTACACTGAAAAAAAAAATTGCGTAAAGTTAAAGAATTCGGGTGTCCTTTTTATGAACGTTAAAGGATTAATTAAACATTACAAAAAGATTGAAAAACGCTTGGCTGCTACATAAAATAGAGCCATATTGCCAAAAATTCAAATTTATACAATTCCTATTTACATATTTTTGAAATTTACTCCTTTAGAATCGATTTTCATATATAGCCCTCGATACACAAATTAATGGGAAGCAAAATCGAGCGTAAAATGCTAGGTATATCGTTTGTGGCGTAGTGGTATTGTAATGGAGCAGGTTGTAGTTCGAATCGAGCTGCCTATGCGATAGGATTTGTTTTTCTCTGTAAAAAAAGAATAATAATAATAATATATATACTTTTGAGACAACCAAAAACGAATAAAAATAACGGAAATAGTGCAGTGGAATCCTACAATGGGTTCGCGCAATACACCAACACCAAATCTCATTACTCCTGAACAAAGGAAGACTGATAAATTGTTACGTTTAGAGAATGAAAATGAAAGACTTCGATTGAAACATGAAGCGATTTCTGCAGAAAACCAGAGTTACCAACAAATTTTGGACAGTAACCAGTTCAGTAGTCTTCAGATGGACGGATTGGTTGAGAAAATGAAAATATGAATGGTGGTGATCAGTCAGAATTCGAAATAATTAAAAAAAGCGTAAAACGTAAAAATACTACGCCGACCTTACCAAAAAAGAAACAACATGTTTTGGGCGACAAACTCGATATCAATCCTACCGTTTCGGTACAAACAAAGAAAAGGATAGCCAAACCACCGCCTATCCATATCTATCATCAAAAAGTTATAGACACTTTAAAGTTGGTTAAAGGCATTGAGATAAAAGATTTCGAAATCAAAAGAGTTAGTGTAGATAAACATTCCCTAAAAAGTAAGAATATGGAAGAATACGAAAAAGTTAAGATGTTATTCAATGAAGTAGACACAACATATTTCACCTTTACACCTAAGGATCAAAAAATAAAATCGATTACCCTAAAAGGATTAAAAGAAGATGAAGATATAACAGACTTAAAAACCGTAATAGAAAACAAAGGGAATTTCAAAATCACCAATATAGCACAGTTAAAAACTAAGCGTTCGATAGAGGAAAATTTTAAATTACCAATATACATAATACAAGTTGAGGCTAATACGAATATCAACTTAATAAATAGTATACAAATAATTAACTATCAGCGAATACGTTGGGAACCACTTAAAGAAAAACGGGAAATACTTCAGTGTATGAAAGCCAAAGATTTGGGCATGCTGCAAGGAATTGTCATTTAAATTACCGTTGCGTTAAATGTGCAACTATTCATTAACCAGGGGAATGCGCTACTACAGAAAAAATTAATATTACAGATATTTACTGTGTTAATTGTGATAAAAAGGGACATCCAGCGTCCATTAAAGGTTGCCCTGTCTATCAACTAGCACTGAATAGGCTAAAGGAGAAAATGGCACAAAAAACAAGTATGGGAACACCCTATCCCAGCAAACATTGATAATGGTACGTATGCAGAAATTTTAAAAAATAATACTTAAGAGCAATTAACTGTTCAGAAATTAGCAGCTAAAGTAGAAGTAATGGCTGAAATATTAAAAAGCAAAGCGAAAAAATAGCGCAGCTACTCTCCATTTTAACAAAATTATGAGTAATCTCAAAATTATCACATTAAACGTGAACTCAATAGTGAGTATACACAGAAAGATGAATTTAAACAAATTTATAGAGCAACATAATCCTGATATTATGTTAGTAGTTGAAACAAAGCTAAATTATAACCATAGATTTGAAATTCCAGAGTACAGCATAATTAGACGAGATTGACTACAAGAAGCAACATTTGGAACTGCAATTCTAATAAAGCCACGTCTAAAACAGACACATATTAAAATCTGTCAAATTCAATGTAATAGATTGATTGAGTCGACTATAATAAACACCAAACCTGAAAATTATTATATAATAGCTGGCGATTTCAATGCGAAACACACAAATTGGAAAAATTCTAATAATAATAGTAGAGGTGTTACACTAAATAAATGGCTCAGAAATAATGGGTTCTTATATAAATGCAAACTATTGCAGCCGGATGCACAGACTTATACCACAACTGCAAGCTACCTAGACCTAGCGGTAATCGACGATCGTATAATAATAGAGACAAACGACCAAGGTGAAATGGTGATTAAATCTATTGAAACAACAGAACCCGAGACGGTACAACGGTCAAACCATTACTATTTTTGTAACACCGAATGGGTTAATTGGAAAAAATGTTTATCAAAGCTACATCATAATTATTTAAAACAACGTAAGTCATCCATCCTAATCCCGAATAATCACATAGTAATTCAGAAAATGAAATTCACATTAACAACCTGACTGAAATAATACTAAATAATATAAAGCAAAATAAACCAAAGGTCCGTAGAAAAAATAATATGGAGTGTTTTACAATTAATCAGACCATAGAAAATGTATACAAACATAAGAGTAGAATTATACCTAATCTCAAAAATTTGAAAAGAACTGGAGCCTTAACTACAACTCTACGCATCAGGCTGAAATCAGAAATTAAACGAATTAACGAATTAATTGCCAAAAACATAAAAATTCAAATAAACCAACATTGGAAAAACAAATTTAGCTTCGATTGTTCCAGGACCAAAGATGTTCGGAAACATTAAACACATTAAGCCAACGAAAAGCAAAGGGAACCTAAAACTGCTTCAAATCGACCCCGCCGAAGTTGCTAACATGAATAAAACAAATTTAAATTAGAAAAATTTACCAAAAAATAATAACAAATACAGATGTCCCAATATTATTGAAAACCTTAACATTATTGGGTATAACAACATACAGTTAAACACAGTTTCTGACATTTGTGCAAGGTTTGCAGACTTCTTTCAATCAGTGTATAAAACGTATGATATTCAAGTTGATAATAATAGCTTCATCGGTGCTTCCCAACATAACATCCCTCATTTAACAATAACGGAGGATAAGATTACCAAGGCTCTTATAGATTTTAAGGTTGGATGCGGACCAGATGGAATACCCTCATCTATTCTTAAATCGGTAGCATCCTACATAACTACACCTTTATGTTACCTGTTCAATCAGTCTTATGTTACCTGTACAAACCAAAACTTTTTGAATTAATAGTAACTAATCATTTGACATTTTATACAAAACAAATCATCTCATCTTTCCACTAGTGGTAGATCAACATCTACCAACCTTTTACAGTTTACAAAATTCGTTATTGAATCAATAGAGTCTAAGGCACAGGTGTATGCAATCTATTTTGATTTTGCTAAGGCTTTTGACTCAATTGACCACAGAATTATTATAAAAAAACTTGCTGCGATTGGGGTTGGTCCAAGGTTTCTAAAGTGGATTGCATCTTACTTAGTAGATAGGAAGTAGTTTGTTCTATCAAATCACATCAAATCAAATTTTTTTTATTGCCATTCGGGTGTTCCTCAAGGCTCCCACTTGGGCCCAATTATTTTTCTTTTATTTGTGAATGATGTCACCGATATATTTAAATTTTGTAATGTTCTATTGTTTGCTGACGATTTGAAGATTTTTATGTGGTGTCTCTAGTTGATGTTGATATACTACAGTCTAAAATAAATAATTTATCTAGATGGTGCTCTGCTAATAGATTGTTTATTAATATAAGTAAATGCAGTGTCATGTCGTTCTATAGGACTTTTAACGCTATAATTTCTAACTATTATTTTGACGGTAATCAGCTTAGCAGAGTAACTTCAATAACGGATTTGGGAGTTACATTTGATACTAAAGTAACTTTCTGTTTACATATTGATAACATAATACGTAAAGCTAATTCTATGATAGGCTTCATTATTAGAATGACTAAGGAGTTTCGTGATATATTTTCATGTGTAAGTCTATTTGTCTCTTTGGTTAGATCACACCTTGAGTATGCTGTGGTTGTATGGTATCCCCACCATGCAGTACACATCGATAGATTGGAGTCAATTCAGTGGCGATTTACCATTTATATTCAAAGGAAACTCGGGTTTCTCTCTGATCGTAGTCAGCCTAGGTGGAAACAGATATGTGACCTGCCGTCTTATGTTGATAGGTGTTATGATCTTCGTATTGATACTTTAGAAAAACGTCGTAAAATTACCGCGGCTATGTTTGTGGGAGATTCTTTATGTGGACGGGTTAATTGTTTAGACCTCACTTCTACCTGGTGCATTTATGTTCCCAAACGAAATCTACGCCAAAGGGAATTCTTATATGTCCCATGCCACAGGACTGAATATGGAAGTAATGAACCGACGGCTTCTATGTCTAGAATATTTAATGAATATTATCTTTTTTTCGATTTTTCGAGGTCAAGAGAGATTTTCCGTGTTGCAATTCGTAAGTATGATTTTTAACAACCAATTTTATCTATATTATACATTTGTAATTAGTGTTTTCTAAAATATTTCGTGATTTTGTGAGTTTTTGTGTTACTATTCAATAGGTTGTTTTACCGTAGAATAGTTTGTATATAAAAAAAATAAAAAAATAAATAAAAATAAAAATATATAGAAAAGCAAATCACACGGCAAGCAACGTTAGGAAAAATGTCACACCAAAATATTGTTCAACGTGTCATAAATGAAATTACACTACAGCAAGAAATAGATGCTAATAATAATGTTACTAAATGCATCATTAATACCAACAATAAAGCAAATAACATACAAGACCCAGATCTTCAGAAATATTTTACGCCAATAGATGAATTGAAAGCCATACTTCAAAAAGCTAATAATAAAAAATCGTATGGATTAGATAAAATTCCAAATATTGTTATGAAGCATTTCCCTGATAAAATCATTGCTGAACTATGCACCATAATAAATAACCTGCTAAATAACAGACAATTTCCAAGCTATTAGAAAACCGCCAAAATATTTCCTATTCTAAAAAAGAATAAAGATCCATTAAACCCTATCAACTATAGACCAATCAGCTTGGTATCGAATTTAAGCAAAATATATGAAATAATTATTTATAACAAAATTCTGCAACACACCACCGACAATGAGCTCACTCCAGTAAACCAATTCGGGTTTCAACATAATCAGTCTACAGTGCATGCAATAACTGCACTCATAACTGAATTAAGCCGTAATTTAAACAATAATCTCTGCACTGGCGCCGCATTAATTGATATGGAAAAGGCATTTGAGTCTGTCTGGTTAGACGGGCTCCTATTCAAATTAAAGCAAATAAAATTTAACATAGACATAATATTTATCTTAATCAATATGCTTTATAAGAGAGAATTCGTAACAACCGACGGAATCGAAACTTCCAGTTTTACTTTCAAAATATATAATGGATTGATATTAATAATGAACAGCAGAATAAATAATAAGTTCATCAGTACTATTGCATATGCAGATGATGTAATCATCTACAGCACAGACGTAAAAATCAAGAACATAACATTCAACGTACAACAAGCAATTAAATTTATGACCGATTATCTTCATACATGGAAAATTAAAATCAATGCTAATAAGTGCGCAAGCATATTATTTCGAAAGCCGGTACAGCGAGCAACATACGTCACAAAAAAATATAAAGACAAATTGCTCATTAAAATTGGTGCCTCTACAATTCCGCAAAAAAGCAGCATCCAATATTTAGGGATAAACATCGATCAATTTTGTTACCTGAACCAGCACATTAATATACAAATAGCGAGAGCTAAACAAGCCATCATGTCTCATAATAAAATCTTCAGATCGAAATGGTTGACGAGCCAAGTGAAAACTATATGTTACAAAACATTGATCCACCCTATAATTACATACGGATGCCCCACTTGGTATAATTGCAGCGCTAGCTACATGGAGCGGTTACGTATTTTTAAACGTAAGTGTGTACGACTTTGTACTGGAAAACATAGAAATCTTAACACAGAAAATCGACATTATATTTCAAACATAATCCAATATAAAGATTTCAATTCAGAGCGAATAGATTTACACATTATAAGATTGACGAGAAATCACAATTTTACGAACTACCCCATACTCATATGGGCCATATCGAACTGATGAGGGGTTATTGGAAAAATCCACATTAATTGGTAATCTTCCAGAACCGGCGTCATTTATATACCTTGACTTCCTGTCAAGGATACATTCAAAATGCAGATCAAATTCCAATAATTTACCACGTAAACAGACGACCCACTGAAGAATATTGTGATCGTTTAAAATTCAGAAACTTTGAAGAAAATGTAAGACAGCACAGTATTTGTTAAACCAGATGAAACTATGTAGTTGAATTGTAGGGTTAAGTAGTCTAATTATTGAGAAGTATAAGCATGTTTTTTTTAGCTTATTTTCATGCATAAACAAAACCAAATTAAATTCTTACTTCGTAAATTGTTATCTATAATGATCAAACATACATACATTTAAAAAAAATTAACATAATATATTTATCGAACTTACATGAGAACCATAAATGGCAAATGTAAAATTATAATGTAGTGACCGTGGATTTTTTTGTAATATTCTTTTACCATTTGAATTGTAATTAGTATTTTAAGCAAAATAAAGAATTACATTGAGAAAAAAAAAAATGGAGCAGGTTGGCAAAGGTCTAGGGTTCGATTCTGCACAAAGGTTTTGGATTTTATTTTTCCAATTTTATATTTTTTTGGAGAGTCTAACCTTTAAAAATCGATTTTCGTATATAGCCCGCGGTACACAAATTAGATGGGGAGCAAAATCGGCCGTTGACCAAAAATGAAGTCGTTATGTTCGGCATGACATTTGACATCCTCTTATAAACACATAAACTAATAATTTTACTTACGCATCAGCTCTTTGCGAGTAGATTAACTGTGTGTACTAAAAATAAATTTGAAGGGCTTCTTATAACAAGTTTACACAAAGGAATTCAAATAATTGCCAATAAATAGAACTCAAATTTGTGCAGAAAATTGTCTGCTTCGATATGGAAGAAACCTATTCAAATGATGATGAAAAAACCAAAAAACAACTACAATATTCCGTCTTTGGCATCATAAAACGGCTTCAAATATCCAAAGGGGCCAGCGGATTTAACGGTCAACTCGCTACAACCGGGCAAAGAATTAATGTACCTTTCTCGGTTAATAATATGATAAACATTTTACCTAGACCACTTGATGGACAAGAAGAACACTTTTGTATAAATGTACATATCAATAAGAAGCTTATTCATAAAATATCATATCTTGATGGGTTGGTTAAAAGGTCTGCCATCAAATCAAAGTAGATGATGCCCGGTTTCCAACTAGTGATTTAAAAAACATTATAATTGACTACACAGGTGTAGATCGTCAAATCATGATAATGCACAAGTGCATATCTCCCCTTTAACAGCAGACCACACGACCCCTGTCAACCGTGACTCGGTACAAAATCGTATACATATTGATGACTTAAGTGAACATATTGCAATTGATGAAAGTCTTACAGCGCAACAACAAATCATCATATGGAGTGAGTGGTGAAAATAAAGTTCCTGAAAGTTTGTTGTTCGACAAGTTTGCAGAGGAATTGTCGTTTCCAGCTATATTTACCTTGGGGAATTTCGTGTATTCCGAGATGAAATTACAGTTACACCATTTATGATGGCAACATGTGAATTTCGTCGTTCAGATAGTAGGGGAGTGGTCCCAAATAAGATTCTGTATACTGCGATGAAAATATTGCGTCTAAGTGTTTGCGATGGTATGAAGATTGGGTTCAAACATATCGGCAAGAATAACGATATAAGTAAAGAGCGCAAATTATCTCAAGATTATATTAACACCTGTTTAAAGAGCAACTTAGCTTTTATGAAGTCAATACCGAATTCGGCAGCTTATTGGTATGCACGTAAGCGGGATCTATTTGCAATGATGCGCCAGTTAAGAAGACCAACCATGTTTTTGATGATCAGTGCTAACGAGATAGGGTGGCTGAATCTTCTGAGGATTCTACATAAATTCAAAAATCAAGGAGGAGAGCTGATAGATCAGCAGATTGAAGCATTGAATTATTTTGAAAAAACAAGTTTGGTTAATGATGATGCCGTTACTTGCGCAATTCAACTCCAATAAATTGGTTAGTGTCGTCATGCCTATTTTACAATCAAAGAAATTTAGTCCTTTTGGAGTTTCAACCGCATTGAATTCAAACATAGTAGTCCACATGCCCATATACTATTATAGTTGGATAATGTACCAAATGGATGCGTTGGGGATCGATTATGACGAAGCGATTGCTTTGATTGAAACATTCATCTCAGTGGGTTCATCAGAAGCTTCTGGATACATAAAACTTCAAGCACTAAACACATATTCCCATGCTATAAAAATACTCGTGCGAATGTTCGGCAATGTCGGTTCAAGGCGCCTTTAATGCCTATTCGTAAAACTACCATCCTCGTACCGCTATGGCGATGGAAAATCCAGAGTTGAAAACACTCAAATCCCGATACAAAGATATACGGAAAAATCTACAAGATAAAGACTACAATGACATTGAGGACCCAATCGGCGATAACGAAGTTATATTGGGTAAGTATTGTAATCGCTAAAAAAATGTTGTTCCAGATTTTCACATTTCTCGGCGAATTAGGTTACCAGGGCCCCGAAACACCCGATCAGAAAAATATCGTGTCCGTCCTTCCATCCTTCCGTCCTTCAGTCCTTCCAGTCGCACATTTTCATTATTTTTGTTTTGCCTCCCATTCTCACAAATTTTGATAGTAAGATATAGAATAGAGGGGGTTGCAGTGGAAGATAAAACTGCCAAACAGATTTTCTCAAAAACGGGACTTACGATTTTTTTGTTATGTTGATGATAAATTTGACAATTCATCATCTACTTGTTCACAAAATTTTAAGTCGAATGAAGCGTTGCGTGGGGGTCATTTTAACAAAAAGGAGTAATATAGATTGATGATCTGTTTACCGAGGTAATATCGAATTTTCCGAAGAAATATTTTTCTACAGTTAATACACCTTACAAATTTCAGCAATTGTTCCCTAGGTGTCTTCAAGATAAAATGAATAAATTACCGTGTAATATGGAATTTAAATGTACCTAAAATACTTTGCTGGTGGCAAATAATATCGTCAACATTTGAAATTAAATATATCTAGTGAGCTTTTAAATATAGCAAGATATTCCCGTTTCTATGGCATTGACATTTCTGCAAAGTTTTTTGGCATTTTATGACATTTTAATGATTGAAATTTTAAAGACATATTGATCGATACATTGTTTATAAATTGCTATCATAAAATTGCCTATAAAGCTATTATTTCTGGATTATAAATCCTCTTGGTATTCAAAGTCGTATATAACTCCTAATAGCAAATTACTAAGGAAGGCTTTAAAATAATGTCACGTTATTAGGGTGGAGAAGGTTTAGAAGAGCTGGGAGATATATAAAATGAAATGTTATATGAAAAGGAGGTGGGATTCGGCACCGAATGATAATTAACGTTAATTCTGATTTTCATCATTGTTTGTATTTTATTATATTGTATTTTCGAATGAACCACAGCGATGCCCCGTTCAGACTGAAGCGCTGAGTAAAGAATTATATAGGCCAATTCTCACGTTACTCACAAAATATTGTGATCTGAACAAACGGCACAAATTTTCAGAAACTACAGTTTTGAATATTGTGGATGCTCTCTGAATGGAGAACTTAAATTAAATTCTTAAGGACTTTCAATGGTATACTAGAGTTATATAACTAGATGTAATTGCTAAAGGTTGAAGATGAAAAATGGCGAATGCGATTTTGATTGCTGCTCAACACGTGTCAGTTCTAAATAATGTAACATTATTTGTCCGTCTATGATTTAGTGGTGTGAGAGTAGAAGATTTATATTGTCGTGACCAATTGAGATATTGGGGAAGAGGTTTCCAAATTTAAGAAAATCCATGACATATTTTAAGGATCTTGCCTGCCCAAAATAACGAAAAATGTTTGTAAAATATAAATTGGTTGGTTTGGTGATCTTTAACGGATGCTTTCTGGGAAAAGTGTCGTCCGAGAGTCGGATAGACCCAATTTTTTTTTTTATTTTGGCAATAAATTATTTACCGTTAGAGAGATTATACTGTCGTTTATCTTTTGTTATCATTAACTTGATTTTTTTGCAAAAGTGACTTATGCCACTTTCAAAATAAACGTATCAAATAGTAGGTTTTATTTTGTGTTTGTATCGCAATAGTACGGCTTGTATAAGCACATTTGTGTTGGTTTTGAACACAGTGATAACCCTTTTTTTTTGTTTCCATCTGTTTTTAAGCGAGGAAAGGAGAGTTTGAGTCACTTTAAAGCATGTAAGGTATCTAGTGCTTCACTCGACTTTTTCGACATCTGATGTGTTTATTCTGTATTCATTTCGCTGTAATTGTGAATCAGTGTTAAAACGACGACACCTGGATATTTGATTGGACTATTCGTTCTGATTACTGATTTAGAATTTGTTTCTTTGGTGATTTTACGATCATTTTGATTTATCTGGACGGAGTTTCATGAATCAAAATGCCACGTATTCAGTACATACGTCACAGTAATACGCAAATATGCATTTTATTTACGGTGAGTGCAGAGGCAGTGCAAATATAGCTGCAGCCCTTTATAGGGAAAGATACCCTAACTCTTAATATTACTTATTGAGTTAGATGCCAAATCGAATGGTTTATCGATGGTTTCCGGAAAAGAAACATCCCGGTAATCCCAGGGCCAAATCGCTACCATTTCTATGTAATTTCGGTACTATGCTAATTTAAATGATTATAGCGAGAGCTCAACATGCAAATCATCTTGATATTATTTATGGTGTTAGATAATGCAATGTAAAATCGAATGGCATACCGATTGTTTCCGGAAAGGAAACATCCTGGTAAAATCTGGTACTATTCTAACCATAACGCCCTTTTTTTTAAATTTAGTATTTTCTTCTATAATTTCCCGTATAATATACGATTTTAATTTGTGCGATTTTCTGTAATAAAAAAGGTTATAAAATAAAACGAAAATTATTTTCTGGGCTAGAGTAAATTATATGATATCAACTATTGTTATGCTGGTATAACGTTGAAATTTTGGTGTTGCCTGATGATATTTTTCTGGGATAAAGTATAAGTTAAGTTTACTTTACTCACAAACTCTTGATCACAATACAATACGGAAATTTATGAAAATATATTTTTTTAAATTAGTTTGTAATTTATCGTCATGAACGTTACTTTACTTATCATGAACGTTACTTAGCATTATTAATTAGGATTATTAAAGAAATGTAAAACACAAATTTTAAAAATAAATATGATTCAAAAAGTATATTTTAAATGCAGCAACATCTCAAGTCATCAAGGCATTTAATCGCGACCCCAGCAGCCTTCTCCGCTACAATCTGCCAACTACCGTTGTGATTGCACCGAAAAAAATAATTGTGTATATCTAAAGAATACGGGGGTTATCCGAAAGATGCATTCGTTCGTATGTAGCTCACGAAAAATTCATTCATGGCCTTTAATCAAATTAATAAAACAATCAAAAAATGATTTAAAGAAATATTTTTAGGTGCAATTAATAGTTTTCAAACGTCAATATACGGCTTTAATAATATTTATTATATTAAAAAAGTATTATTTATAATAAATATTGATGTAAAATTAATGTTCTTTTAATATAAGAATTATTATTAACGAGGAATCTATCGTTTGAAGAATTTTATTTAATTAAATTAATGTGTTTGGGTAGTAAAATTGACTTTTAATTAATATTAATTAACTTTAATAACCAAATTAATTAGACGTGCAAACCGGATTTAAAGAAATTTCTTTAATATATACTTGTCTCTTGCTACTAGTGCGCGATCTGTTGATTTATCCGAAAACTATTTTAGCTTTTATTATTGGATGCTAATTCGCGCAGCAACGATTTTTATTTCTTTTGGCAACACCCACGGTAACTGTTATTTTGTAAACATGTAATTTCTTCTTTTTTCCATTAAAGCCTCAATCAAAAATTGGCTGGCTAGTGGGAATAATACAATGATTGACTGGCATGTTTAAAGTAATTCTTAGTAGTATATTTTAAACTTAAGAAAATTGTTTACTTGTACCAGGAACTTTGATGGTACAATATAAGTTATATTTAAGATTGGTTGTATCAGCGAAGGAATATTTGAAATAACAGATATATTATCTTAACTGGAAAATTAGTGCATAAGATGAACAGTTATAAGAGTCCATCTATGTTTTAAAAAGTTTCAATTTGCATTGAACCCAACCACTAATTTAATCATAAATCACTTATTTACTTAAATAATTAAGTTAGTAACGGGTTGAATGGTATCATAATTTAAGTATAGAACACCAAAATTTCAATTTCAACAATTATAAAAACTTTATTATAAAAAAATATATAATATTTATACATTTGTATGTGAATGAATAATTCAGAAAATATTAACGAAATTAATATAATATCTTATAAAAATGAATAGGAATATAATAAGTTCAATCCAAAATTTAAAATTAATATAATATCAAATAAAAAATAAACAAATGAATATTAACAAAATAATTTAACTTAATGAAACGAAGGAAAAAATTTAAATCATTTTCTTACTACATAATTCAATAATTTAGTAACATTTAATTGTTTTTCAATTTAGATATCAATAAGTTTACTGACGGGAAGGCATCATCGTAGCACGTATCAATGTTATAAAAAAAATTTTGTATGAATTGCCAAACAGCTTTAGATGGCTCCGGATATTGTAAACAAAACACCTGGAAAAGTTTAAAAGCGCAGTCTAAAGCGGCGAGAGGGCTCACACATTTATATCTTATACTATCACAATAAATGAAAAATTGATTTGCGGAATATAAATTGTCTCCAATAACAAAAATAAACGGTTGAAGTTGTGATTTCCTGTTCGATGTCAACTCAATCTGAGTTTCGATAAATTTATCGAAATCCTGTGTAGTTGGAAATAGGACCAGAAACGAATTTTGAGCATCTTTGATTATATATTTTAAAAATTGTTTCGAATTTGCTGATTTTTTTTTTGTGGTTGGTTTTATTAATGTATGCAATAATAATAAAATAATGAATGTTCGAGCATCTGAAATTATCAGTTATTTATTTTATTTATTAGTTAACTAAGTTATTAGTTTTTTAATCTTACCAGATGAAACATTTTTTTGTTGTTTATACTCAAGGAACATCTTTTTTGATAGTGGTTCCACAATTTTGGCTTCCATAATTTCAATAATATTTATGCAAAACTTTTCAAATTTTATACAAATATTTCCGCAGTCTGGATACATTGCATTAAAATCAATGTCTATTAATCGAGGCCCATACGTTTGTGAATAGGCTGGCCATTCTTTAATTATAACATCAATATTTTTATCGGTGATACTCTTGATCCATTGTAACCGATACTGTGCTGAAGATGTCCATTTTGCACATACTTCCTCCAGGTTTGAGTCATCTCTATTATATTTTAAATTTTCACAAATGATTCGGGCATCATCAACATTGTCTAGTAAGTTGTATGCTGAAAATACGTATTAAATTAAGTATTTTTAAATAAAATTATTTTTAATATTATTACCATTTGAGGAATTTTCATTTTGTGATGTTTCGGATCGTTTGAATCGCTTTGGCTTGGGCATTAGTGAAGATCTCCGAAGCTTCGAAATCCTATTGTTGTACCGATCGTACAGCTGGCCTTTTGACTTCATTTTTTTTCTCCGTTCAAAGTAAACTGACTGGAATAAATATTATATTCTAAATGACAACCCTAGCATATTTTATATTTTTACTTGTAAAAAAGGCTTACCGCATTTTCACTTGAAAAATGATGTTCTATTTGGGCTGACATTGCTTCGCACTGATTGACACCCATGGATAAGTTATTATTTATAAAATAATTAACAATTTCGTCAACCAAAATAGACCGATTCACATCTGTTAGTATTAATCTTTTCTCCGAAATTGTTAATAGCGATTTGCCTGGATTTGTTAGCTGTAGTATATCTCTTAGAAGGACCTATAAATAATATACATGAATTAGTTTTTAATAACAGTTTAGTTGTTATGCCTTATTACATTTTCCAAATTGCCTGACATATTGCCACTAGCGCCTGCTGTGGAGTTTTGGCGGGATTCCTGGTTCTGTGATGTACTCGTCACTTCCTTTATTAAATTATACATAGAAAAATATGTTTCAAGATTATTTTATTACTCAAACTTTGTACTTACCTGTGGTTTTTGCCAATCAGTTAAATGACGCATAAATTTTATTCGGATTCCTAACGATTGTCCTTGAAGGAGTTCGTCTACGTGTTGTGCTTGCATAGCCTTCAGTGCTGCGACATCAATTTCATTTTCTAAAATACAATAAAATAATTACATCTTTCATCATTTAACTCATTTATACAGTTTATACACACCTAGCAAAGCTTTATGTATTTGTGGTAATCCCCATGAAGTCAAAATATCTAAAATTTCATCTGCCTCATCATTGCCAATGGAAGTCTGTGACGCTGTGCCAAAATTATTTATAGCATGATCATTATTGGGAGAAGTTCCTTCCAAAATGAAGTATCGAGATTCATAATTCGACGAAGTTTGTTGCTCACGGTCAAGTTGTGTTGGATCCGAAGGTTTTAAAATATTTGGATAATTCGGAGTATCGTTAAAATTTATAAAATTTGTCATATTAATTTCAATATCATCCATTGTTATTAGTTTATATCTACATTTTTTCAATAAGTTCTATTATTATATATTATTTAAATTTCATAAAATTGTTACGAATTGGTACTTTAATAAACTGCTCTTTAAAAATACAAATGAAAAATAAAAATAAAAATAAAAATTTGTAAAATTTTAAAATTCTCTACAAATATCTTTTAAGTCGGATCATTTTAGTTCCATTTAAAAGTGTAGTTATCTGTAAGGGTCTGCTATCGAAATTATCGATTGGGACTACAACTTTATCAGTAACTGTTGCTAAATCTGATATATTATAAGCATCAAAATGCTCATTATAACTTCCTAACGGAATTTTTAAACACAAAATGTAAATTTTGCTTGATGTTAAATGAATACATATTTCAATTATCTTGAAAATTGACAAATCGTTCGCAAACATACTTAAAAAGTAACCTTTTGTATATAAAGATCCTTTGAATTCCATTTGTGAAAAGCGTTTTAAATTTGCTTCGGTAGTATTTAGTGAATTCGCTATTGTCGTATCTTTATCAACAATTTTGTGCGAATCGTTTACAGTGACATTTGCTTTTTCAGGTGTTAAAAGAAATTTACAAAATTTAATTTGCATTTTTTTTGCAACTGTAACACACACATTTCTTCTTGAGGAGGTTGCGTGTGCATACATTTTAATTTCTTTTAATGAAGATTCGAATCTAAAACACCAAAATAGACGAGGGGGCCCTGACTTTTTAATTATGCAAGGATAATGTAAAAGAAAATGGTGTTTTGGTTTTAATGTATCATTGAATAATTTTGTATATTGTGAATTATGTGTGGCAATACTTTCTTTAAGCAATTCTAAATCTTCAAAACTTATCTTTAAAGATAGCAAAATGTTAACAATTTTCAAGAATAATGTGAAAAACTTCCACACTTCGTCGTCTGTAGGTACCATATCTCCTATCATTAAAGTTAAGAAATACACAAATGTCATCATCTCTCTTGCCGACATATTTAAACGCTTTTTTTTTAAATGTTCCAATTTTAATGGCTGAGATTGATTTCCAATCTCCAGTGACCCATAGATAAAATGATTTTTTCTATAATTTAATTGCTCTAAAGTAAAAAAACGTTTTACATCAATTAAATTCAACAAAATATTACACACGTTATAGTGAGCTACACCTTCGAAAATATCGTGCATGACATCAACGCTATAGTTATCAGTAATTTTGAAGAATTTAAGTTGATTGAAAATAGAGTTTTCTTTAATGCCTGTTAGATGAAAATTATTGATTGCAATATCTTCAGCATAATTTGATTCTGTGCGCATTGGTAAGTGATTTTCTTCGAAACAGAAATGTAATTCAGATTTATGAATTTTACAAAATCGGCAACAGTAGCTGGAAGAAAATGATGTTGTAAAACCCAAGGCGCTATTAACCGCCAGATTATCACCCAAAAGCAAACCGAGTAAAAAGCGAACATGTATAATACCAATTGGTGTTTTTATTTCCAGAGGAGTCTCCTCTAAAAACTTTAACTCTTCTAAAAGTGGATAGAAACATCGATTGCTTCCAAATTTTTTCAAATCAATAGCTTTAATTACTCCTGCAGTAAAAATATGTTGAATGTTCGTACTATATTCTAATGTGGGGAATATGTATTTTACCACCGTAATACTTTGCATGCCAGCGTGAGAACCTAGTGGATTATTAATTTCTAAATCGTCTACATACAAAAAGTAGGGGATCAAAATTTCATTTTGGCTAAATGTTTGTCTCTTTAATTCCCAAGTTTCACCTTGAATAAAATTTTCGATATATTCAGGGTTTGATTTATGAGTGTCTATAAATTCTATTGACTTTAACAAATTATCATCTTTTTCAAATATTTTCCTAAATTGAAAACGTAAAGGCATTAACACACCAGAATACTTCATTTCATCTAAACTCAAATCTCCATACACATACAAATTTGTAATTTCAGTATTTATTGTAAATTGAATAAAAGGTTTTAGCAAATCCTTATCTTTTAAATATTGTAACAGTCGATATTCCGTACTACAAAACTGAAAAGGTGATTTGCAAGCTTTTATAAATGTTTTGAGCTCCAAGTTTGTTTCAATGGACAAATTATTAATGATTTGTTCTAGTTCTACTAAAATAGGGTGTATCAAATCTGCGCTAATACTTTTTTGAATTGATAGTACATCTTTTGTTGTAAAATTATTCTTCTGAAGTAGTTGTAATGTAAAAATTAAAGAATTTTGAAAAATATGTTTTACAATTTCGCTTGGATCAATGGATTTTACTTTTGGAACGGACAGTTCTGGCGAAGTGTTAGCCAACTGATTCTTTTTCTTTTCTATCGGATTAGATACATCAAGAGGATTTGTGATATTATCTGATTTCGCAACACAAGTTTTATGCATGCCATTCACATGCCTTTTGAAATTACCACGACTTTGAAAAGCCTGCCCACAATATTTTTCGACACATGTGTAATTGTCGTTCCTTTTAAAATTATGGAAGTATTTAAAATGGCTAATGAGAGTACATAAATTATTAACTTCTAACTTACAAGCAAAACAAATCATATTAAAGTACCTTACATTAATTGTATTGAATCAAATTATAATTTTAATGGTAAATATATGGTATGATATTTTATTGTTACCCGCGTGCTTAATTTTTAAATGTCTGTAAGAGAGGTATAAAAAATTAATAATAATTTGATCTATTTACTTAAAATTTAACTAAGAATATAGGGCATATTTAAGTTTTTGTTTAATATTTTAAATTAACTTTTAAAGATACATATAAGCAATGCCATAAATAATTAAAATAGGTTTCGTTACAATGGTCTCCAAAATATTAAAATTGGAACCAAATACAATTCTTTTAATAAAATAAGAATAATAATTAATTTAATTAAACTACCTGTTGGTATTGCCAATCCAAGATTTGTGTTTCGATTTTAATTCGTTTGCCAAGGGATTCTCCTACAAGTATAGCTTTGATGACTTCTGATTTTAATAGAAGGAGAGCATTTTGATCAATCTTATTATCTAGAATAAAATATTACTTTTAATTTTAATAACACCTAATTGCACTACTTATTAAAAATACCAATTGATCGTGAAATCAACCATTTTGTGATGTTTTAAAATTAATAAAACAAAAAATAGAAATGCAAAAAATATACAATAACAGTTCCTGTGTATTTTATATATTTTATACTACTACACATAACTCATGCATACTTAAAAAAACTAGTCATTCAAACATTAAAATGTATATTTCATACATACAAAACTACGTTGTTTTTGTTTTAATTATCACTACATATGTAATGTTCAGTAGTGTTAATATAGCGATTACCCAACTAACACAAACGTAGTAAACAAGCCGCATGGCAGCGCTCGAGCGCAAATACCATCAAATAAAATGTAACTGTTTTTTATGGTAATGTTCATTAAATTAATTTTTTGTGGATTATTTTCTATAAAACAAAAGTGTGAATGTACACTATTTAACTAACTTTACAAAACTGTACTTTTTTTTAGCAAAGCAATCAACAATTCAGTTTGTATAATAGATTTGTGTTGGTTTTGCGGTTGATTTCCAAAGAATTTTCTTTTCTACTTATTGAACATAATTATTATGTACGAGCACATCACACACTTACCTTTGAATTTTTTAATAATTATATCAGGAATTTTCCACTCCTTTAATATCCCGCAAACAATATCACACGAATCCATATAAATTGTATGGATTCAATTTTAGAACACACTTTATTTGAAAAAAACAATATTTAAATTTTAGACTTTCTAACTTTTTGACTTCACTTGGAGATATTCAGAACACTTTTAAAGTTTTAACACAATAATAACACAAAGGACGCCGAAATTTCATTCGGCTAAGAATTATTTGGTTTAATATAACGATTTTTAATTTGTATAAAGAAGATTCATTAACATTATTCACTTTTATTGATTAACTTCATTTTGATTTAACGAAATTTATTTGAATTAATATAATATTAATAAATATAAGGAACATTAATAATGAATTGAAAATTTTCGGAAGAAATTTAATTAATTTTATGAAAATTACTTAATTTAAATGTTGTAGCGTAGATTTATGCATCTGAAATTTATTGTTGGAATGCATATACGAATAAGTATTCTCTATAATAATAATATTCTGGCTTGTTCATATTTAGCGTAAGTAATCGACTGCTCGAATACTCAAGTAATCTCCCCAGTACTTGGTGACTCGACTATACTCGGCCATTTTTCTCCGAGTATTCCAAATTGATAAAAAAAATTGTTTACTCTAATAAAAGTATACAAAAAATATGCGATTTTGATACAACACGTAATAACAAATTATTTTCTTGGATTTATACCGTATCTATAAAGGATTAAGGAAAGTTTATTAGAAAGAGACGCCTCTTTGGAGAAAGATAAAATATTGTTCTAAATGGTTTTGGCCCGCCATTTGTTAAATTAAGACAGTTTATTGAAGTACAACCGCTTCAACTTACTTTAATGAAAATGAGCAAAATCGAACAAAATATTCTGGCTGCTAATGAAGTAATGAATTTTGTGTATATAAAACTAAACTAATGCCATCCGCTCAGCACTTTCAAAACATATTTTCAAACAACCTTGATTAATCGAATCAATGCTCGCCGAAATAAAAATTGTATCGTTGATGTATATATGGTAATCTGAGTTATTGAACGAAAACGATAAAATTAGTTATCAAAGATTATTTTACAAAAATAAAGACAGTAGGTCAGGTGAACACATTTGAAGACAACTTCAACAATTTCAACATTTGAAGTAAAACAAATAGAAGAAGTGCAACATAATTGGAGTTTGGTTCCAAACTCTGCAGAATCAGTAATGGGAGCGAAAGTTAAACCAATAATTTCAGTTCGGGTAAAGATTAAAAGCGACTTAAAAATTATGCAGTATTCGTACTAATATTTATTTAATAATGTCATATAAAGCGGTACTATGCCAACATCGATGCAATGTCAGCTCGCCTTCTCAGTTACATTTTTTTTATGCTACTCGATTCTCGAATTTTACAAAATTCAAATAATTTATATTTCCTATATTATACAAATTAAGACAAATTACAGAATAAATGAAGGTTGTGTTTTAACGGTTAAGATCGAAAGAAATTTAATTTATATTAAGAATCACTTTCCATTATTCTTCATTTTAAATTCAATAATGTTGTATAAATAAATAATCTTCTTTAAGCAAATGTAATATTCGTCATTTTACAATTTTTATTTTTTTATTTGAAAAATATTTGTTGTATTAATTATAAATAATTGATTTCCAATAAAAGCATTGATTAATATTAATCATTTTGACAAATAATAGTTCTGCTAACAATAAAATTAATTTATTTCCTGAATTTAGTTTAATTAAATGAGTTATCTTGGGCCAATGTAAAATGAATTAAAATCAATATATATGTTTGAAAAAAGTTACAGTACATTTACAATAATTCGTTATATTAAAAATATATTCTTAAATATAAAGAATTTATTAATCAATTTTTTAAGGAACGTTCCTTCGTTAATAGACTGCAAATATTTCTCTCGGTGATATCAATTCGTCATTTGAGCGTGACTTGTCCCACAATATCCTTAGTTGTCACTTAAATAGGTCTTATTTTGTTGTTGTTGCTTTTAGGAAAGATTCTCTCACTAATTATATATGTATATTTTACACACTAGTCCATTATTTGCGTTACAACACTAAAGCGTAATTGGTTTGTCTGTATATTACCCCCACACTGAAAATAGAAGTTTAAAATAGTACAGATTCAGTATTAAAATACAATAAACTGTAACAACATACTGCCACGAACAAAAAAGACCTTAAAGGAAAAGGTTTTAAATTAAGATTACGTATTAAACTAATTTAAAATTCAAATAGCACATGTCGCCCACACCTCCTCCTCTCAAACATCATCACCATGGTATATAAAAATAAACATTTTCGCATATATACGATATAACAACATGCATAAAACATAATCTGACAATCAGAATTCTGGAAAAATGATGAAATAATAAGACAAATACTTGAAAATTAAATTATTTCATTTCCTTTCGTTTCTCAAGGATGAAGGAAAATCCTATTAATAATTTTCTCGGTTTTTTTCTTGTGCTTCCTCCACTCACCTACTCCACAGATCATATATTTCAATTTAATTTCAATTTTTTTCTTCTTCAACTGGGGTATTCTGTACGAAGAGCGGAGGTGCGTTGTGTCTTGTGTACCTCATATGTGTCTGTACTTTTTAAATTTTTTTGTGTGTAATTTTCTTATGTTGTTCTTACATTACACAGAATTTTATTTAATAAAAATTACAATATTTTTTCTTGTCATTATTATTCCTCCTTTGTTGTTTATACGTATATAGCATAATGGCGGGTGTATAATTACTTCTTATATGGTGCGCGCCACGACAACACAACAAATTTAATCATTATCATCATGATTTGAGCGGCGTCATATAATATTTCAAGATACACGTCGTTCAATTTTCATTCATGCTGTTGCACATGTTGATAATGTATAATTTGAGATTGGGTGGCAATTTTTAGTTTATTTATTTATACCCCTTGAATTACGTGTAATTTTATTTTGTTTCGCGGTTAAAGATGTTTCAGTTTATTTTCCATCGTCTTTACCATTTTATATTATTTTAAAGAAGTTGCAAGTGAAATTTATTTTTGTTGTTTAGAAAATTGCTCGATAAAATTTAAACCCAATGGTTTTGTTGTTGTATATTCTTTTTTTTACAGGAAAAATTATAAAAATTTGATAAATGAAATGCTTATTAGAAATGGCAGATTTGTAAATTTCCCATTTTTTTTTTCTTGCGTGAATTTTATTTCTTCGAATACTTTTTTTGGCGAACCATCAAGAGAAACAACAACTCAACATTGGTAATATCGTGGCGCAGCTGCACGCTTTAATTAGGCAGATCAATGTATATTCGCTTACGCATATCGAGAAACTGAAATCGATGAAATGCTTCGGTTGATAGCAATTGGATCGTTAACACAGCTTCTCATGATCCTTAATGTCCTTAGTTATCATTTGGATTCGAACCGAGAGCAATTTCGTTAGTATTGAACAATTCACTGTACTTAACAGGTTACCCAACGCTCCTGGTTAGTGTGGATTAATTTAGGAAAAATTACCATGTGCAAGACTAATTAGCTTTTCACAAAAACAGTTAAAATACCAAAAAAGAATCCAACAAAATAACACAAAATTTGAAATTCGTTAATTCTAAAAATATGACAATGGCAATATTTCTACACTTATTGAAATTTTTTGTTGAAAATGATCGCTAAGGATAGTTGTCCACCGACACTGAAATAAGATTTCACCCAAAACAGTCAAACAGACGTTTTAAACGCATTCTGTGGCAGAATCATCTAAAAATATACACGGCGACGAAGCGAGCTTTCCTATCTCGTTTTTTTGTTCCAAGTTTGATGATTTTATTGGTGACAATTTTGAAAAATAACTTAATTTAGATAAAATATTAAATGAAATACTCCTGGCTCCGGCTCTCCAACCTTGAAAACAATTTGTATAGAGCGAGAAAGGAATTCCCTACATTTTATTGCAAAACAGCACGAAATAAAGGTTCTACAAAAGGAGAATTGTCTGCCATCAACGCTTACGATGGCAACACAGTGAACACCATAAAAGGAGATCAAAGGCAGTACCCTATCCGAATTACTATAACTTAATATATAGGGTTTTCCAATAGGAATGATATGATTTTTAAGTGACGTTTCGGCCATTTGTAATATGCCATGATCTGTCGTTTTTTGTTTCATTGTATTCAGTAAAGTTTACAATTTCATCATAGTGAGATATACGCAAGAACAACGTTTGCAAATTATTCAGTTTTATTATCAAAATAATCGTTCTCCAATTGCAACTTTTCGTGCGGTTTTGCTATTTTATAGTCGTAATAATCGTCCAAGTGTGCTCGCTATTCGTCAAATTGTTGAAAATTTTGAGCGTACATTTTCTTTACAAAATGTTCAAGTGTCAATAAGACAAAGAAACGCTCGAAGTAATGCAAATATTGCTGCCGTTCAGGCAAGTCTTTAATTAGGACTGTCTCAAACCACAACCTGGCGGATTTTGAGAAAGGATTTGTCGTGAATTTGCTGATTTTGCCTTGGAACAACTTGAAAACGATAACGATTTTTTTAAGAAAATCATCTTCTCCGATGAGGCTCACTTTCATCCGAGAAACTGTCGATTCTGGTGCGAAGAAAATCCACAAATTATTCATGAAAAACCATTACATTCACCTAAATTGACAGTTTGGTGTGGTTTTTTGTCTGGTGGAATCATCGGTCCGTATTTTTTTCGAAATGAAGCTGGTAACACCGTTACTGTCAATGGAGATCGGTATAGATCGATGATAACCAACTTTTTATGGCCGAAATTGGAAGAAGTTGATCTTGACAACATTTTGGTTCCAACATGACGGTGCTACGTGCCACACAGCACGTGCAACAATTGAATTATTGCGAGTAAAGTTTGGAGATTCGATTATTTCAAGAAATTGTGATATTGAATGGCCTCCAAGAAGTTTTGATTTAAAACCATTAGACTATTTCTTGTAGGGTCATTTGAAGTCATTGGTCTTTAACAATAAACCAAACTCTCTTCAAGCTTTACAAGTCAATATTGAACGTGTTATTCATGATATACGACTTGATTTAGTGGAAAAAGTGCTCGAAAATTGGGTTCATCGAATTCGTTCCTGCAGAAGAAGTCGTGGAGGCCATTTGAATGACGTTTTATTCAGAACTTAATTGTATCGATTGTACTTCACATTAAATAAAAAACATTTCAATTTCCTTAACAATTAGTGTGTTTTTTTTTTTAAAGAAATCATATCACTCTTATTGGAAAACCCTGTATAAGCAGACTGCTGCAGTTGGAAACGATTGGAACTTGGCAACTTTAATGGCGTCGAACAGGCCTCTGTTATTAATTGATTGATTTAAATGTACGACTACGATAAGGTAATCAAAACTGATAGTGAAAATAAATAACAGCAACAATGACGGTGACAGTAATAATGATGGTGACAGTGACAAAATCAGTGCCAGTGACTGTGACAATGACAATGAGCTCAGGTGGTGACAGTGACAAAGTCAGTCACAGTCACTGTGACAATGACAATGAGATGAGAAGGTGATGGTGATGGTGATGGTGATGGTGATGGTGATGGTGATGGTGATGGTGATGGTGATGGTGATGGTGATGGTGATGGTGATGGTGATGGTGATGGTGATGGTGATGGTGATGGTGATGGTGATGGTGATGGTGATGGTGATGGTGATGGTGATGGTGATGGTGATGGTGATGGTGATGGTGATGGTGATGGTGATGGTGATGGTGATGGTGATGGTGATGGTGATGGTGATGGTGATGGTGATGGTGATGGTGATGGTGATGGTGATGGTGATGGTGATGGTGATGGTGATGGTGATGGTGATGGTGATGGTGATGGTGATGGTGATGGTGATGGTGATGGTGATGGTGATGGTGATGGTGATGGTGATGGTGATATGGTGATATGGTGATATGGTGATATGGTGATATGGTGATATGGTGATATGGTGATATGGTGATATGGTGATATGGTGATATGGTGATATGGTGATATGGTGATATGGTGATATGGTGATATGGTGATATGGTGATATGGTGATATGGTGATATGGTGATATGGTGATATGGTGATATGGTGATATGGTGATATGGTGATATGGTGATATGGTGATATGGTGATATGGTGATATGGTGATATGGTGATATGGTGATATGGTGATATGGTGATATGGTGATATGGTGATATGGTGATATGGTGATATGGTGATATGGTGATATGGTGATATGGTGATATGGTGATATGGTGATATGGTGATATGGTGATATGGTGATATGGTGATATGGTGATATGGTGATATGGTGATATGGTGATATGGTGATATGGTGATATGGTGATATGGTGATATGGTGATATGGTGATATGGTGATATGGTGATATGGTGATATGGTGATATGGTGATATGGTGATATGATGATATGGTGATATGGTGATATGGTGATATGGTGATATGGTGATATGGTGATATGGTATATAAAGTTAAACAAATTTAATAGAAAGTAATTATTTTATATATTATTTTTAGTTAAACTTAATAAATTTTGATAACAATTTATAATTTAAGATAAATTAAAACAGAACGATATGTACCTATTTTAGAATGACGTAATTTGACGTATTAAACGCATTTATGGGTATTGTTCATGGGATTCCTTCATTAGGTGATAAAGATGTAGGTCTAAATTAACTATTGACCAACTTTTAGAATTTTCTCTTCGATTTCAGATGTGCAAATAGAGTTCAATATATAATACATGTATATACGGACTACTCCCATATTTATAGTTGATGCAATTTGACGTAATACTAAATGCATTTATAGGAATTGCTCATCGGATTCCTTTATTGGGTGATAAGATGTAAGCCTAATTTTACTTTTGACAAACTTTTAGAATTTTCTCTTGGATTTCAGATACGCAAATAGAGAGCAGTAAATTCCCTCTTTTCCAAAATACTTTTAAACAACTTCTCTTAATTTTTTACTAGCTGAATAATACTAACCGCCATTTTTTATTAAGAGAAATTTAGGATAAACTTCACTGTATACCATATATTTAAATCACCTAAATGTTCGCAATTTACCAATACAGTCACATGTTTTTTTTTGTAATATAGCCGCCATTTTTTTTATTTAGGAGATATTTAGGATGAACTTCACATGCATGATATGGTGTTATGGTGATATGTTGATATGTCGTACATCGATCGTTTTATCCGGTTTATCCGTTTTATGATATAATTAAGAATTTCCTGTATTTCAGCAAGAAGAGTGTTCATTTCTTCGATCGTCAAGATGTTTCTTACTATGAGCGTCTTGATGTGAAATTTTATGAACTTAATAGCTGCTCACACAATCCATCAAAATTTGAAGAGCTCGGTGGAATAAAATTCTACGAAATACGATTTCTGGAAAAGAAACTTGATAGAATATTGGAATTTTTTATGTGAAATGCATCACCGGATAAATAGCCGTCAATGGACAGCATGAACAGCATTTGTACTAAAGCATACAAAAAGGCATACATATGCTTAATATGTTTTCTGCCCTCGTCCGAAATCTCAGTAGGCTACCCAATAGTTGGTCCAGACAGTATGCATTGAACTTTGTACACGTATCGTGTGATCAAGTGTATACATGTCTTTCAACATCTTCTTTGTTGCTTTACCATTTTGTATGCAGTAAGTGCTCTAGGCGGGTGATAGAAAGCAGAAGTGTTGGGCCAACATGTTTATTGTTCAAATGGGCATCTCGAAGAATTAAAGTTTCATGGATCGTATATTAGAAAATATTGGTTGTTTGCTACCCAAAACCTGTTGATAAAAACCTTAGGTTACTAGTTTCGCTGACTATTTCTTTAGATTGCAATGATGTTAGCTCATCTTTATAATTTGTTTGTTCGTTAAGTGGTCCGACATAAAATAGTTCTCCTCTCCGAAGGTAAATGCCATCGGTTCTGAAATCCTTAGATTTTGCTGCGATGACAACAAATCTTAAGATGTAGCACATCACTGTTTATAATTTAATTAAGGATTAGTTTGTTAAATATTTCGGATAGAGTGGAAATTTTAGTTTGGGGCCCTTTCCACCATATAGGAAATGCGATTCGAGTTATGCCGATTCGAGTTATGCAAATACCTTTATAATATTTTCTTAGTTTTTGTTTTACTTATTACTAACTAATACTGCGGATTGTAATTATCCACGGATTGTACTTTTTTTAAATAAATAAATAAAACATATCTTGATAAATTATATACCATATTTGGTATCAAAGTAAATTCACTGGCATCATATACTAAATGATTCAGAAACAAAAATAAAAACGGAATGAATTTATTCAGACGATTGAGGTCATTATTGTGCAACAGCATGGAGAGTAGGTACATATGTTCACGTCACTGAACAGAAAATTTAATCAATTCGCCATTTTGAGAAAAAGATATTCGGAAACAAAATCGAACTGTTATCATCATACTTGACCGATGAAATTTGTTAACATTATTATTGTTTCGTGTATTTAGCTTTGGTAGAGATGGCCCACCCTGTATATTACAATGTAGTAACATAAATAGCCGCGTACTAATTTAAATGGATTGGATTAACACACGATAAAGTTAGTTTGCCAATTACTATTTTAGTTTTATGACTAATGCTTACATTGGTATTTCCATAATTAGCATCTTAAAGACAAATTTTATGATAATTAACACCATTTCTCTCTTGCGACTTTATTTTGTTGTAGATGAATGGTACTTTTTTGATTTTATATTTTATGTTATGTTGTTAATACCGCAGCAAAAGAGAACATTTATGTATAAATAAAAAATTTTGATTTTACAGAGAACTTGATAAAAATGTAAAATGATGTAAGTATGTATATCGACACAAAACCACTAAAAGATTTCAATGTTTATATCGTAAACGTAGTTAATATTCATAATTCTTGTTTGACGGTTCGCATGCACAAGGCTCATTTTTAAAATGATTTGTAATACAAGTGAATGTATAAATTTTTTCGTTTTAAAGGATGATCCCTTTCGTAAGTACCTGTAAAATTTTTTTTTTAATCTTATTTCGTCAATACATTTAATACGTTTGCATAATCAGGGTATAAAAAGAAACAGTTACGGCCATGGGCATTTTGTGTCCATGTTGATGTATATAAAGATTTGGTAAATGTTTTGCAAAAGGCCACCATAATTGTGGATGAATCGAAAATTTTCGAACATGAATTAAAAATTGACGGCAAATGTTACGATATGCGCATAATCATTGTACCACCAGGAAATGTTGAAGTTGTACTATTTGTATGTAACGCAATTAGACAATCACAAGTTTCATTTGCGTGGAAGGATAACCCCAACTTATTTATAAATGTGGAGTCATTTAATATTTTACAGGTAATCACTAAATTTAAAACATTTGTAAATAAATTAATTTAATTTATTATTTCAGCAATTCATTACAAAACAAAATTTACAACCGTACATTTTACAAACTGACTACCAGCCCAGTATTTTTGTAAACAATGAACACATCGCAGTGGTTACATTTAATCAAAGTGTTAGAGAATTTAATATAATTGATAAATTTGAGGAATATTTAAGATCTGTCGAAACATATCATCGTCCGAACTATTATTATATAACGTATGCATTTCCGTGGTTACAACCATATTGGTTGGAACATTTTAAAATCCCGCTACACAACGAGTTCAACTCAATCGTTCTCATAATTCTTAATCATCTTGGAACGCTTAATTATGCAGATAAGTTGAATATTTTTGATCTGCTTTGTTTAAGATTGGCACTGTGGGATTATAGAAATCCATTGCCATCAAATATTGTAAAATACGAAATTGATTTTATGATAAAATGCATACTATCGAAATACGTTGAAAATAACCTTTTGGACCTTGATCAATATTGCATTGCTCGAAATTGTTTGCAGAGAGATATGCTAATCGGTTATTTGATATATGAATTTCAATACCTTTTTGAAACTGTTAAAAATGTTCAGTTTGTAGAATTTTCGTCTGGATTCCAAGAATCAAGAACGCTGGGTACCATAGAATTGGCCCATGAAACCGATATGCTAAATACAATAAAACGGGCCAAATGTGAAATTGCCGCCCGTACTTATGACCGAATGAGTTTATCATTGTTTTTGGATTTAATCGAGTGCCTTAATATTTACAAAATTCGTTTAGATACGGACTACAAATTTTTTGTGGACGTATGTAAACTTAATCGATCCATATCTAATGAAGATGGTAATATTGATGTATATTTTGAAGGTAATAACACTTCCAATTTTATTGAAGATTTTGTATCATCTTTAAAAACAGTCACTCTTTCTACTGGAACTATTTCACTGTATATTTACTGTAACCTAATCGATTACACGATTTTTGATAATTTATCCGTTGTTTCATCATATTTCAATGACACCAAAATTAATAAACAATTACTAGATGATCTGCACCGATGTAATTTAATATCGTCTATTGGTTTTTCCAACTGTACTTTTGAAAATAAAAGTTCTAACTGGGAACTTCTTAATAAATTAGCGGGATTTGATGTAAGTAGATATTTAAAGATTATCATATTGGCTTAAAAATATAAAAAGCAAATATATTCTAGATGGTTGAAATTCTTGAGGATGAGGGCACATGGCAATCACTCTTTGAGTTTGTTTCGGATCAACTACTTAAATCAAATACAAAAGAATTTCGATTTGACATAAAGAATTTGTGTATCATAGATGGTTTAAGAAATGTTAGTTTAACATCAATTAAATTTATACTTGACGAGCTAAATTCGAAATTGGAGCTTCTTGATATAAGTAATAATGTTATATTCGATTTGTATAATTTAAAGTTTGATATTGACCCTGACTACGACAGCGATTACGATTTTTATCAATAAAATGCTTTTTTTAACTGCTAATCTTTATATTCGTATTATTTTTTATATTAATCCTTCTGCCAGTAAAATACAACTCAAAAAATTCCAGTATTACGGACTACTAATACTAAACTGGGGCTTTATATAATTCCGGCTAGAATACTACGTTAACCTCCGCAAGGGCAGTAAGTTCTTAAGTTACAATAAAAGACAAACTGATGTGCTACATCACGCCAGAAATCCGATTGTAGATAACCCAAGATTGCCATATATATTTCGCACCTTTGTGATTGGGCAATTTTGTGCCTGTAATAAAAAAATTTGTGCAAGGCATGCTTTAGGAAACAGGATGGGATAACTCATGTGATTATCACACCAGAAATCCCATATATTCCGATTACGTAATAAAATATGCTTTTCGGTTTATAATGATTGTGAAACATTGAGCATTACTATTAACTTCAAAATAGTTTTAATTAGCCAGGATCGGGCCATAGGACACTTCTGATACTATTTCCCCTATTGACAATGTCTTCATTATTTATAATCAAAAATTCAAAAAGGGTGTGGTGCGCATTCGCATCGCATTCTATCAGGTAGGCCAGCCCATTGCGTTTCCATTGAGCTATGAGCCGCCTAACTTCAAGAGGAGGCGTCATTTCAAAGTCTACAGGAAACGAGGTGGAGGCCATTATAGCCTCCTGTTTGCCTATTTCCTCCAGAACCTCCACCCACTGCCACCAAGTCTATGGGAATAAAAATAGGA
Organism: Tipula helvola; assembly: GCA_963556165.1. NCBI lineage: Eukaryota > Metazoa > Arthropoda > Insecta > Diptera > Tipulidae > Tipula > Tipula helvola. Next base: position 84,827,125 of record OY744481.1, read on the forward strand.
TGATTCCTATGAAATGGGAACAAAATTAATTTAGGAGCTAGCCAAAATGGTCACTTTTGAAGCCCCAGTTCTGTTATAATAAATTAACTTACCCACCCACCTGTTGAATTGGTATACCTCTAATTTAGTTACCTGTCGACCATGGTCCAATATGTTGGCAAATAAACGTGCGGCAAAGGACATCCGAAGACGCACCTGCATGATGCGTAGGCAGGCGATGTGCGTCGTCATCAATTTAATTGACTTTTCGCCAACCAAGCCCAGCCTTACAATAGTTCCTGCATCGTGGTCTTGAGACCGTTACCAAGGTTCAGGTATCAAGTTTTATTTTTGATGTGAAAACATCGGCACGAGCGAAATTGCAAATTATATACGAGACACATGAAGACAAAATGTATCGAACGAAATGAAAATATATTTGAATAAAGGGAATGTACACGCATACATACTTCAAATATTAAATATAGTACATCTTATGTGGTTTCCGAAGTTGACAGAATAAAAAACTCTGAGCAAAAACAAATGACAAAAGCGATGCACTAACATGCTTACACTTATATCTGTATGTTAGCGAAATACATATTAAACATCTAGGCAAATATGAGGCAAGACAATCAACCCCGGAGCTAATTTTCCCCAAATATTTAGTCACATGTTTATTCAGCTGTATCAACTTGCTACCTTTATGTGTTGTATACTCATTGCCTTACAAGATGTTTCAAACTTTAAAGCGGTAAACGCTAATGGTAATTAATACGTCGCATCGCTCCTAGCATTATGTATTTAAAAATCCATCCAGCAGTACTCCCATTTGCTTATTATGGTTCTTACTCTTTATATAGACCTGATTATAATGAATAACCACGAAGGGTACTTTACTATTTTCTAACGGGTGGAGATACATAGGCTGCTTACCACCATTTTTGGAAACTAGAAATCTTCTAAATTTTCCTTCGTTTTGTCGATTCATTGATATCACGAACAACGTCATATTCTAAATCCTGAGGAACGTATAGCCTCCATTTACTTTTAGTCGTTTGATAAACCCTCGGTTAATAAATTGTTAACTTTTGAATGCATTTTCGTTGCCCAACTTCAATAAATCTCTTAGTTTCAAAATTGTTTCGTCCATGCGTTGCAGAGAAGCGATCCAGTCTATATATACCATATCTCTTTCGAATTATTTGCATGTATTACTTACGGGATAGCAACTTAACGTATTTTACCGTGAACTTGAACTCTGATAGTCTAACGGAACATCTACATACATATTCTGGAGTTAATATCTTTGTTTTTTATAACAATTTGATGCTATTGTAATCAGTTCTGACAGTAAACTCTACGTCCAATAGATATACTCGCCATTTTTCTAAACATGTTACTTTGGCCAAAATTTTTAACTCTACAGCGGCGTATTTTGACTCCTCCGATGTTTTACGACTATAATAACTTATCGATTTAAATAATTTCGGTGTCTGTTCTTGATAAAGGATAGTTGCCTATCCGAAATGTACATTGTCTATACCGGATTATTGATTAATACCCCATATAAATTCTTCGTCCAATAAACGACCTTTCATCTCTAAAACACTAGGGTGTCGGAAACCGCTCTAATGCCTCCGTCTTAAAACGTCCTGGTTCAATACCATCCTTGCTTATACGCAATCCTAAATACACTACACTGCTATGCAAGAAACGATACTTCATTAAATTTAAAGTTAAGTTTTAGCTTCCTTAAGGGCTTGCAATATTATCTCCAAACGATTCAGGCCTTAATCTATGTCATCTAAATATGCCATTATAATCGTGTACCGATAATTTCCAAAAATTTTATTAATTAACGATTTTAAAAGCTGAATTCAAAGTGGCCGTCAGGTGCTATAAACGCCAACTTTCTTCTGGAATTACTTTTAACTGGCACTTGATAATAGCCATTTGCTAGATTTAAGCTGGTAAAATATTGATAACCTCCTAATCTGTCTAGTTGGTCATCTACTAACGGAATTGGAAACCGTATACTGTTTTCTTATTAATTGACATGCGTAGTTCTCCTGACTTTTTTTAACTATAGGAGTATCGGACTGGCATAGTCTGAAACTGAATCATCCACTATAATTGGAGGTAATTTAATAACATCCTTACCAACTAATTTCGTTATTATGTTTTTGGTTCTTTCTCCTCTGACTTGGCTCATGCCATCTGTTACTCAGTTTACATCATCACTGCTGATTGACGCGGCTTCTCTGCATTTTTCTGCACTCATAATCCGCTAAGTTAACATATGGTATAATTACCTGACCGCTACTGTCATCCGCTTATACTGTAATGTGTATTACTGAATTTTTGGGAATATTCGCACCTCCCAACAATACGATTTCGCTCTTAGCACCAAATTCAAAAAATTTTTTTATTTCCATGCTCAAATAATGCTGTTCAAATAATTTATATGCTGTATAACCTATGCAATCCTAGAAAAATGTATCGCAAAGATCAGGCCGAAAAATGTTTAGGTTTGCGAGTTACGGGAGTTCCAAGTTTCCAAGTGATCGGAAACTAATTTGAGTTAATACGTCATTTGAATCGCCAATATTTAAAAGCAAAGTATATCTAGTAAGGGTTTATAATACGAAAAAATTTTTGGAGAAAGACGCTGGGAAATATATAAAATGAAATGGTATGTGACGAGATGGTGGGATTCTGTGACAAATAATTAACGTTAATTCTGATTTTGTATGATATTATTTGTGATTTATTATTTTGTATTCTCTCTTAACTATGAGTGAAGAATAATATCGGTCAATTCTGACATTGCTCACATAATATTTTGAAACGGCACAAATTTTCAGAAAATAAATTTTGAACTGTATCTAATTGTTAAAGTTCGAAGATGAAAACACGTGTCAGTTTTAAGTAATTTAACAAGTGTCGTAACGTCGGTTTGATTTTTAAAGATTATTAAAATAATAAAACAAAAACTCTCTCTTTCATTATTTCTTCTACCATCGCGCTTCGTCTACCTTGCGTTAGGTTTTCCAACTTTTTATTATTAACATAACTTTTTATTCAATTTAGTGACATCTATGATTAGTTACAACAATTAAATGCAAACTCTATAATTCGGCTATACCTGACTCTTCAATCGACTCTGATTGCTTATCCCAATTACAAGGCTTCATATTAAAAGCCGCAAAAACACCATGAAAGAATTTGTTCGACAAGCGTTATCCAGGAACATCTTCAACTATATATCGTTCGCCTAACAATTTACGAGTAACAATGTATGGTCCCTTGAATCTGGGTAAAAGCTCATGATTAATTCCCGGCTTGTTTACAATGTTTCGCATAAAGACATAATCACCGACTTCATACTTATGTGCGTCTAGTCGAAATAAAGTTTATTTTTCTCTTGGTTCGTTCGCATACATTTTGCAATAACGTCTCTTATTTCGTTTAGATTTCTACTCGTATTCTCATTCTGAGAATTAATAAATTGCTTCAGAACATCATTTGACTTAATTTGATTAACGCCAAAAAGCGCAATCGAAGGTGTAGTTCCTATAGTTCGGTTCTGCGTATTGTTTATTGCAAATTCCGTATCGTTAAGGACAGTGTCCCAACTTTTATTAGGGTCAGAATCAACAATTTTCGAAAGTATCGGTTTAAATGTACGATTAATTCGTTCGACCTGACCGTTTGATTGAGGAGAACTCGTGGCGGTCAACACATGCTGAGTGTTCACCTCATTTACAAACGTCTTGAAATTACGTGAAATGAAACACGCACCCCGATCTGATACAATCCGTAAAGGAAGGCTGAACTGCTTAAAGTATGATTTTAAATGCTTGACAACTTCGGTTGTATTCGTCGTCTTTGTCGGGTACAGTTTCGTAAATTTACTAAAACCGTCAACTACCGCAAAAATATACCTGTAACCTCGCATGGTCAGTTCTAATGGACCTTCATGATCCACATGGATCGTGTGAAATGACCTGTCATATTTATCGTATATATGGAGAAAACCCTCTCTATGCGCCTTCGGTTCGTAAATGAGACATTTCATACATTTTTTAATAAATTCGTTAATTTTTTCCACCATATTCGTCAACCAATAATTACGTCTAATCATTTCGACGGCTTTATTAACACTTACGTGGTGTAACACACACTTTATTAACACCACCGGTGTGTTGTCTTATTATTTCATCGACAAAAACCTGAGAAACCAAGAACAATAGCCTATTCTTGTCTTTTCTATATACCAGATTTTCTCTCAGCTCATAGAATTTATTCTCTCCGTTTTCGTTTAGGTAATCGTAAATTATTTTATTTCATACTATACCGAAAATCACTGTTTACGTGATTGATTTCAGTCCGGGAAATGAATCATTACGTCAGAGAACAAAAGTGGCCGGAAAACGAGCTATTACAGTAGAGTAGACTGTAAAACCAAAAAAAATAAAAAATAACTAGGGTAACTTGATAATTTGAAAATCATTTGGATTGATTTTCTCTAAATTTCAAATTCATGTTTCTCCTTTAAAATTCAATTTTAAATGAAAAAATTGAATTAATGTCACATGTAGTATGAAATAAAACGTTGTACGTTACTCGTACCTTAAATGATCGTTGCAGTACTCGTTCAAAATTCTGGACTCGGCTCCTTCGTCGCCTCGTCCATAAACGTCGAACTCGTACTGTAATAACTCATTTACCGCCCTTGTGACGTAAATAACTATTGATGGCGTTGTCCGTCAACTGAAAATGCGCCAGATTTCTTGAAAGGTTGCATTCCAACATTAATATATTTGGTGCACGACTAAGCGCATCGACATGTCGCATTCTGTTATTATCACGATGTACGATCTCGTAATCATAGTTTTCCAATAACAGAGCCCATCGCATGATTCGATTATTCGTATCTTTCTTTTCCAACGTCAATTTTAATGAATTACAATCTGTTACTAATTTGATATTAATTCCATGTACGTATACATGAAAACGTTGCAGTGCATAGATGATAGCAAGCGTTTCTAATTCGTAGGTGTGATAACGTGCTTCCGTTTCGGTCGTTCGTTTGCTATAAAATAAAACAGGATGGAGATATCCATCTGCTTGACGATGTAGTAAAATAGCACCAAAACCTATTTGGCTAGCGTCCGTATGTAATTCGGTAGCTGCGTTAGGATTATGTAAACTCAGAGTTGGTGAGGATGTCAATTGAGACTTTAACAATTGAAATGCGTCTGCCTCAACCTTATCAAATTTATAATCAGCATTTTGTTTTTAACAAATCGTATAAGGGTTTAGCTAATATCGAATAATTTTGTATAAATCGTCTAAAGAAGCTCGTTAAACCGATAAAACGGTGCAGTTCGTGAACATTCTTAGGTAATGGGTAATTTTGAATTGCATCAAGATGTCGCGACGTCGGGCGAATTTCATCTTGACCATTCGTATCCTAAGTAATCGATTTTGTCTCGAAGAAAACTACATTTAGCAGGTTGAATCTTTAAACAATTAGTATACAATATGTCAAACACCGTTGTGAATATTTCAAAATGCTTTTCTATTGTGTCCGTAGCCACCAGGATATCGTCAATTGTCTAAAAATTATTACTACAAACCGCTGAAACACTGAAGGCGTATTACTTAATCCAAAGGGCATTTTTAGATATTCATACTGCCCGTCCGGCGTAACAAACGCAGTATATTTCACAGAGTCTTCGTTTATCGGTATGTGGTGAAATCCACTTCGAAAGGTCTATTAGTGAAAACACTTTCTTTCCTCGCAGTTTTTCTATGCAGTCGTCTATTAATGGTAAAGGAAATCTTTCCTTTATTGTTATTAAGTTCGCATAATCGATGCACATACGCTGAGGACCGTTCCTTTTCTTTACCAGTACGATTCTACTAGCAAAATCGCTTGTTCTTGGTCGTATTATGCCACGATCAAGTAAATCGTCAATCATTTCGCGCACTAATTTACGTTCAAGCATTGAAAGTCAGTCGGTATTGAATCTATCCTGAACTAAATATTCTTTCGTTTTATCGTCATATAATGGACCTATTCTATAGTCATGATTCGATTCTAATTCTAAGTCATCGTCTGAAAAATACTCAATATTTAAGATCTCGCCAAATAAATTGCATTGCAATGTCTGTTCCACATTTTCACTCGGACAAACGCTTATCGAACCACCACCCAAATTAGTTAATATGTTTCAACTTACCATTGGACTTCTAATAAATTCGCGACCGATCAAGCAATCATAGCCCATTGTTTCGTCCGGTATAATATAAAACTTAATGTTAAAATTATTAAAATTAATTTTACATTTCAACTCCAATATTCCGCAAATTTGTATTTGTGAATTCTTCACTCCAGTGAATTGATTTCCGTCGTTCCTTTCAATTATTATTCCCTCCGAAACAATTCCTCGCTTCAAGATATTAATTGGGCTTCCCGTATCGATGATCGCTTTGACTTCGTATGATGTATTATTTGGAAATTGGATTACGATATCCACCGAAAATTCGTCATGTTTAATAAGATAAATATTTGAATGTCTTGTTGACAATTTGTAGGGCCACCTTTTGGATGTACTTTATTGCAACTGGTACATCTTTCTCGTCGTTGAGGCTTTGGGCATTGTGTCGAAAAGTGCCCGGTTTCCCCACAATTAAAACAGCGTTTTCAATCGTATTGATTAAATCGTTTCGGATTATTATTCAATTTTGCTGTAGACGTATTCGCCGTTGATATCGAGTTAATATTTTCTTTCGTTGATGAATCCTTAGTATAATGGCTGGTTTGCAGTTGATTTCTCGTTCGCACTGGCTACATACTATTATACCATTCTATACGATCTTTTAATTCATCGAACGTTGCGATTTTATGTGTACATAGTGAATTCGACAAATTCACTTCGTTTATTCCCAGAATTATATATTTATCACGGCTTCCTTTGAGATATTAACTTTGTCACTAATCGTAATCATCTCGTAATAATATTCCAATAAATCTTGGTCTTTACGTCTTATAGAGTTTCTTAATTGGTCATGTATTTCCACTTCACTAATGTTTGTTTTGAAATTCTCCAAAAACTTATTTTTAAAATTCTCGAAATCATAATACTTATCTTGGAATGTCATAACCCACATTCTTGCAGTGTATGATAATTTTGATGGAATCGATAACATTAATAATCTATCGTCGATTTTATAGATTTTTTTTAACGATTCGATTCGATTAATCCATTGTACCGATGACAAGGACTTTGCGTTACCTGGCTCGAATTCAGGTATAATATCGTTCACTTCTTTTGTAGATAATACCGATCTTTGAGGTTCCTTTTTCTCAATCAACAACTTTCGTTCTAACTTTAGTAATTCACGTTCTTTCGTAATTAAATTCCTTTCTCGATCATATAATTCTTGCTCTCGTTCCAAATCCGTATTAGCCGCTAGTAAAATTCAATACTTTACTTGTAAGTATTAGGTGAAAGTTCGTCCACCTCACTTTTAGATCCATAACCATTGTGTATATTCAATTGTGACATTTCGTTTTCTAAATTATCGTTCTGTGCCAATCGTTTTAGTAACACCTTTTTATTTCCGCTCGTTGAAAGGTTCTTACTTTTCAATAAGGCCCGCAATTCGTGTACGCTTAATTCATCCATCTTTTCGTTCGCTGAATTCACGTGCGTTTTTCCACAAATTATTATTTTTCGATTATTTTAAATTAAACTGATATCCCGCAACTATATTCGTCAACACTTTATCGCATCCAAATCTCCTTCGTATCCCACTTCTGAAGATGACGTAACGTCGGTTTGATTTTTAAAGATTATTAAAATAATAAAACAAAAACTCTCTCTTTCATTATATCTTCTACCGTCGCGCTTCGTCTACCTTGCGTTTGGTTTACCAACTCAAAAAAAACATAACTTTTTATTCAATATAGTGACATCTATGATTAGTTAAAACAATTAAATGCAAACTCTACACAAGGAAATCTTTTGAACTGTCAAATTCAAAAAATTATAAAAAATATTCGTTCGTTGTAGTAGTCTGTGAGACATTACCGAAACCTTTTTTTATAGGTAATCAAGCCCTTTATTGTTGAGATTTATAACCTCAAAAAACGCTTTTTCCGAAATATTTCACTTCTACTCCACTTTTTTTGATAAAACGAATTGGTAATTAATTATTCCTCATAGAAAGTATAACTAATCCATAGTAAATTAGATTATAAGGGTTGCATTTCTAATTTTTTAAGGGATGAAATTATCTTTCTTCGAAAATAAAGGGGTGGTTTTAACGCCTATAAAGGGTTTGGTTGCCGATAAAAATAAATGGTTTCGTTATTGTCTCACAGTTCTACAACTCTGAACAGAATAGTTTTATAATTTTTTTAATTTGACAGTACAAAAGGTTTCCTTGTAAGATTATTTGTAAGTTTGTGATTTGGCGGAATGAGAGTAGAAGATTTATATTGTCGTGACCAATTGTGGAAAGAGGTCTCCAAAACGTGGGAAAGAGGTATCCAAATTGAAGAAAATGCCTGAGCAAAATAACAGAAAATGTTTGTAAAATATAAATGATGCTTTGTGGGAAAAGTATCGTCCGACGAGCCGGATATCTTTATATATATAATTCTTCTGTGAGTGTGTATGTCACTGAACTTCTCTTAAACGACTGGACCGATTTTGATGAAATTTTTTGTGTGTGTTCAAGGGGATCTGAGAATGGTTTAGATTCACAATTTTGTCCGCTGGACAATGTTTTTTTAATTAATTTTTAATTTATTAGTAGTTGTTGATTTTGGAATGTTTTACATTGGATCCGACAGACGGCGCTACCATCGCAGTGTCAATTTTAATTTTAGTCTGTCCCGACAGTTAGCGCTGCGATCAAATTAAAAAAATGTTTTGTTATCATTGTGTTATTGTAGACCATGTGCTGGATCAAATATTAAATTAAAAGGTACTGAGTGTTTTGAGAAGAGTTTTGAATTGTGCCTAAAAAACTATACATTTTGGTAATTTAGTGCAGAATCGAAGTGAGTATATTTCTTATAATTTTTTTTATCAAATTTACACGTGCGTTAGTTAATAACTAACCTAACCTACAAATTTATTTGTATACTATCGGCGTCATTAATTTATGACTGTTTCGAGATTTAATATTCGATATTTTGAAATCTGTGTCGATAAAAACTCAGTGTTAAAATATTGAATAGAAAAAACATAAAATTACGCGTTTTTTGATCTAAAATTTGTTACAATAAATCTTTTCAGTTTATTACTTAAAATTTCATCTTTAATAAATCACTCATTTTCGTTATGTATTATTTTACAGTATTTTCCTTATACAGAAAAATGCCACGTCTTCGTGGAAGAGCAAAAAACATTGGTCGGCGTACTCGGAACGCCCAATTAGTCCATGATCGTCGGTTAAATAGATCAATTGAAGAACACTCAACGGATAATGCAAATTTAAGAGATCAAGTTGCATGTTCACGAGCAAATGAGAATTCAGAGCAACGCGTTCAACGTCTTCATGCTAATGCATTGAGACAACGAGAGGCACGTGAACGAGCTACCGACGCACAGAGAGACCATCACCATCAACAAGTGCAACATAATCGAGCATTGTCACGAGCATCATTTAATCGTCTCGCGTTCGAATATGTTCCTGAAATAGATTATTCGTCACATGCACTAATCACGATAGGTAGTATGGACAAAGAGTGTTAATATTGTCATGCTTTCAAGTATAACGGTGAATCAACTGGTTTATGTTGCGCATCTGGAAAAATTTCACTGCCATCGCTAAAACCACCACCGGAACCTTTAAAAACACTTTTAGCCGGAACCACATCTCGATCGAAATTGTTTTTGCGAAAAATTCGTAAATTCAATTCATGCTTCCAAATGACATCATTTGGAGCAACAAAAATTGTTCATAATGAAGATGGTCGTAATTTTGAATCTACATTCAAGATTCAAGGTCAGGTGTACCACCAAATTGGTTCATTGCTTCCAATGCCTGATGCCGATCCAAAATTTATACAAATTTATTTTATGGGCGATGAGGAGGAACAATCACATACACGCTGCCTTTACAACCATATAGAGCGGATGGAAGAACGAGAAATTGTGGATAATTTGCAAACGTTTTTGCAAAACAATAACCAATTGATACGATTGTTTAAGACTCTTTCTAACAGACTGCAAAACGACAACTACGTCATTGTCATTAAAGCAGACAAAGTGCCCTATGGAGAGCACGCAGGCACATATAATGTTCCAACTATTAATGAAGTTGCAGTCGTTATGGCTGGTGACCCATGTGAACGTCGAGATATTCGCATACAACGCAGAAATAATACGATGCAAATAATTCAAGACAATCATCGTTCTTACGATGCTTTGCAGTATCCGTTGATATTTTGGGAAGGAGAAGATGGATATCATATCAATATTAAACAAAGAAATCCAACTACAGGTACAACTTATAAATTATTTTAAAATTATTTTATTTTAATCAATAATTTCTGTTAATCTCATAATTATATTTATTTGCAGGTGAAGAACTGAACAAGAAAGTTAGTGCTATGAACTACTATGCATATCGACTAATGATTCGTGCCAATGAAGATAATGGTATTCTCCGATGCAGACAGCTATTCCATCAGTACATTGTCGTTATGCATGTAAAAATCGAAAGTGAGAGATTACGATACATACAATTTAATCAAGCAAAACTTCGTGCTGAGGAGTACATTCATTTACGTGACGCCGTAATCGGCAATGTAGATGCAACGAATGACATCAACAATATTGGTACCGCATATATTCTCCCATCATCATACACTGGTAGCCCGCGTCATATGCAGGAATATATTCAAGATGCCATGACTTACGTACGTGCATACGGCCGACCTGATCTTTTTATCACATTTACGTGTAATCCAAACTGGGATGAAATCAAAAGTTTACTGTTGCCAGGTCAAACATCGATGCACCGTCATGATGTCACTGCACGTGTCTTTAAACAAAAATTAAAATCTTTGATGAATTTGATTACACATTACTCGGTATTTGGTGAAACGCGTTGTTGGCTTTACTCTGTTGAATGGCAAAAACGAGGTTTACCTCATGCGCATATTTTAATTTGGTTGGTGGATAAAATACGCGCAGAAGAAATTGACAAAATTATTTCAGCGGAAATTCCAGATCCGAATGTTGATCCAGAATTGTTTAACATTGTTACTACAAATATGATCCATGGTCCATGTGGCACTCTAAACATGATGTCGCGATGTATGGATAGTGGAAAATGTACAAAAGGTTTTCCAAAACCATGTGAAACTGATACTATCACCAATATGGACGGTTATCCATCTTATCGACGTAGAGACGTAGACAATGGTGGTCAATCATATGAATTGCGTCTGTCAAATGGTGTGAGAGTAGATATTGATAATCGCTGGGTAGTTCCATATTCGCCATTGCTGTGCAAAACCTACAAAGCGCACATAAACGTTGAACTATGCAGTTCGGTGAAGTCTATCAAATACATTTGTAAGTATGTTCACAAGGGTAGTGATAAAGCTATATTTGCTGTTCGAAATGTAAATGACAATGACGAAATAACACGTTATCAAATGGGTCGATACATAAGTAGCAACGAAGCTATTTGGCGCATTTTTACGTTCCCTATACATGAAAGGAATCCTGCTGTTATACATTTGGCTGTGCATCTTGAAAACGGACAGCGTGTTTACTTTACAGAAGAAACTGCACTACAACAGGCTTTGACGGCTCCAAAAACAACTCTTACTGAATTTTTTAACCTTTGTAGTCGACAAGATGCTGTTGGTCAATTCGCAAGGACGTTGATGTACACTGATGTTCCTAAATTTTTTACATGGAATAAACAATCAAAGAATTGGGAACCGCGGAAACGAGGCATTCCAGTCCCAGGATTCGCTGATATATTTATGACAAATACTTTAGGTCGATTATATACAGTTCATCCTAAGCAAAGCGAATGTTTTTTTTTACGTTTATTACTGGTTAACGTCCCTGGACCGACGTCCTTCCAATATTTGCGAAAAGTCAATGGTACTTCATACGACTCTTTCTTCGATGCGTGTCGTGAGTTACATTTATTGGAGGATGATAACCATTGGGATCTCACACTTGCAGATGCAGCACTGAGCTCATCTCCACAACAAATTCGTCAATTATTTTCAATAATATTGACAACGTGTTTTCCGTCTGATGCATCTGCTCTGTGGAACAAATATAAAGACTCAATGAGTGAGGATATTTTGCATCGGACTAGAATTACTAATCAAAATCTTAATATTGAATTCTCCGCCGAAATATACAACGAGTCATTAATAATGATTGAGGATATTTGTATTCTTATTTCAAACATGCCGCTCATCCATTTTGGAATGCCAGCGCCGAATCGCCCAGCAGTAGACATCATCAACAGCGATGTTCAACGTGAACACCAGTTCGATAAGATTTCTTTGGCTACTTTTGTTGCGGAAAATGAACAATTGCTTACTGCTGAACAACGAAATGTATATGATCAAATTAACGTTTCAATTGCAGCACAACAAGGTGGATTCTTTTTTTTAGACGCTCCAGGTGGCACTGGTAAAACATTTCTTATCGCACTGATACTTGCGCGGATTCGATCTCAAAATCATATTGCATTGGCCATTGCTTCATCAGGCATTGCAGCAACGTTACTTGATGGTGGACGGACTGCGCTTTCAGCACTTAAATTACCTTTGAACGTTCATACAAATCCCGAAGCAATGTGTAACATAAAGAAGCATTCAGGCATGGCTGAAGTTTTGAGAAAATGTAAAATTATTATCTGGGATGAATGTACAATGGTCCACAAGCATTCGCTTGAAGCTCTCGACAGGTCCCTGAAAGATATCAAAAATAATGCTCGGCTTTTCGGTGGTGCTCTACTTCTGCTGTCTGGTGATTTCAGACAAACATTACCAGTCATTCCACGCGCGACATATGCAGACGAAATAAACGCATGTTTGAAAGAATCTTATCTATGGCCAAGTGTCACTAAATTATGCCTTACTATTAATATGCGCGTTCGACTTCAAAATGATCCATTAGCGTCAGGATTCTCTGAACAATTGTTAGACATTGGAAACGGTAAAATTCAATTGTATGAAGATACACAATATATTCGACTTCCGAGAGCGAGCTATTTTAGCGGCAAAAATTTAGATGTTGACGCCATCAATTTTAAAATACAACAGTCATTGCCTGGTGATGAAATTACATTTAAATCGATTGACACTGTTGTTGATCCTGACGAAGTTGTCAACTATCCTGTAGAGTTTCTAAATTCACTAGATTTACCTGGAATGCCAACACATAATTTGCGACTGAAAATTGGCTCACCTATAATTTTGCTTCGAAATTTAAATGCCCCAAAATTGTGTAATGGAACGCGATTAGTTGTAAAAAAAATCATGGGCAACATTCTTGAAGCAACTATTTTGAGTGGAAAATTTCAAGGTGAAGTTGTACTTTTACCAAGGATCCCAATGATTCCTTCAGATTCGCCTATACCATTCAAACGTTTACAATTTCCAATCCGCTTGGCATATGCTATGACTATAAATAAGTCACAAGGCCAAACAATGACAATTTGTGGCTTAGATTTAGAAAACCCATGTTTTTCTCACGGCCAATTATATGTTGCGTGTTCCAGAGTTGGAAAACCATCGAATTTATTTATTTATACACCTCAGGGTTTAACCAAAAATATTGTACATCCAATGGTATTACGATAAATTAAGTTTTTGTAAATAAAAAAATATATTTTTTAAATAAAATAGTTTGAGTGTAAGCTTTTTTACCTTTAATTAAAACAAGTTGAAGATTTCATTACACATACTCACACGCTATCGATTAGTCTAATTGTAATAAATTTACATGTAATGACGTTAGATATTGTCATAACATTTGAATAATAATTTTCATCTAAATGGTCCAGAATGTTTTAGCTTATTAAAAAAAGTATGAAATTTTCAAATTAAAGACGTGTAGACAGGACAACGTCTGTCGGGTCCGCTAGTTATATATATAAAAATGGTGTAAAAAATGTATGTGCGCACATCAGTTGAGAACGGCTGAACCGATTTGGCTCAATCTTTTTCTGTTATGTTTGAAATTGGCAGGAGATGGTTCTTACGAAAGAAAATTTTGGGAAAATCCTTCGGAAAAGTCGGAAAATTCGGAAAAACGAAAAATCATGTTTTTGTACGGGATTTGGCGCGTATCCAAACCAGATGGTCTTTTAGAAGAGAACAATTGGAAAATCTGAGTGGAAAACACGGAAACTTCCGTGTTTGATGACCGATTAGGCTTAATCATTTTTAATTGTATTTAAAATTGCCAGGAGAAGGTTCTTACAAAAGAAAATTTTTGGAAAATCCTTTGGAAAAGTCGGAAAATTCGGCAAATCAAAAAATTATGTTTTTGTACGAGATTTGGCGCGCATCCAAACCAAATTGTCTTTTAGAAGAGAAAAATTGGGAAAACGAAGTGGAAAACTCGGAAACTTCTGGAAAAACCCGAAGAAAATTGAATTTTTTTCCAATGAAATTTTGAATTGTTTGTATGTTTTGATGACGGATTAGGCTCAATTAGGCTCAATCTTTTTCTATTGTGTTTGAAATTGCCAGGAGATGGTTCTTACGAAAGAAAATTTTTGGAAAATCCTTCGGAAAAGTCGGAAAATTCGGAAAATCGAAAAATTATGTGTTTGTACGGGATTTGGCGCGTATCCGAACCAGATGGTCTTTTAGAAAAGAAAAATTGGAAAATCTGAGTGGAAAACACGGAAACTTCCGGAAAAAACCCGATGAAAATTGAATTTTTTTTTCAATGAAATTTTGAATATTTTGTATGTTTTGATGACCGATTTGGCTTAATCTTTTTTATTGTGTTTGAAATTGCCAGGAGATGATTCTTACAAAAGAAATTTTTTGGAAAATCCTTTGGAAAAGTCGGAAAATTCGGAAAATGGAAAAATTATGTTTTTGTACGGGATTTGGCGCGTATTGAATCGACATTTCATTCACTTTTCAATACGTTAGTGTTGAATTCGATGAAAATGGAATGGAATGTCCACTCAACTCAATCATCTATTGAGAATAGAGTTGAGTTGTTTGATTTTTTCTATCATCAAAATCAATTTTCGTGAAGGACAAAAGTATTTGCTCGAAACGAAGTAATTTGGGGCGGGACGAAGTTCGCCGGGTCAGCTAGTCTAATATATTTATCTAATATATTTATCTAATATATCTATCTGATATATTTCAAATTTTTCAGAAAATATTTTGTAGTTACCGCTCCGTCATTCTTTAATCAACTTCTTCATATTATTAGGCAGCAGATTGATTCTAAATGGTTCTTAAAAGAAGTTAAGTTGCTCTTTAATGTTTTTGTTTAATTTTTATATATTTTTATTTTAACTTGAATATTTTGTAATTTTGCGAATTTCATTTATTTGATATGATTTTTTTTTTGCTTTTTGGCCCCATACCAAACTTTTTTTTATAATTTTAAACAGGTTGATCAACACTGTCGTACTTTGGTGATCATTGAAATAAATAAATAAATAAAGTTTTCTTAATTGTACGTATATAGTTCTACGTTAATTGGATCGTGTCTCGGATACAAGCTCGTTGGTTTTTTTGCGTTTGCTAGGTCCTCTCACTATCTCAATATTTTTGATATATTTAAAAATGTTGCGTTCTCAACTAAGGATGTACGCGAAACAGAAGGATATTCTGGGAATCGGAATTACAAAAATCAAATAAATCATTAAATTTTTTAATTAAAGTTTTAGTGGCTCTTGAATCTTCGAAAGAGTCCACGATTTTTTAAACCCTGATCACACACCAAAGCTCTTAACGATAAACTATGCACATGACAACCGTTCAAAATGTTGTAGATAAAATCGAGTAGTGTGTCACTTTTTATATCGGAATTAATAATAGCATTCCAAGATGTTAGGCCCTGCAGCATAAATACACAAATTTGTTTACCAATTTTACTAGATCGAGTTGAAGCATCTGTCTGTATATTGTAATCTAATGATTGTTTGATATAATTTCATCAAACACCGAAACGTATTCATTTTGGAATTCCCTAAAATTTTCTTTAAATTTAAATTTAATATTTTTGAAGCTTTGGGTGTGTATTCCAAATGCGAGAGTTTCAATTGGAACCCAATGATTAATTGAACTTCGTACCGGTAATCTAAAAAACCAAATCTTTTAAATAAATGTTAAATTGAGGCGATTTAAAGTAAAGAGGCAATGCAACTTCCACCTCTTCTTCCTTTCAAATTTTTCGTTGACATTGTGGCTGTCCATTAAACAAAATATATATTTTGGAAATCTCGCTAACATTTTCGATTTTATTAATTTCCTTTCAATTAATACTTTTCTTCTGAATTTCACACAAATCATCATCCGAAAATAATTTTCAAAAGCTCGAGGACCCGATCCAATACGAGAACAAATATTTAACCATTACAACTCAACTCATCGTGCGAAACATACAACACGAGAACAAATATTCAACTTTTAAAACTCAAAACATCGTGCGCCTCCATACGACACGACTCATCGTGCGCCTCCGTACGACACGAGAACAATCCTTACAACTTATCACCCCAAACCGTACGTGGATTCAATCCGGCAGAGCGATCAAGCATGTATGGCCACACAATACTGCACAATTACAATTAAGGAGTATGACAATAAATGACTAGAGTAGTTACTTTACTAAGACCACTCAACCTTCATGAACCCCTGATTGGCAACGGTACGAATTTCTTCGGGCTTACAACTTTGCAAACCGACGATACCTATTTTCTCGTGTCATTTTTATCTTTATTTCACATTTCACTTTTTACCAGGGGGGCGAGTAGACAAGAGAAAAGAGGCGCAACAACTTCAACAACGATGTCAAGCAACATTTCCTTAGGTTAGTACAAATTTTGGGTGACCGCTTGGGAACCTGATGAAGGAACGATTAATCGCCCCTCCCACCGCCCAACCGCAGCTGGAAGTACACATACATAAACACTCACACATACATATACATACACACACATATACACACACGCGCACATACATACATATACAGTATGATCAAAAAGAACCGGGAATTTGTAATTTAAATGAACCGCTCTCAACCGATTCGGATATTTTTTTTTTTTTTTAAGTTGGTAGATCCTATATTGACATCTGTGTGTAACTTGAGTGGGATCAGATGATTAGTGTTTGTTTGTCAGCTGTTCATAATAGACAAGTTTTTGTGTTTTGTCGCATTTTAACATGAACAATTTTATTGAGCAAAGATTTTGCTTGAAATTTTGTGTTTTGAACGAAATTTCTTGTGCTGAATCGTTGAAAATATTGCAGAAAGCCTTTGGAGAGTCTGCTCTATCAAAAACCAGAGCATATGAATGGTATAAAGTGTTTAAAAATGGTCGTGAAGTGGTTGAAGACTTGCCTCGTTCTGGACGCCCTTCCACATCGAATACCGATGAAAACGTTGAAATTGTGAAGAAAACTAGAAGAAAGCGTTTAAGAGATGCAGTGCGCCGCAAACGCAAAGCGTTGGCATATGTGTGTTGCTTCAGATGGATGTTATTTTGAAAGAGATAAAATAAATTTGCCCGAAAATTAACACAAACTTGTTTTATTTACAAATTCCCGGTACTTTTTGATCATACTGTACATACATACACATCTAATATTATTCCAGAATTAATTATTCTTATGGGTATTAAATTTAATCCTAATTTTCAGTAACAAAAAAACAGTTATAGCCAACCGCAACGCTCCAGGCGCAAGCAGTTAACGTAGTTTAGAAATTGTGTTGTCTTATTTACTAACTATCAACCGCCATGGCGTCTGGAACCGGGTTGATTCTCTATTACTAACACATACCCTTTCCTTTCCCTCGATCTTGTTATCCGTAAAAGGGTATCCGGTGAACCCGGCGTAACCGGGAAACTTGCCTTAGGCTTGATCGTACACACTAAATTATTTACCGCAATATTTCCTTTACGGTTACCCACGTTACAATTTTTATTATTTATCGCAATATTTTCTTACAATGTAACGGGCTAAACTTGACCGTTTACCATACATTCCGCTTTCCATCCATTGTCCCCTTGTTCCATACAATAAAAAAATCATAGTACCCTTTTCCTTTCTGATATCACTCTCAAAATTCTACAACAGCGCTCGCGTTGCCGCTGTGCGCCAATACTGCTTTTCCTGTTATATATCGCTACTTTTTATATACCGCGAATATACCGCGCATTTTTCGTTTACAACTTTGCTTTTAACTTTTAATTTACAACTTTGCTTCGTACTTTAATTTACAACTTTGCTTCGTACAAAATAATACCAATTTTATTAGACTGAATAATTATACTTTATTAAACTAAATATCGCATTGTTTGCGCTTGTCAGCACAAAGTAAAATAATTAAAGGTAACGAAAAATAAAACTCCGCCTGTTTGTACAAAGGTTCTATTGTAATTAAAATCTTTTTATTTCATCTTCTTTACTTGACAGCAATAAACGCGTTCGGTTTTCTTTATAATAGGAATGTCCATCCCTAGATGGCATTAGTTACAATTAAAGAGAAAATAATATGTTTTAGTAATAATATAGAACTACAGGTGGCATTAATTAATAATTATATAATTCAAATAATATCCGTTAATTCAAATAATGTCCGTTGGTTTATCTCCATTGCGGTGGCCGTAACAACATATTCGAATTTAAATTTGATTGGAAGCAATGAAAGAGATGATTATTGTATTGTTTATAAATTTCGAGTTATGTTTATGACGTTTACTACAAAAACAACAATATTGCAAATTTCAAAAATACCTTTTTTTTGTGACGATTTTCATGAACATTTTCGTATAAAAACAATACAAAAGCTCACATTTCTAATAAACTAAAACTGTGATGAAAATAACCGTTTTCACATACAGTTTCATAGTAAAGCAAAAATTGATGTACCTTATTTTAAGCTTAGTGAAAAATACAGTCGATACTGGAGGCTCTTATTTATACGGTAGGGTCTGATACTACAAACTTTAAAAATTGCGATATTGGTTTGAGTCCCATCTGAAACTTTGAACTTTAATTTTATTGTACTACATAATACGCACGATGGCAGCACCGTTTCGAACCCCTTGACATTAAAAAAAAATCGAACGAAAATATTTATGTTGGCAGTATTTGGTACCGCAAAGTGAAATTCAGCGGTGAAATTTTCATTTTCGTTTTCGCTTGTGTCAATTTTATAAGAAAAATTTCATTTCTCTTCAGCAGCGTATAGGCCTATAATATAAAATTAAATTAAAGCATTAGGCCAAATATCTACCATTAAACACTTATCACCGTCGATTTATAATGCCCTCATTACAACACGATGCAACTCTAAACCTCTTTTTCCCGTTATGATGTCATATTTCTATTAGTTTAGTTAAAGTTTTCGATAATAACAAAAAATTGTTTACGAAAGAAAGTAGATTAAAAGTTTATCGCACAACATAGCTTACATTGATCAAAATGGGTTATCATTTAAATACGAAGTTATTTCCAGCCAATAGCTACGTATGACCTTCAATATTATTAGTAATAAAAACTGTTGAGTAATAACTAATAAAACTAACCGGTACTAATTATAAATCCCCAAAACAAAAACATCTTGCTCCTCACTTCAACCGCATAAACAAAATACAAATGAAATAAAAACAAGAAACTGAGTTTGTCGTTTTTCATGTATGTTAGTTTTTAGTACGTATTTGATTCATGATTGGGCATGATACATACAAATCGCGTCAGTGGATTATTCTTGTGGTGGATACTTGTTTATTTAACAATTTGTGTATAGTATGATAATTAAAAACTAAATAACCGCGGTTTAATTGAAATACAAACACATGATAAAATTTGCTAATTTTAGTTATTGCTATTATTAGAGTCGTTTTTACTGTCGTTTTATGAAAACTAAAACGCTACAAGATCTGTAAAGACAAAGATTAGATCAACACCGCGGAAGATGTATAAGTCAGGTATAAATAGGTGGAGGAGTGGTATTAATTTGTCTCTGAAAATATTTTAGTATTCTTATTTGCTCGTTCTCTTTTTTTTTGTTTTCTTTATATTGCACATTTGTACAGTAAAAAGATTAAAAAAACTGGTTAACAAGAAGATCAAAACAATGTTTATCTATTTTCAGAAACATACTAGGTGTACGTAGTTGATATGCTAATTGATTTTTTTCTTTCATTTAAGTTGTTTTTTGTTGTTCTTTTTTTTTTAGAACCCGTATTGAAGAACATGACTAAATAAATATAGATTGTATCAAAACAAAATACAACAATGTCGTAGTTAATGTTCAAAGTTTTCACTAGACGGTTCGTTTGCGCATAGCACAAGAATTATAATGATTTGTAATACAAGTGAATGTATAGATTTTTTCGTGTTAAACGATGACCCCGCTCGTAAGTTCATAATAACGATTTTTATTTGTATTTTAAACTATGGTTAATAATTTTAACGCCTTTGCATCAACAGGTTATAAGAGCAAACTCGTACATCCCTGGGCATTTTGTGTTCACGTTGATATATTTGAAGATTTACTAAATGTAATAGATAATGCCTCCATAAAATTGGCTGAATCGAAAATTGTCGAATATGAATTAAAAATTGGTGGCAAATGTTATGATATGCGCATAATCATTATACCACCAGGAAATGATGACATTGTACTAATCATACGTAATGCAATTAGAGATTCACAAATTTCATTCACATGGATGGAAAATCCCAACTTGTTTATAAACGCGAATTCATTTGATATTTTACAGGTAAAACATTATAATTAATTTATTTTAGTGTGTTAATAAATTAAACTGTATTTTTCTAGCAATTCATTACACAACAAGATTTACAACCGTACGTTTTAAAAATTAACCATCAACCCAGTGTTTTTGTAAACAATGAAAACATCGCAGTGGTTACGTTTAATCAAAGTGCTAGTGAATTTAATATTATACAAAAATTTGAGAAATATTTGACATCTGCCGAAACATATCATCGTCCGAACTATTATTATATAACATATGCATTCCCGTGGCTACAACCACGATGGCTGAAACATTTTGAAATTCGGCTTAGCGATGAATTGAATGCACTCTTTCTCATCATACTTAATCATCTTGGAACGCTTGATTTTTATGCCGATGAATTGAATATTTTTGATCTTCTTGCTTTAAGATTGACACTATGCGATTATCGTAATCCATTGCCGTCAAATATTTTAAAATATGAAATTGATTTTATGATAAAACGCATACTAGGTAGATATGTTAAAAATGGCCTCCTAGACCTAGATAAATATTGTATTGCACAAAATTGTATGCAGCGAGATATGCTTATCGGTTATATGTTATATGAATTTCAATATCTTTTTGAAACTGTTAAAAATGTTCAATTCGTTGAATCTGCTGCTAAATTTCAAGCTGCACGAACGATGGGTATAATTGAATTGGCTCATGAAAATGACGCCCATCTTAACACGGTAACACGAACAAGATGTGAAATTGCCGGACGTAAATATGATACAATGAGTTTATCATTTTTTTTGGATTTAATCGAATGCGTTAATATATATGAAATCCGTTTGGACACGGACTATACATTTCTTCGAGACAAATGCAAACTTAATCGATTCATAAAAAATAATGATGGTAATGTTAATGTACATTTTGAAGGTAACAACACGTCTAATTTCATTGAAGATTTTGTTATGTCTTTAAAAACAGTCACGCTTGCTAGCGGGACCCTTTCACTATATATTTACTGTAATCTTATTGATTACACAATTTTCGATAATTTATCAGTTGTTTGTTTCTATTTCAATGACATAAATATTAGTACACAATTACTACGTCAATTGCATCAATGTAATTTAAAATCGTCTATCGGATTTTCTAACTGCACTTTCGAAAATACAAGTTCTAACTGGGCATTACTCAATAAATTAGCGGAATTTGATGTAAGTAATTAGAGATTAGTAAACGTTAACATAGTATACTAAAATACAATTCTTATATTTTAGGTGATGGAAATTCTTGAGGATGAAGGCACATGGGAATCACTCTTTGAATTCGTTTCGGATGAATTACAAAAATCAAATTCAAAAGAATTTCGATTTGACAAGAAGAATTTATCCATCATAGATGGCCCAAGAAATGTTAGTTTAGCTTCAATTAAATTTATAGTCGATGAACTTAATTCGAAATTGGAGCTTCATGATACAATTAGTAATATTATGGTAGATTTGTATGATTTAAAGTTTGACGTTGAGTCTGACTATAGCAGCGATTATGATTTTTATCAATAAAATATAGTTTTAACTTAAAAATATTATTCAGTGATTTGTCAGTGCGGCTTCTTAAAATATAATACATACAATTAAAAAAATAGCTGTTATTTCGTTTCATACAAAATTGTTACTTCAACGACTTTGATGATAAGATGAAAAGGATGCTAATTAATCATCTACTTTATACAACTCCAGTCAATTCACTTAAATTGATACAACTTTACAAGATTTACTAGACATGTTGGTTGGTATAATGGCATTTTGAAGGTTA
Organism: Tipula helvola; assembly: GCA_963556165.1. Lineage (NCBI taxonomy): Eukaryota > Metazoa > Arthropoda > Insecta > Diptera > Tipulidae > Tipula > Tipula helvola. Next base: position 84,849,898 of record OY744481.1, read on the forward strand.
TGTGGAGGTCACCTTTGTTTCCCTACAGTTGAAAATTCAGCTTCAAAATTTAAATATCATTTGTGGTATGGCCTATATATTATAGGCGAACACAAAAAGCAAATAGTTTTCGATTTGTTAAAAAAAGATTTAAGAAGAATACAAAGCGTAGCACCAGTGTGGCTCAACCAAGTTCCTATAGTATATGAAATGTTTCAGAAGATCAATCAAAAAATTGACTGTTTGTTATATGCTTCTATCATGGTAACCTGTTTTACAAACGAAGTTGGTAAAAAATTGAAAGATTTACAAATAAATGTTTGAATTAATTAAAGTAAAAGTCTGATCTTGATAATTTATAAGATTTCGTTTTATTCAATTTTGTCTTTTTCTGTTTATTGTTTTATTTATCGTAAATGATTATAAATGATCAACAAAATCTGGATCAAATCATGTTTCATGAAACGATAAAGAAATCCAGAGAGCTACTCGCATCAAAAAAAATTTGATCCAAAAATAAAAATTTGCCCAATTTTTTTTGGCTGCTCTCAATGTAAAGTTTGATCTAATCTGGATCACGTTTCAATAATTTTTTTTTATATGAAACTTATGGATTAATGGCCTTGAAATCTTCAATTATACAATCTGGTTTTAATTTTTTTGGTAATTGCAATAATAATATTGTCGCGCTGGTGGTGATCCTGTTTATTATAACTGACAATTTGAATGTTAAAGTTACGTTATATGATTGATTTTACTTTGGAAACAGCTGATACTCTTTGATATTTTTTTAAAAATTTCAAAATTTGGAGAGTATTCTATACACCTATAAACGGCTTCAATTTTGCAGCGTTGATGAGTTTTTACATCAGTTTGGCTCACTGGCTTTTTGACGTGATGACAGCTTACACCGCACGTCCAGAAGGTTATACGAAATGTTCCACTTGGTCGTCATCAAATGTAAGCATTATTTGTACTTTAAATGTGTGATTGCTTAGTTTGGTCAATAGGCTTCATGCCTCATGCATAAAATTATCGCAATGATCCCGCGAACCTCTGATTTCGAGCGATTTAAATGTTTGAACCACTATAACAAGAGAATGGCTCGTCCTATCGGAGCAATTCTGGTGATAATTTTGGCGTATATAAACAGTGGTGGTTAACTTATTTTAAGTTAAAATAATTGATCTCCACATACATTTTAATTAGAATATCCAAAAAAAAAGAGAGATTCAATTAGCGAGAGAATGCCTCATCTAAACGGAGGCAGATAATTAATTTTAGAAAGAGTAGTTTGTCTGTATTAATATCAATAAGATTCTCTCGGCGTTTTATAGACAAACTATATTAACAATAATGGCATTTACAACATTTTTTGACTTGTTAATCATTTATAATATATCTACCAAAAAAGTAGAAATACCAAAATCCCCCGTACTTTAACCCAAGAGTCATACAAAGCGTATCGACCCCAAAAAATGAAAACCGCTCTACTCTTCAGGTAGCTACGACCAAACTACAAAATACAATTCTAACTTCATACATTAAGTATGAGGCAAGAACTTACTGACCTACCGAATTATATTCACTAAATTAAAAACTCATGGAAAACCCTCATTTCTGTGTGTTTTATGCCCACACAAATAATAGAAAGAGAAGTTTGTCGGTATTAAATTCAATAAGATTCTTTCGGCTTTTGATATACAAAATATATACTTGTTAGTCAGAAAAAATGATGAGGCCAATCATTTATAATATACCTACAAAAAAAGGAGAAATTTCAAAATCCCCCCCGTACTGTTTGATTTTGTGAATATAATTCGCTAGATTAGTACGTTCTTGCCTGATGGCCTCTGTAATCTCCATTATACGAGTTTTTATAACATATTCAAAGATTTTACTTAACGCGATTATCCAACCAAACTTGGACGAATGCAGCACTGGTAAATTTCGTATATACATTTTTTGTTCACTTAAAATATCTAAGAACAGTTCAGCTCCAATTAGTACATCTACTGAGCTGGGTATATTAAAACGTGGATCGGCAAGGTCCAGTTTCCATATTTCATTATTCTTAGATATTGTAATCGCCGTGATTTGTAAAGAGTAATGTGGAATTACACGTGATTTAATTGTTATAGCTGTCTTTCCTCTTGTTTTCCCTGAGCTAGGTAGTATGGAAATATGGGAATATTTTCGCTTCAGACCTAAACGTTGAACACAGGATTCCGTAATGAAGGATGATTGAGATCCAGAATCGAGAAGTGCTCTTGCTAGAATTTGCTGTCCATTACTTGCTTGAATGTATATCAAGGCAGTGGATAATAATGTATTAAGAGGTGATTGATTTTCATGCAAGGATGTCGTGTGCGCATTATTTGTTGATAGTTGTGACGATATTGTTGATTGAAGTTGTTCGTTGTTTGTTGATTGAAGAGAACTATTTGCTGTTGAAATTGAAGGTAATGTTGATGTGGTAATGTTAACTGGATCTAAATTTGTTGAGTATAGGTTTGTTACTTGTTGGTTGTTATGTAATAGAGAATGATGGCGTTTTTTACAAATCAAACATAGTGCACGCGAAAAGCATTGTGATTCTACATGTCCTGTTCGCAAACAATTAGCACAACTATTTCAACTTTCTATGATTTTAGCCCGGTTTTCCACATTCATGCTTTTAAATAAAGGGCATTTATACACGAAATGATCCCTTTTACAGGCGATACAACTCCATTTATTTGTTTGAGTTGTGTGATGGGATTTGATGTATTTTTGCACAGCGCCTGTTTGTCTTGTACCAATACAAGAGTCAAGAGCATCACATCTTGTATTTAAAAACTTTAAAAGTTTGTCAAATGTGGGAAATGCATCGTCAACCGATTCTTTAGCCCATAATTGTTTCGTATCCGCATCTACTTTACTGACTAACATGTGCACCAACCATGGATCTCGCATTTCCGCTTGATCACCTAACGCTCTTAACACTCGTATGACTTCATCGGACGTATCGCATAATTTCCTCAACTCTTTATGATTGACTTGATTGCAACTTTTTTGGTTCAAAAATAATTGAATCAAGCTACAAACTATGGATTTAGGTTTATTATATCTTGCCACCAGTTAAGCCCAAGCTTCCTCGTAATTTTGCTCACTCTTATGTGGCGTATCAACGTTGCTGCCTCATCTCTTAATAAACCATTCAAAATTTACATTTTATGTACCGCACTTAAACCTTTATTTTCGTGTACCGATGTCAGATACAAATCATGGAAGGATGGCCATAATTTATAATCGCCGGCAAAAGGTTCAATATTTATTTTAGGTAAACGTGCGTTTCGGTTTTGGTTCATTCCTTGTAAAAAGGTTTGTTGCTGGCCAATAAACTGTCCTAGTGTAGCATTTAAATCTTGCATTTCCGGTTTATTATGTTAATGTCTTGAATTAATCACCGCCTTTAACGTTGACATAGTATCCAAGTATATTTCATCAATCTATTCCGTTATGGGTACGTATGTATCAAAGGATAGTAATGTAGAAACTATAGATTTGCTTTAACTTCGTAATCTATTTGCCAGCTGTAATTAGTTTAAGTAAAATAAAAACAAACCGAAATGCTTTAATAATATAAAAGTATAACTGCTTTATTAGCTGTATTACAAAGAAGTGGAAAACACAATATGAGTTTTGACGTTTAGATATTAGCATGAGTTGATTCAATATTAAATTGGTCTGATCATTTCTCAATGAGCATTTCAATACTCCTCCTCAATTTAACAGTTGTAATTGCTCGACGAACTTCACGTGTTTTGATGTTGGCAACGGCTTTGTCATGATATCCGCCAGCATTTCGTCTGTTGGACAGTACGTACACCTTATGATTCCCTTTTCGATGTAGACTTTAACAAAGTTTCGTCGCGTATCGATGTGCATTGTTCTGTTTGACAACTTTTCCTCTTCAATCAAACTTAGGCAACTTTGATTGTCTTCATGTATCACTACCGCTGACGCTATCGGTTGCTGCATATCCTCTAGCAAATGCCTGAGCCAAAAAGCCTCCTGACATGGTTCCGATAATGCTACGAACTAAGATTCTGTCGATGAGAGTGCCACACATTTTTGCTGTCGGCACGCCCAACTGACTGTTGACGATGAACACATAACCGCTGTTCGATTTTCTGTCGCTCTTGTCTTCGGCCCAACTTGCATCCGCATAGCCATACAACAGTTCACCGTCATGTTTGCCAAGTACTAATTTCAAACTTGCTGTAGATTTCAAGTACTCCAATGGTCTTGTGTTGGTGCGCTCATCTACTGCGCCAGTATTGAAACACTTGCTGAAATGTCTGGACGAGTGTTTATTATTGTTTGTCTTTGATAATTTTTGTTGTCGATCAGCAAATTATCTTTGCTCACTGCTTTTCCGTAACCAACGTCCATTGGTACTTTTGAATCTTTAGCGTCCTTCAAACCAAAATCCGCTGTGATCTTTAGAATGTACCTTGATTGACTTAAACAATAGAAGCCGTCTGCTGTTCTTCCGACTTCTATGCCCAAGCATTTCCTTATATCTCCCAGGTCTTAGACGTCAAATTTCAATGATAAAATTTGTATTACCTCATTGATTGCTTCCATTGTTTTTCCGAGAACAATACCGTCATCGACGTAAAGCAACAAAAAACACATCATTGATGTTTCTTCGGTACAAACATCGATCTGCTGTGCTGTATTCAAAACTTGCATCGACCAAGACCGCATGGATTGCGTCATTCCATGACCTAGCTGCTTGCTTCAGCCCGTAGAGATTTTTCTTCACACTTGATCGTAGTCGGTGCCGAACGTCTGCGAAAACCCTTGAGCCACCAGTCGTGCTTTGAAACGAGTAACACGACCATCAGCATCTTTTTTCAATTTGAAAACCCATTTGCCTCCGACTGCTTCACGATTTTTATGCAATGACTTCATTTTTTCTTCCATTGCGAGCTTCCATTGTTCGCATTCTTTACTTTTTACCGCCTGTGATAACATCTTCGGTTCGATGATGTCTTGTTCTACCATGTGAATCTCTTCAATAAATCGCTGTGGTGAAACACCTTTATTCGATCCCTGTGAAACGCGCCGTTGCTGTTGTTATCCCCCAACAGCCAAATTGTCTTCGGACCCTTCTTCGTTTTCGTCGATTGCTGCGTTCTCTTCAATTGCTGGTGTCGATTCATCTTCTGGCCTTTCGACGTCTTCATTGAATTCGTCTTCTCGGATTTCGACTGATACCGTCGATGGAATGATTTCCTCTTTGCCATCGACGAATCGAACGTCACGGCTTATGACAACCTTTTGCTTTACTGGATCAAAACATCTGTATGCTTTCGAGTTTTCATCATAACCAACAAAAACCATTTGCGCTGCCGTATTGTCCAATTTTCGTCGCTTTTCTGATGGAATATGAACGAAACATTTAGAACCAAACGTAACGCAATGCTTCATACCTGGTTTTTTGTTGTTCCATAGCTTAATGGTGTAGTTTCGATCGGTTTTGATGGTAAACGATTTTGCAAATAATTAGACGTATTCACCGCCTCAACCCAAAACAAGTTTGGCAAATTAGCATCCACCAACATGCATCGAGCCATTTCAATCAACGTGCGTTTCTTACGTTCAGCAACGCCATTTTGAAAATTTGAGTACGGTGCTGTGTATTGCATCTGAATACCGTTGTCCTGTACAAATTTCTTTACCGCAGCGCCGGTGTATTCTCCTCCTCGATCCGATCGGAGAATAACTGGCTTTCGACCGAACTTGTTGTGAACCATTGCCACGTACTGTTGCAGCTTTTCGAAGACTTCCTACTTTTCCTTTAACAGATATACGACTGTATATTTCGAAAAATCATCGATCATCGTCAACAAGTAGCGTCGTCCACTCGGTGATTCCGTTTGCATTGGCCCACACACGTCCGTGTGAACCAAATCCAAAACAATCTTTGATTTGCTTATTGATTGTTTTGGAATCGGCGACCGAGTTTGTTTCGCCTTTAAACAAACTTCGCATTTTTCCTTGATGCCGCAATCAACGATTTCGATACCGTCAACCATTTGCTTCGAACACATTTCCCTGATTGCTTCTGGATCACGATGACCAAAAATTCGATGCAAATTGTGAATACAATTCGCTTTGTGCTCAAGCCTTTGAACCACTGCGTTGACTTTATTCGGTTGACGTAACACATACAAATCGTTGATTATGTCTGCGATTGCGATTTGCACGTTTCCCTTGATGATTTCGCGCATTTTGTCGTAGAAGATTACCTTAAAACCTTTTGCTGCTAATTTCTTGACCGAAATTAGATTTCCCTTTTTTCCTGGCACATACAAAACGTCCGTAAGTGTAGCTGCACCTTTTACTTCGACGTGAACCCTTTCACCGTTTGCAACAGTCAAGCTGCTGCCGGCCGCGCCCAACCCAACAAAGAAACCTTTATTGCCACTCACGTGATTTGTTGCAGCGCTGTTGACCACCCAAGTGTTGATGTCACTGGTCGATGTAGTGAACAAGAATTCGCCATTTTGCTTTACTGTATTCGCTTTATGTTTTGAACCCTTTTCTGGATTGTTCTTTTTCCACTGTGCGTATTTTCTGCAGTCTCGCTTTAGGTGACCTTTAGATTTACAAAAATAGCACTCCAAATGGCTGGTAGTCGTCTTTAAAATCGATTCCTTAGTTTCGCCTGAATTTTCGATGCGTCGATGATATTCGGAAATCAACTTGGCTTTGACAAATATCATCGTCAAATCAGCTTTGTCCCTTGATTCAAGCGCTGTAATCAATGCATCATAGCTGATTGGCAAACTGCTCAAAAGCATCGCCACTCGCCATGCTTCCTTCACCGTCTCACCATGCTCGACCAATTGTTGAAACAAATCGTTCATACCATTTATGTGCGTTTCAACATTGCCGCCGTCAGCCATCCTTTTCTTGCAAATGCGCCGTATAATTGTAATTTGATTTTCGAGTGTCCTACCTTGGAAATGGTCTCCCAATGCTTTCCAAGCTTCAGCTGCCGTTTTCGCCGATCGAGTGATACTGTGAAGTGGCCGCGATGTGTTCAAAACGATTTTTGCATGAGCCTTTTGATCGCTTTCTTCCCATTCCTTGATTTCAGCCTCTTTTGCACTGGTTTCAGTAGCGACCGGTTTTGCTTCCATCAAAATCGACCAACATTTGATTCCTTTCAAGAAATGCTCCATTTCATACTTCCAGTCGAATTAATTTTCACCGTTCAATGGATGCACATCGTAGCTTCTTTTTACTTCTGGATTTGTCATTTTTTTTTTTTTAAACTTCAACTTTATTTGGTTTCTTTATTTTCACCTTTCGGCAAACGATATTTACTGGGCCTATAACCTGTAGAAACTATAGATTTGCTTTAACTTCGTAATCTATTTGCCAGCTGTAATTAGTTTAAGTAAAATAAAAAGAAACCGAAATGCTTTAATAATATAAAATTATAACTGCTTTATTAGCTGTATTACAAAGAAGTGGTAAAAACAATATGAGTTTTGACGTTTAGATATTAGCATGAGTTGATTCAATATTAAATTGGTCTGATCATTTCCCAATGAGCATTTCAACAAGTAATTCCAATTCATAGTTAGTAAAATCTTTATACAGTTTCTCGCAAATTTCTCCACGTGTTTGGATAGACTCTACCGTGGTATTAGCGTTAATTTTCTCACTAAAAACTTTAACAGCTTTTATTTGAGTAACGGTACGATCTTGGGCGCGTTGATATCTCTCCATTTTAACTAATTAATTAATTACGTGTCAGATTTTCACCAAATTAGAAAACACTTGTACGCCAAAATTTTAATTTTAAGGACAATCTACTGATTTAATTTTCGTAATTTAATGTCTCTCTCACTAATCACTTTTTCACCAAATTGTTAAAAGTTCTTCACAAAACGCAAGATTATGGTTTTAAATTTGCACTCTACTGTTTTAACTTATTTTATTTGCGTTAGAAGTTATTAAAAATTGACCGGCAGTTAAGAATAAAAATATGAAAAGTAGGAATATCAAAATGGTTACTTATCTGAATTTTACTGGAAAGATGTAGACAAAAATGTTGCAAAATGTGGGTGTGGTCCTTTTATGCTTCAAAAAACAGCAGCCCCGGGTTTCGGCACCAAAATGTTTATTCAATTTTAACAATTTTAAATTTTATGGAAAAATAAAACTCAATTTTACAAAATATTAGAAATATATGATTTTATTATTGATCACAACTCAAAATTTACTTTTAATTTATCCTTGGCTCGTTTATTACACAGCGGCGGCACTTTAATGAATAATTAAAAAATTCACGGAATTTGCTTATCTTCAAAATTTGCATGATCATTTGAAAAATGAACATGTTCTACCTAGCGACAAATATGTGAGTTACATTTTACCCCTGAGATTTGTCATTCGACGAAACTGTTGCAAACTTAAAAGATATTTTTGGTTCAAAAAATCACTTTTTAATAAATCAAATTGTGAACATTTTGATCCGAAAAATGGAACAGCAGATATGTTCAAATGCCTAATTATTACCAGTGGCCTTAACTCACTTGTAATCATTAGGCATTTGAACTTTGAAGCGTCGCAGACATCCAAATGAAGCTTCGAAATAATCAGCATATAGTAATCCATGTTGGAAATATACAAAGTGTGAGGCACAAATGCAAATGGACCATATTTTCTAAACACATTGATAGGCACAAGTATTTTGACATTTTACACGTATTTTTCACCTTTATGAAAAAGTAGTAAAAAACAAGAACTTCAACAATAGTTTGAAATGAATTTAACTTATTCATACTAATTAATTTCTCGAAGGATTTGATTAATAATTAAAATTGAAAAATGAATTAATTTCGCGGGGATTTAATTATTTTTTTTTAAAAACTGATGTTGCGGAATTAATTTACAATTAAAAATGACGGGAAATTACTTATGACACTGAAAAGAAATGTAAACAAAGCGGTAATATTAGCCGTATCTATGTTGATCTTTTATCCGTCAGGTAGATGTTGAAAGCTAAACCTGGATAAACTTTCTAATTGCAGAGCTCCAAGATGTTCAGTTGTAAATTATGCTATACAAAGTTTCATCCCCTATTCTGCACTCTTAAGGATATTAGAGGGATTATGGGTTTTCTAGAAACATAATAACCTTTATTTTATCATTTATAGAAATATTAACCTAAATACCGATTTTCGTGTTTCTAAATTAAAAAAACATAGGAATTTAACACAATCTCTAAACCTCTATTTCACCCCATTAGGGGTTGATTTTTAAAAAATAAGTAGCTTATGTCCTTCCGCAGAGTTCAATGAGAATTCCATATAATTGAGTTCCATATCAAATTTCATCAAAATCGGTTAAGCGGTTTAACTGTGAAAACGTAACAGACAGACTTCTAAATTTACAATATTAGTATGGATAGGCTAAAACACAAGTTGTTTTATTTAATTCAATAATATATTTAAAAATTGGCTTAAAAAATTTAATAATGTGCCCGCTTCCATCAATCACATTAGCTATGTATATTAGAAATACTCGTAATTCTTTATTGATCAAATGATCGCCACTGTACTAGTAAACAAAATTCATTCTCTATTTATATGTAATTGAAACCCATATTCGACTTTGTATATTTCTCTTTACACTATAGTTTTTCAAGTATTGATTGAATTATACAACAAATTTTGTGAGATTTGAATTATTAAATATTTTTATAAAAAAAAAAGAAGCCTAAGGCTCCCAAATTGCAAAAACCCATAAACCCATAAAACATGAATAACGATTGAGTAGAGAAAAGTCTATATAATATAATAAAAATTAATATTAAATCAATGCTGTAAAATTGCCTTCGGGATATATTTTTCAAAAAAAAAAAAAAACGTTTTTATTAAAACAACATACACACGGATATACGGATAAATTTTGCTCCACAATGCCCAATAAAATATACCAGTTCCAATTGATTTTTTTTCCCCAACCTCGGCGGCCGGAATAAATCAGCAAAAGGAAAAAAGATGTGGAAAATTGTATATACATACTATAAAAAAGGAAATTAAAGTTGTTTATTTGTTTAATGTAATATCCGTTTTGATAATGAGTATGTTGAGTGGTGGTATGTACGTGGGTTTACTAATCTCCTTCGTTTAAATTTGTGACCACATATATTTTCGTGTATCAGGAAATCAAATGTTGTTTATACAATTTTTGATCTAGCTTATTTAATTTAAGCTTTCGATTGTGCCCGACTTTTAAGCTATAGGCCACAATTTAAATAAAACTGTGTGTGCTTATATGGTGGAATGATTTTTATATTTATAAAAATTGAAGGTAGGTTTATTAAAAATGTATACAATTTTATATTATTCTGCCTATAAACTCGATATATATAGTTTTGTAGTGTTGTTCCCCAAAAATATACGAGAAAAAAAAAATGCTTAAAAATTCTAGATACCATTTAATACCAAAAGCTTTTTACGTTTTTAGCATAGGAATTTTGAAAACTTTTTATCGGTGCTATATTGATCCAATTTAAAAATGAATACTATGTAGCTTTTTCGATATATGTAGGTACATATATAAAATGAAAATATGTACTTTCGGTATATAAACAATATACCTATATACACAATATTCTATATACCTATGTATGTAACTAAACTAAACTAAACGAAAAAATATAAAAATGAAATTCAAGCACCAATTCATTTTGAAAGTAAATTTTGATTTTGATTTTTTTTTTAATCCAATTTGAAGCCAAATATGGACTTTTCTGGTTTTGTTTTTTATTTAACATACTTTTTTTAACCTACGGATTCGCTATAACCGAAATTAATTTCGATTTTTTCTAACGATTTTCGAAACAAGGCAACAAAATAGGAAAATTGGCGTGGCATTACGATATAAAAAGTTTTTTTTTAGGCTCTTCTATACACATTAAGTACTAAAAGTTTATATTTTATTTTTATGTAGAAGTGAGTACAGTGGAAGAGTGTTTTCCGTTGTTATAAACTGCCAATGGGTTAATGTTTCACCCAAAATAATGTGACACCCCGAAATTAAATGGTTACGGAAGAAGACATTGAATTTTTGCATGTATAGAAATTATTTTTAAATAATTAATTGACATTAAAATATTATAAAATGAAATGTTTTATTGCAATTTAGGCGGATGTATGAGGGAGGTGGTTCGACAAAGGAATGCACTTAAAATTAATAAAATACGAGTATTTGTGGAATTTAAATTCGAAATCCACTTTGTTTTATTATTTTAATATTTTAACGCCTTGAGGTGTTATATAAATTTTAAAGACATTTATAATCAGAGCACTGTTCGTAGGACCAAAAATGATTCAAAGCCAGTAAGAATAACTGTTTCGACAGCGTATAAACCGATTGAAATGATTCTGTCCCTATTTAAAAATAGATCAGTAATTATATAGCACACTGTGTTTATTAACAATAAATAATGAGTGAAAATGCAAATCGAATACTCCAGCTGAATATTTATTTATTTATTTATTAATTAATCAAACAATTTGTGGATGCTTAAATCCAGTGTTGACTGCTGCTATACATTACAATTTTAAAAAAGTGACATTAAACATAAGATTAAAAGTTTCCATTTCAATACAACAAAAAGTTTAAAAAACAAAACAATAAATAAAAATTTAAAATTGCAATTACCTACTCTTGGAATTGCGCCAAATCACTCACACTATTCATTCAAATAAAAATGCTTTTAGATTGGATTGAAAATATTTCAAATTCCGACAAATTTTCAATTCATCCGGAAGGCTATTGAACATTTTAAAATTAAAAATGAGTTTTGAAAGTTTGTTGTGTTGAATCGTTGAAGGCGAATATACTGGGGGTTTCTCAAGTCTATTAAATATTACTATCTAAATCTATCTAGTGCTGTCCTTCCACTAGTTCACTGGTTCATAATGATAACAAAAATACTTTAATTACTTTAAGCACAAACAGACGTCTAAGTGGAAATATCTCCAGCGATTGAAATAGAGGGCATGAAGCAGAAGTCCTCTCCGCCTTAAAAATAATCCTAACAATATTCTCCCAACAAACTGAGTCATAAGACAATTTCGAGTGAACTAATGCAAAGTATATATTTCTTAAAACTGCAGTCCAGCATGCTTATGTGGTAGGTAAAATTTCCTAATCATTATTATGAGATACTTACGAAGGTCATCGATATGGTGTTATCCACAGTAAATTGTTTAAACTTAACCCCTTGCAAAAATTGGTGTATACAAAAAAGGCACTTAAGGGGTCGGCAAAAAAGAGCTTATAGCAACCAGTAGTAAACTGAACACGTGGGATAGATTGAAGCAATTTCTGGTCGATGGATATTCTAAACAGGTGTCGAGTGCTGATGTTCATAAACAGTTGGCTTCACGCAAGAACCGAAAAGGGGAAACTTTTCGATATTATGTTTTCGCAATGCGGGAAATCGAGAAACTAGGAAAGGTCGAGGATATATCGGTGATTGACTATTTTCATAGACCGGATAGACGATTCTCCAAATAACAAAATATTATTATATGGAGCTACAGTTACGGCGGGATTTAAAAATAAGTTGAACTAGTTTGTGAAATTTAAAAAAGACAATCCTCAACCAGCAACATTCAAGGACACTAAGGACATAAGCAACTCAAAGTCATCAAGAAAATCAGAACCCTGTTTCAACTGTGCGTAACAAGGACATTTATCTAAACATTGCAGGAAGAGTGATGAAGGCTCTATATATTTCCAATGTTCACAATTTGGGCATTTGGGCGCGTGAGTGTCCAATTCATGCTAAAGCCAAGACAAAAACCGGACGCGAAGTAAAAATAGACAATTTTATACATTTCAAATAATTGAAGTAAAAACTTTAAAACGTAATTATCTAAAATAACACATGATTTTACATGCAGGAAGAGCATATAAAATATAAAATTGACCTAAAACAACCGCATAGAATCTCTAGATATAATCCCAAAGCGTTTAGAGACAATTTTATACATTTATTTAATCAAATGACACTCAAATATTTGATATATAAGTGTTAAAACGTATTTATTTGAACTAGCACATGTTTTTACATGCAGGAACAGAAGACAAAATATGAAATTGACCTAAAACAACCGCGTAGAATTTCTAGATATAATCCTAAAGCTATTAAAAACAATTTTATACATTTATTTAATCAAATGACGCTCAAATAATTGATGTATAAGCGTTCAAACGTAGTTATTTGAACTAGCACATGTTATTACATGCAGGAAGAGAAGACGAAATACGAAATTGACCTGAAGCAATCATATAGAATCTCTAAATATAATCCAAAAACTATTAAAGACAATTTTATAAATTTATTTTATCAAATGACACTCAAATATGTGATGCAAAATCGTTAAAACGTAATTTTTTGAGCTAACACATGTTTTTACATGCAGGAAGAGAATATAAAATACAAATTGACCTGAAACAATTGATGTAAAAACGTGAAAACGTAATTTTTTGAACTAACACATATTTTTACATGCAAGAAGAGAATATAAAAAACGAAATTGACCTGAAACAACCGCATAGAATCTCTAGATTTAATCCAAAAGCTAATAGAGACATCTTTATACATTTATTTAATGAAATGGCGCTCAAATATTTGATGTAAATTTGTTAAAACATAGTTATTTGTACTAACACATGTTGTTACACGCAGGAAGAGACGACAAAATACTAATCCAAAAACTATATAATCTCTAGAAATAATCCAAAAGCTATTAAACACAATTTTATACATTTATTTATTCAAATGACGCTCAAATAGTTGATGTATAAGCGTTCAAACGTAGTTATTAGTCCTAACACATGTGTTTACATGCAGGAAGAGAATATAAAATACAAAATTGACCTGAAACAACAGCATAGAATCTCTAGAAATAATCCAAAAACTATTAAAGACAATTTTATAAATTTATTTTATCAAGTACATCTCAAATATTTGATGTATAAGTGTTCAAACGAAGTTATTTGAACTAGCACATGGTTTTACATGCAGGAAGAGAAGACAAAATACGAAATTGTCCTAAAACAACCGCATAGAATCTCTAGATATAATCCAAAAATTATTAAACACAATTGTATACATTAATTTAATCAAATGACGCTCAAATATTTGATATAAAATCGTTAAAACGTAGTTATTTGAAGTAACACATGTTTTTACATGCAGAAGAGAATATAAAATACAAAATTGACCTGAAACAACCGCATAAATCTCTAGACATACTCCAAAAGCCACTAAAGATAATTTTATACATTTATTTAATCAAATGACGCTCATATATTTGATGTATAAGCATTCAAACGAAGTTATTTGAACTAGGACCATGTTTTTACATGCAGGAAGAGAAGACAAAATACGAAATTGTCCTAAAACAACCGCGTAGAATCTCTAGATATAATTCAAAAATTATTAAACACAATTGTATACATTTATTTTTTCAAATGACGCTCAAATATTTGATATAAAATCGTTAAAACGTAGTTATTTAATTTAACACATGTTTTTACATGCAGGAAGAGAATATAAAATACAAAATTGACCTGAAACAACAGCATAGAATCTCTAGAAATAATCCAAAAACTACTAAAGACAATTTTATAAATTTATTTTATCAAGTACATCTCAAATAGAGATGTGCGGGTAGTAACTATTCGGTATTAAATACTCGTTACTTTGAATTACCCGAAGTAACGATTTCTCATTATGTAAAGTATTCGTTACTCGTTAGTTCATAAAATTAACAAAGCTTCATCGTATTCCCATACATTTTTTTTTGACACATACATATAAAATAAATCGAATTCTACGCACTCGTTTCTTTTTCTGTCATTTCAAAACACACGACTCATTCACAATACAAACATTTTTTATTACAGGTTTGTATTTTGAGAAAAAAAATGTTTTGTTCGTTATGTTGGAAATTCATACAATCCTGTAAATAAAAAGTAAACAAATGTCTGTATTGTGAATGCACCGACTGAATAATTTGGGGAATAACATAACCTTAAAATAATCTTTTTGTTTTTGAATTTGAATGTATTTTGACATCTGAAACTGAAGAAAGATTCATTAAAATTTAAATACCCTTCGCTGTTCGCTTTGCCGTTCATCGATTTTTACAAGTTTTTTTAAATTAAAAATACAATAATTTATTGATAATCATTTATTTTGAAAATGAATCGAAAACGTAGTGATATCTGGTTGCATTTTACTACAATATCAGATAATTATGCTACATGCGACTTATGCAAAAATAAATTTTCCTATAAAGGGGGTTCGACATCTAATTTTAGAAAGCACCTTAACGCAAAACATCCGACTGTTGATATTGAACAGCCAAAGCCGACAAAAAGTCGAACAACTTTCACCGCAACAACGAAAGTCACAAATTTAGAACCAGCATCGTCGAAATCGGCATCCACCACTACTGAAATTGCTGCATCAGCAGTATATACGACACCTGTAAATTCGACCAGTGATATTAACATAGCAGGCCCTTCAAAACCAAAAAAGCAACTGGATATGACCCAATTTATCATGCGCCCCACAACCATATCCCGACAAAAACATTTAAATAGCTTGGTATTAAAAATGATTGTAAGGGACATGCAGCCTTTCTCAATCGTGGATGATAAAGGCTTTCGTGAACTCATTGCTGGGTTAGATCCAGCTTACAAATTACCAGACAGAACTACTTTGAGTAGGCAGCTGCTGCCATCTCTGTATGAGAGTTCGTTGGTGCGTGTAAAAGATTTAATAAAATCAGTTGAATCTGTATCTTTGACGACCGATATGTGGACAAGTTGCTCAACCGATTCGTATATGTCAGTTACGGCCCATTTTATAGATGAAAATTGGTTTCAGCAATCGGTTCTGCTTGGTTGTTTCAAATTTACAGAGCGCCACACGGCAGAAAATATTAAAATGCGCATTGACGATATATTGCAGCAATGGAACCTACAAAACAAGGTACACACAATTATTACGGACAACGGAGCGAACATTGTTGCAGCGTGCAAACTCTCGAAATTCAACCATTTGTCTTGTTTCGCCCACACCCTCAATTTGGTAGTTCAAGATGCTCTAAAATTAATAAAACCGATTCATTCAAAAGCGAAGGTGGTCGTAGAATTTTTTAATAGGAGTACCAATGCAGCCGCTAAATTAAAAAGTTTCCAGGAACAGTTGAATGTTGGGCCTGGTTTGAAACTGAAAAACGATGTGGTGACGAGGTGGAATTCCACATACCACATGTTTAAACGAATGGGGAATTTGAAAGAATGCATTAATGCAGCATTGGGAGTTCTCGATAATCCGATCGAGAAATTAAATTCAGATGAATGGGCCACTCTCAGCGAATTGTGCGGACTATTGGAGCCGTTTGAATTAATAACGGTGGAACTAAGTTCAGAAGCCAATGTTTCTATATCGAAAGTCGTGGCTTTAATTGATGGTCTTATAAGAGCATTACAAAGGATGGCGATGGATGTACAGAGTGCTTGCGGCAAAAGTTTATTTGACGCCTTGGTATCTGGCATTTCCAAACGGTTTGATAAGTTGGAATTCAATATAGTAATAAGCAAGCCTACATTTTTGGATCCTCGTTTTAAGAAACGTGCGTTTTCTAATATAAACGCATACAATAAGGCAAAAGATGCAATAATCGCGAACGTATCTGACTTAGTCAAAGCCAATGAGAGAAATGTGATCATTGAAAATCCGATTCCAGACACCGAAGATTTGATTTGGGGTGACTTCGACAGCAAGAGGAATCAAATTATAACAACGCCACAATCTTGTGCCATAATCGAAGTTCGGCAGTACTGTGAAGAGCCAGAAATTGGTCGTAAAGAAGACCCTTTAAGCTGGTGGAAGTCCAGAGAGCTAATGTACCCTCGACTAGCAAAATTAGCTAAGAAACATCTTTGCATTGTAGCAACTTCGGTTCCGTCGGAGCGAATTTTTTCTAAAAGCGGACAAATTTTGAGTGAGAGGCGTAGTCGGTTAAAGCCTGAAAATTTTGAAAAAATTATATTTTTAAATGCTAATCAGCATTTATTATTTTAGTATTTATTACCTTATTTATTATTTAAAAAGTTCTAGTCTGAAATGTTCCTGTTTTATTTTATTTTAATTTATTTTATTTGGTTTATATTGAGCTGCATTATATAATTATAATTTTTTTAACATTTAAACGAATAAAAATATATTTTTGAATTTATAATAAATATTCCAAATGTATATCCATTGTTTAGCACGAAAGAAAACTTCAAAATACGTAGCTATACAAATAAACAAAACATAAAAAATTGGAAGACGCGATTTTCGAGTTCGATTACTTTGTAACGAATAAAAAGTAACGAATACTTGCATCAGTAGTAACGAGTACTCATGATTACTCAAAAGTAACGAGTTTGCACATCTCTAATCTCAAATATTTGATGTATAAGTGTTCAAACGAAGTTATTTGAACTAACACATGTTTTTACATGCAGGAAGAAAATACAAAATACAAAATTGACCTAAAACAACCGCGTAGAATCTCGAGATATAATCCAAAACTATAAAGCACAATTTTATACATTTATTTAATCAAATGACGCTCAAATATTTGATGTAAAAGTGTTAAAACGTTGTTATTTGAATTAACACATGTTTTTACATGCAGGAAGAGAAGACAAAATACGAAATTAACCTGAAACAACCGCATAGAATCTCTAGATTTAATCCAAAAGCTAATATAGGCAATTTTATACATTTATTTAATCGAATGACGCTCAAATATTTGATGTATAAGCGTCCAAACGTAGTTATTTAAACTAACACATGTTTTTACATGCAGTAAGAGAAGACAAAATACGAAATTGACCTGAAACAACCGCATAGAATCTCTAGATATAATCCAAAAACTATTAAACACAATTTTATACATTTATTTAATCAAATGACGCTCAAATATTTGATGTAAAATCGTCAAAACGTAGTTATTTGATTTAAAACATGTTTTTACATGCAGGAAGAGAAGTTAAAATACGAAATTGACCTGAAACAACCGCATAGAATCTCTAGATTTAATCCAAAAGCTAATATAGGCAATTTTATACATTTATTTAATCGAATGACGCTCAAATATTTGATGTATATGCGTCCAAACGTAGTTATTTAAACTAACACATGTTTTTACATGCAGGAAGAGAATACAAAATACGAAATTGACCTGAAACAATTACGTAGAATCTCTAGATATAATCCAAAAGCTATTGAGGACAATTTTATACATTTATTTAATCATATAACGCTCAAATATTTGATGTATAAGCGTTCAAACGTAGTTATTAGTCCTAACACATGTTTTTACATACAGGACGAGAATATAAAATACAAAATTGACCTAAAACAACCGCATATTATCTCTAGATATAATCCCAAAGCTATTAAAGACAATTTTATACATTTATTTAATCAAATGTCAACCAAATATTTGAAGAATAAGCGTTCAAACGCAGTTATTAGTCCTAACACATGTTTTTACATGCAGGAAGAGAATACAAAATACGAAATTGACCTAAAAAAACCGCGTAGAATCTCGAGATATAATCCAAAACTATAAAGCACAATTTTATACATTTCGTTAATCAAATGACGCTCAAATATTTGACGTAAACACGTTAAAACGTAATTTTTTGAGCTAACACATGTTTTTACATGCAGGAAGAAAATATCAAATACGAAATTGACCTGAAACAACCGCATAGTATCTCTAGATATAATCCCAAAGCTATTAAAGACATTTTTATACATTTATTTAATCAAATGACGCTCATATATTTGATGTATAAGCATTCAAACGAAGTTATTTGAACTAGCACCATGTTTTTACATGCAGCAAGAGAAGACAAAATACGAAATTGTCCTAAAACAACCGCGTAGAATCTCTAGATATAATTCAAAAATTATTAAACACAATTGTATACATTTATTTAATCAAATGACGCTCAAATATTTGATATAAAATCGTTAAAACGTAGTTATTTGAACTAACACATGTTTTTACATGCAGGAAGAGAATACAAAATACAAAATTGACCTAAAACAACCGCGTAGAATCTCGAGATATAATCCAAAACTACAAAGCACAATTTTATACATTTATTTAATCAAATGACGCTCAAATATTTGATGTAAAAGTGTTAAAACGTTGTTATTTGAATTAACACATGTTTTTACATGCAGGAAGAGAAGACAAAATACGAAATTAACCTGAAACAACCGCATAGAATCTCTAGATTTAATCGAAAAGCTAATATAGGCAATTTTATACATTTATTTAATCGAATGACGCTCAAATATTTGATGTATAAGCGTCCAAACGTAGTTATTTAAACTAACACATGTTTTTACATGCAGTAAGAGAAGACAAAATACGAAATTGACCTGAAACAACCGCATAGAATCTCTAGATATAATCCAAAAACTATTAAACACAATTTTATACATTTATTTAATCAAATGACGCTCAAATATTTGATGTAAAATCGTTAAAACGTTGTTATTTGAATTAACACATGTTTTTACATGCAGGAAGAGAAGACAAAATACGAAATAAACCTGAAACAACCGCATAGAATCTCTAGATATAATCCAAAAATTATTACACACAATTTTATACATTTATTTAATCAAATGACGCTCAATATTTGACGTAAAAACGTTAAAACGTAAATTTTTGAGCTTACACATGTTTTTACATGCAGGAAGAGAATATAAAATGCGAAATGGACCAGAAACAACCGCATAGAATCTCTAGATATAATCTAAAAGCTATTATAGGCAATTTTATACATTTATTTAATAAAATGGCGCTCAAATATTTAATGTATAGGCGTTAAAACGTAATTTTTTAAGCTAACACATGTTTTACATGCAGAAAGAGAATACAAAATACGAAATTGACCTGAAACAACCGCATAGAATCTCTAGATATAATCAAAAAGCTAATGATGACAATTTTATACATTTATTTAATCAAATGACGCTCAAATATTTGATGTATAATCGTTAAAACGTAGTTTTTTGAACTAACACACGTTTTTACATGCAGGAAGAGAATACAAAATACGAAATTGACCTGAAACAACCGCGTAGAATCTCTAGATATAATCCAAAAAATATTAAAGACAATTTTTTACATTTATTTAATCAAATGACGCTCAAATATTTCATGTAAAATCGTTAAAACGTTGTTATTTGAATTAACACATGTTTTTACATGCAGGAAGAGAAGACAAAATACGAAATTAACCTGAAACAACCGCATAGAATCTCTAGATTTAATCCAAAAGCTAATATAGGCAATTTTATACATTTATTTAATCGAATGACGCTCAAATATTTGATGTATAAGCGTCCAAACGTAGTTATTTAAACTAACACATGTTTTTACATGCAGTAAGAGAAGACAAAATACGAAATTGACCTGAAACAACCGCATAGAATCTCTAGATATAATCCAAAAACTATTAAACACAATTTTATACATTTATTTAATCAAATGACGCTCAAATATTTGATGTAAAATCGTCAAAACGTAGTTATTTGATTTAACACATGTTTTTACATGCAGGAAGAGAAGTTAAAATACGAAATTGATCTGAAACAACCGCATAGAATCTCTAGATTTAATAAAAAAGCTAATATAGGCAATTTTATACATTTATTTAATCGAATAACGCTCAAATATTTGATTTATATGCGTCCAAACGTAGTTATTTAAACTAACACATGTTTTTACATGCTGTAAGAGAAGACAAAATACGAAATTGACCTGAAACAACCGCATAGAATCTCTAGATATAATCCAAAAACTATTAAAGACAATTTTATACATTTATTTAATCGAATGACGCTCAAATATTTGATGTATATGCGTTCAAATGTAGTTATTTGAACTAACACATGTTTTTACATGCAGGAAGAGAAGACAAAATACGAAATTGGCCTGAAACAATCACGTAGAATCTCTAGATATAATCCAAAAGCTATTGAGGACAATTTTATACATTTATTTAATCATATAACGCTCAAATATTTGATGTATAAGCGTTCAAACGTAGTTATTAGTCCTAACACATGTTTTTACATACAGGACGAGAATATAAAATATAAAATTGACCTAAAACAACCGCATATTATCTCTAGATATAATCCCAAAGCAATTAAAGACAATTTTATACATTTATTTAATCAAATGTCAACCAAATATTTGAAGAATAAACGTTCAAACGCAGTTATTAGTCCTAAAACATGTTTTTACATGCAGGAAGAGAATACAAAATACGAAATTGGCCTAAAACAACCGCATAGAATCTCTAGATATAATCCCAAAGCTATTAAAGACAATTTTATACATTTATTTAATCAATTGACGCTCAAATATTTGATGTAAAAACGTTAAAACGTATTTATTTGAACTAACACATGTTTTTACATGCAGGAAGAGATTATAAAATAGAAAATTGACCTGAAACAACCGCACAGTATCTCTAGATATAATCCCAAAGCTATTAAAGACCTTTTTATACATTTATTTAATCAAATGGCGCTCAAATATTTAATGTATAAACGTTCAAACGAAGTTATTTGAACTAACACATGTTTTTACATGCAGAAAGGGAATATAAAATACGAATTTGACCTGAAACAACCGCATAGAATCTTTAGCTATAATCCAAAAACTAATAGAGACAATTTTATACATTTATTTAATCAAATGACGCTCAAATATTTGATTTAAAAACGTTAAAACGTAGTTTTATGAACTAACACATGTGTTTACATGCAGGAAGAGAATACAAAATACGAAATTGACCTGAAACAACAGCATATAATCTCTAGATATAATCCAAAAGCTATTAAAGACAATTTTATACATTTATTTAATCAAATGACGCTCAAATATTTGATGTATAAACGTTAAAACGCAGTTATTTGAACTAACACATGTTTTTACATGCAGGAAGTGTATACTACAAAATACGAAATTGACCTAAAACAACCGCATAGAGTCTCTAGATATAATCCAAAAACCATTAAATACAATTTTTTACATATATTTAATCAAATGACGCTCAAATATTTGATGTAAAAACGTTAAAACGTAATTTTTTCAGCTAACACATGTTTTTACATGCAGGAAGAGAATATAAAATACGAAATTGACCTGAAACAACCGCACAGTATATCTAGATATAATCCCAAAGCTATTAAAGACAATTTTATATATTTATTTAATCAAATGACGCTCAATTATTTGATGTATAAGCGTTCAAATGCAGTTATTTGAACTAAAACATGTTTTTACATGCAGGAAGAGAATATAAAATACGAAATTGACCTCAAACAACCGCATGGAATCTCTAGATATAATCCAAAATCTAATAGAGACAATTTTGTACATTTATTTCATCAATTGACGCTCAAATATTTGATGTAAAAACGTTAAAACGTAATTTTTTGAGCTAACGCATGTTTTTACATGCAGGAAGTGTATACAAAATACGAAATTGACCTAAAACAACCGCATAGAGTCTCTAGATATAATCCAAAAACCATTAAATACAATTTTTTACATATATTTAATCAAATGACGCTCAAATATTTGATGTAAAAACGTTAAAACGTAATTTTTTGAGCTAACACATGTTTTTACATGCAGGAAGAGAAGACAAAATACGAAATTGACCTGAAACAATCACGTAGAATCTCTAGATATAATCCAAAAGCTATTGAGGACAATTTTATACATTTATTTAATCATATAACGCTCAAATATTTGATGTATAAGCGTTCAAACGTAGTTATTAGTCCTAACACATGTTTTTACATACAGGACGAGAATATAAAATATAAAATTGACCTAAAACAACCGCATATTATCTCTAGATATAATCCCAAAGCAATTAAAGACAATTTTATACATTTATTTAATCAATTGACGCTCAAATATTTGATGTAAAAACGTTAAAACGTATTTATTTGAACTAACACATGTTTTTACATGCAGGAAGAGATTATAAAATAGAAAATTGACCTGAAACAACCGCACAGTATCTCTAGATATAATCCCAAAGCTATTAAAGACCTTTTTATACATTTATTTAATCAAATGGCGCTCAAATATTTAATGTATAAACGTTCAAACGAAGTTATTTGAACTAACACATGTTTTTACATGCAGAAAGGGAATATAAAATACGAATTTGACCTGAAACAACCGCATAGAATCTTTAGCTATAATCCAAAAACTAATAGAGACAATTTTATACATTTATTTAATCAAATGACGCTCAAATATTTGATTTAAAAACGTTAAAACGTAGTTTTATGAACTAACACATGTGTTTACATGCAGGAAGAGAATACAAAATACGAAATTGACCTGAAACAACAGCATATAATCTCTAGATATAATCCAAAAGCTATTAAAGACAATTTTATACATTTATTTAATCAAATGACGCTCAAATATTTGATGTATAAACGTTAAAACGCAGTTATTTGAACTAACACATGTTTTTACATGCAGGAAGTGTATACAAAATACGAAATTGACCTAAAACAACCGCATAGAGTCTCTAGATATAATCCAAAAACCATTAAATACAATTTTTTACATATATTTAATCAAATGACGCTCAAATATTTGATGTAAAAACGTTAAAACGTAATTTTTTCAGCTAACACATGTTTTTACATGCAGGAAGAGAATATAAAATACGAAATTGACCTGAAACAACCGCACAGTATATCTAGATATAATCCCAAAGCTATTAAAGACAATTTTATATATTTATTTAATCAAATGACGCTCAATTATTTGATGTATAAGCGTTCAAATGCAGTTATTTGAACTAAAACATGTTTTTACATGCAGGAAGAGAATATAAAATACGAAATTGACCTCAAACAACCGCATGGAATCTCTAGATATAATCCAAAATCTAATAGAGACAATTTTGTACATTTATTTCATCAATTGACGCTCAAATATTTGATGTAAAAACGTTAAAACGTAATTTTTTGAGCTAACGCATGTTTTTACATGCAGGAAGTGTATACAAAATACGAAATTGACCTAAAACAACCGCATAGAGTCTCTAGATATAATCCAAAAACCATTAAATACAATTTTTTACATATATTTAATCAAATGACGCTCAAATATTTGATGTAAAAACGTTAAAACGTAATTTTTTGAGCTAACACATGTTTTTACATGCAGGAAGAGAATATAAAATACGAAATTGACCTGAAACAACCGAATAGTATATCTAGATATAATCCCAAAGCTATTAAAGACAATTTTATATATTTATTTAATCAAATGACGTTCAATTATTTGATGTATAAGCGTTCAAATGCAGTTATTTGAACTAACACATGTTTTTACATGCAGGAAGAGATTATAAAATAGAAAATTGACCTCAAACAACCGCATGGAATCTCTAGATATAATCCAAAATCTAATAGAGACAATTTTATACATTTATTTCATCAATTGACGCTCAAATATTTGATGTAAAAACGTTAAAACGTAATTTTTTGAGCTAACGCATGTTTTTACATGCAGGAAGAGAATATAAAATATGAAATTGACCTAAAACAACCGCATAGTTTCTCTAGATATAATCCCAAAGCTATTAAAGACAATTTTATACATTTATTTAATCAAATGTCAACCAAATATTTGAAGAATAAGCGTTCAAACGCAGTTATTAGTCTTAACACATGTTTTTACATGCAGGAAGAAAATACAAAATACGAAATTGACCTGAAACAACCGCATAGTATCTCTAGATATAATCATAAAGCTATTAAAAACAATTTTACACATTTGTTTAATCAAATGACGCTCAAATATTTGATGTATAAGCGTTCAAATGCAGTTATTTGAACTAGCACATGTTTTTACATGCAGGAAGAGAAGACAAAATACGAAATTGACCTAAAACAATCGCATAGAATTTCTAAATTTATTTATTTATTTATACAGAGAGAAGTCTACAAATTTGAGTTTTGAATTTATAACATATTGAACAGGGTGGAATAAAAATTAAATTAAACAAAAAAAAAGATTAAAAATTGACATAAAAATATTTTTAGGTTGGAGCATAATGTTGCTTCAACCTACGTTTAAATCTGTCTTTACTTAAGTAAAATATAATCCGAACACTAAACACTATTAAAGGCAATTTTATACATCTATTTAATCAAATGACGCTCATATATTTGATGGGAATTCGATAAAACGTAGTTATTTGAACTAACACATGTTTTTACATGCAGGAAGGGCATATAAAATACGAAATTGACCTGAAACAACCGCATAAAATCTCTAGAAATAATCCAAAAGCTATTAAAGATAATTTTATACATTTATTCATTCAAATGACGCTTAAATATTTGATGTATAAGCGTTAAAACGTAGTTATTTGAAACGAAATAGAATGTCCACCAAAAAGACATAATCGCAAACTTATTGAGGTTAATCAACAACAAATATACGCGTTGATCGTTACAGGTAGCGGCCTTACGGTTTTAGATGAGACAACATATAGGGAGCTAAGCTAGACTCCCCGTTATTTAATAATACGAAAGTTAGAATCAAAGGCATTGGCGATAATTCAATTGAAAGAGTTGGTTTTTTTTCCAGCAAAGATTGCCTTATATGGAGAAGAATATAACAGCTATTTGTTCCTGAACATGTCGTGCAATGTTATCGATAGCGGAGAAACACTAGAAGTAGGAAGCTCGAAATATCTAGATAGCATTAAGCAGTTAGTAGCCGAATATATTCAAAATAAGAAGAAGGATTCACCGGTTAAACTAAAATTAATTTTGAAGGAAGAAATTCCAGTCTGGAGACCCACGAGACGGTTGGCTCAAGTCGAACAGCTGGAAGTAAGGAGACAATTGAATGATTGGTTGACAAATGGATTTATACGACTCAGCATTTCCGACTTCGCGAGCCCGATAGTGTTGACAAATAAAAAAAGTGGAAAAAAAACGAATATGTGTAGATTATCTTCAACTTAATAAGAAAATAGCGATGGATAGATATCCACTACTATTAATAGAGGATTTGGTGGATCAACTCCACAGTTGCAAAGTTTTCTCGTCGCTCGATTTGGAGAATTGGTTCTTCCACGTCCCAATGGAAGAGGGAAGTCGAAACTATGCCACTTTTATCACTCCAGAAGGGCACTACAAGTTTCTAGTCGTACCGTTTGGTCTATGCTCATCTCTAGCTACGTTTACGAGATTCATAAATTTTGTGTAAAAGGAATTATTTGCTCAAGGAGTGTTGCTAGTGTACATCGACGCATTTAATTATCCCGGCAAAAAATTAAGAAGAAAATTTACAAAAATGAGAGAAGTTTTCCAGGTGGCAAGCGAGTTTGGACTGTAATTCAAATGGAAAAAATGTAGCTTCCTATACCATGAGATAGACTATCTTGGCAGAATTATACCAACCTATGCCGTTTCAAAATTCTCGCAATCCCTAAAAAACATCAAGATGCTTTAAAGTTTTTTGTGCTTTATCCTAAACTATTGCATTACAGCAATGCCCTTGACGGATTTGTTAAAGTTGTATAACGAGTTCTGTATAAAGACTAATCCGATGGCAGAAGGGTCTTGCACGTACCGAAAACTATGCAAAACGATGTCACAAAGACAGAGCACGAGAAGGGTCATTTTGCTATCAGAAAGATGATGCAGTTAATCGAAAGGGACTAAGCATTCCAAAACTGAAGGG
This sequence comes from Tipula helvola, assembly GCA_963556165.1. Classification (NCBI taxonomy): domain Eukaryota; kingdom Metazoa; phylum Arthropoda; class Insecta; order Diptera; family Tipulidae; genus Tipula; species Tipula helvola. The sequence goes on from OY744481.1 coordinate 84,876,819, forward strand.
GAAATGTGACATTATTTTCCAAACTTGTGTCTCTTACATCCTGGCAAATATAAAAGCGGAAAAACAGGAAGGATATCTACACCCGATTCGAAAAGATGAGCATCCACTTTGTACTTACCATATCGACCATTTGGGTCCTTTAACTAACATCACAAAGAGCTATAAATACGTGTTTGCCGTAGTGGACGCTTTTAGTAAATTTACTTGGTTGCATCCAGTCAAGTCAACAACATCAGCTGAAACTATCGCCAAGTTAGAAATACAAAAAGTAGCATTTGGTTATCCAAGACGAATTGTATCGGATAGAGGAACAGCGTTTACATCTACTCCATTTGCGGAGGACTGCCAACAACATCAAATTCAACATATAACCATTACTACAGCGGTACCCAGAAGCAATGGGCAGGTAGAGCGAATAAACAGGATCATTATACACTGGTATAAGCACGTTGATAATCTCCAACGATTTTAGAATGGAATTTGACAGAGGAGCATTCAAAGCACTCCTCCTCCTCAAGAAAAGATTTGAATAGCAGAGGTTATCATCGAGCAGTTTATGGGCTGTTTTATGGAAGAACGAAACCAACTAAGATCTGAGATCAGGAATAGTATATTAAAGGTTCAGGAGGAAAACAAGGGGCAGTACAACAGAAGTAGGAAAAAACCCCTTTAACTATAGGGTTGGCGACCTGGTGGCGATAAAGAGAACTCAGTTTGCAACGGGTGCTAAAATGGGCGGTTATTCAAGCATGAAACCATTACTGGAAACCCCCACGGCATACCGTGAGCAATAGCCAGATGTTCATACCGCACCAGACCTCTGGACTCGTGTTTGATAACGAAATCTTCGATTTCGTTACAAACCCTCAAAAGAAGCGATTAGGAAGATTAAATCTCTTTGATTTGTATCTGCAACGTTGAAGAAACGATTAGGAAATTACAATTTTACAAAAATCATGCTTAGGCCATAATAATGGTTCACGCACTTCAAAATGTATTGGAAAAAGTCCTTTTCCTGAACTGGGGAGAAAACCTTTACAAAATAAAATGCGAAAGAGGTAAACAATAAACTTACTCAGTTTGATGGCGAACGTTGGCTGCATTCATGGATGAATTCCAACAAAACGCCATCTTCCACGGATAAAATGTCGTCAAACCTGTCAAAGGAATTCCATACGCCTTAGCAGTTCCTTCTGTAGGCTTCTTGTCCATTAAACAACTCTTAATGGCTTGCAACAGCGCATTAAATTCCATTTTCTGTGAATCGGACGATTTTTCCGGGATTGACGTGACTAACAATACGTAAAAATGCAGAAAAACACTAATCATAGTAGATTGTGCTACAACGCAGCGAACGAGACGTGGCCGAGTACTACATTGATCCTTCGACCCGCTCGCGACAGAGAGCAGGAAGAGAGACGACGAAAGACACTTACTCCTCCTACTAGCTAATACTTGACAAAACGCGCTTATGCAGCCGACGAAAAATTCCGACACTCGATTCCCCTGACAAAAGAGGACTTTGAACGGACGTTCGGTCCGTTTAAAGTCCTCCTTTGTCAGGGGAACACTCACGGAAAAGTACGAAAACAGTCCATCTTTAAAATACGTTAAAACAACGACATTACACAGTTTGTTAACCATACACAGGCATTAAACGAAAAAACCAAGGGTCCCCACAACCGGCTACATGAAGGTGTCAACATTTTGGTTGAAATTAATATTGAGTCACAAAATATAATAAAAATACTGTATAAATATACATTACACTCATCTCTTTCAATTAAATCACTTCGATCTATCTCACTTTCAAAATATTACCAAACCACTTTTGCGTTTTTGTTTCGCAAATTATTTTTATTTTATTCATAGCTACACAGCAAACGCGCCTATTCGTTACTGTCAACGTACACCTTTGACAATACTCAGATCAGAAGCATTTGCTTTCTGTTAAAATTTACGCAGGAGTGCTCACAACCAGTGCACCTGCCCTACTAAAAATTGAAAATCGGGAAAAGTTTTGGTCATTTACCTTTACTTTTTTGCCGTTGTATTTATATTTAGGTAAATGGAACTTGAATAACAACAGGGTATACCATGTATTGCAAACACCATTTTTATCATCATCTCGCACTACCATTATATTATATTCATCTTCTATATATTCACTTTTACAGCGCCCGTTTTTTTTCAACGTGCCAACACTGTTTAAACTTAAAAAATCAGTTTGACGTTGAAAATCAAACATAATGCTTCATTGAACTCGACGTGCAAAATACACAAAAGCACAAAAATTAAAAATGAAAAACGCAACAGACAACAGACAAAAGTCTTAAATAATGTTAGACAAGTGTCAAGAAGCATTATAACAAGTAGTTTGTGTATGTTATATAGTTAAGAATTTTCATCGTCGAATTTTCGCAAGAGTACAAAAAAAAAACCAACAAGTTTTTCATTGAGAAGGAAAATCTAATTTTATCACTTACAACATCATGTTGTTGTTGTTTTGTTTTATTATTATTTGTAAGATTTCTTTTCATCTCTTGTGTCATGAAAAGAGACGAAGAAGAATTTTTGTTTTTTTAAGATGATGTACTTAGTTTATGTACGTACACACACTTATATACATATGTACTTATTAAATTTGTATGAGAGCTTTAAATAAAAGAGGTAAAGTACTGTAAAGATGATAATATACAAACAAAAAAATTGGAAACTTTTCTTTCGATTTTCTTTTATTTCGGAAAATAGTAAAAATCTATTCAACACGTAAATTTCAATTTAATTAAATTTCTTCTCGTTTTACTCTGTTTATGTTCAGTTGTTTTCTTATCAGAAAGCTCAAATATGTGCATATATCAAGTTAGTTGTTGTACATTTTTTAGTTTTTCTTTTGAAAAATATCTCATGAATGTGATGTGTTTTTATTTTAAAATCATATACATATGTATATGTTATGTGTTTGTGTATTATTGACTACAATAAGATTGGAAAATTGGAAAAATTATATTCAGATACAGAATACAAAAGAAATGCAATTACCATTTAAAACCATTTTCTCTTGTTTTACTAACATTTTTTACGGTAATTTGCTTTGATGTTGATGGGATGGTGATGATTTATGTAAACAAATATAGTTTAACGCTAGCTGTAGGTACTCACATTTTTAAATTTTTTTTAAAAACACTTGTTAAATATTTCGCAAAATTACAAAAGGTTTAAAAAATCACTCGATCGATTTCGGCTTATTAGGCCATCATCAGGAGTATCTACTAAATTGTAGATACTCCTGATGATGGCCTAATAAGCCGAAATCGATCGAGTGTTTTTAAAAAAAATTTAAAATTGTGTGTATTAAGTGTGTTTCGCCAAGTGCCTACGGCAGAAAGTGTAAAAAGTGATACCTGTACTGGTTCTCAGATTTATTTAAAACGGAAGCATAGTCTTAATTAAATTTGCGACGTTTTTGAATCTGATATTTTTCTGTAGATTTGGTTCAAGCTATGTATATTTGTGTTTTTTATATGATTGTAATCTATGGTATTTTGGAGATATTTTAAAAATTTGGCCAGTAGTGCATTCTGACCCAATAAAATTAAGGTAATCAATAAATTATTAATTTACAATCATATTGTTAGCAATTCCTCAGAATAAACACCTCTATTCACTTTTGGAGGGTCCGCTGTTAGTTCAACAGTGAGGAGGAGTGCAGGCAAAAGTTCGATCACCAATTTTTGTCAGATAATGAAATCAACTAAAATTAAAATTAAAATATAAATTAACTTCTAATTGTTTACTTACCTGTAAATATACAATCAGATTTAAGTTGACTTTGAATTCCCAATTGGATTGTCTGTCATACATGAATTTCCAATAAAATGCTTATTATAAAAAGACTCTCTAACTTTAGTACTTACCTTTTTTGTAATTAAGTCATAGATTAGGAAGCGATAAATTTTTAAATACCTTGACTTAATTAAAAAACATTTTTGTTATACCTAAATATGTACTGTTAATAGACCTATTAAGGGAATCAACCATATTCTAATGGGAATTGTTACGAAGTCCAATTGGAACCAATTAAGAAGTTATTATAACACACATCAAACCGGTAAATTCAAATTTTAAGTTGTGGTCTGAGTTACAGATCGTTACTGGACCTTCGAACCGGATTAAGCCAGAAACATACGGCCGATCTTATGAGAACCGCCGAGCTTACATTAAAGGACAAATAACACACCCTATAAACAATGTTGACAATGAATTAGTTGACAACACAATTCCAGAAGATATTGAAGCAAGGTTAGTGAACGTGAGCCTTCGTTCTCAAATGATGGATGTTGAAGACTGTATAATGAAAATAGTTGACGCTAATTTAGAAGACAATTACTAAGGTGGTCGTAGGGTTGAACATAGGACTTTATTACTACTGTAGGACCATGTGGGCGTTAAGCCACTTTGCACGGCGACCTAAAAGATCTTTTGTGCATGGACCCTGCTCAAAGAACCGTCCAATCAATATTCAGGCTCTTAATGGACCTGATAATACTGCCAGCCGGTATATGATGCATAATAGCTGGGCTCATAATTATCCCTCCTAGATGGTGCAGTCCTTAAGAGTAGTATGGGAGACACTTCAGGGGACCTACTTTGTTGTTGTAATTATATAGATCAAAGGTCAAAGGTCAAAGGTTGACCTGCAGAAATAATGAGAGGCGTATCTTGTTTACGAATGGAAGTAAAAAAAATCATCCTAAATCACGAGGAATGGGCTTGTGTTGAAGATTTATTATCATTTCTACAATCAATCATCAATTGGGGTAATGCAGATAGCACGAGTATATGCTAGCTCCATGTCAGAGACTATTACAATTTATATGTGATGAAATGCAGTGACCGGAAGACATTTACATTAAATGTTATCGACTTTTTTGTACCACCAATAGCCGGCCATGTTTTTTTATAATTGCGCACAATTATTTAATGAGATACCCATTTTATGCAAACAAAGAATAATAAACGATTATTACTCAAATATTTGTAAACAAAATTTTAATCAATAAAAAATTTAAACTTAACAAATTAAATAGAATTTATTTAGCGGCGCGCGGGAATGCCACGTCGCACGTCGCATTTTGGAAAGTTCATGAGCAGGTTTTTTGTTCATTAGCCATGCAACGTCCCATTTTGTGCATTGGCAAACCCCATTTGTTCATTAGCCATGCGGCGTCCCGTTTTGTTCATTAGCGAAGCCCCATTTCTTCATGACCCATGCGACGTTCCGTTTTGTTAATTGGCGAAGCCCTATTTCTTCATTAGCCATGCGACGTCCCGTTTCGTTCATTGGCGAAGCCCCCATTTGTTCATTAGCCATGCGACGTCCCGTTTTGTTCCTTGGCGAAGCCCCATTTGTTCATTAGCCATGCGAAGTCCCGTTTTGTTCCTTGGCGAAGCCCCATTTGTTCATTAGCCATGCGACGTCCCATTTTGTTCATTGGCGAAGCCCCATTTGTTCAAAGTTAATGGTGGGGTAAATCTATTTTTTCGAAAAAGTATAAAGTTAGTTACTATATCGGTGGAGTTTCACCATTTTCCCGTGGCTTTTGTCACTTAGATATTAGCTTAAATTTAATATTTATGTAAATAATTATTTAATTTTTTTTTTTTTTTTTTTAAATAACTACACTTATACATTTTTATCTATTCATTAAAGTGAAATTTAATTTAATTTTTTAAAAAACCGGTTTCGGAATACATCTTCCTTCTTCAGTTTAAATGGCTGCGTACAACCACATGATTCTTAGATTAAATACCATCCCAATGAGCTACTCTGACTACACCGAAGAATACAATACAATTATAAATATTGCCATCAATAATGATTACACAGTAAAGGTAATAGAACAAATGAACGCGCCTATTAAATTTAAGTTACAGCAGCAGCAACTCACCACAATGTACTCATCACAACAAGAAAAACAGAAATACATAGCAGTGGAGTATAATCAGCATACGAGCAGAATTATGCAAAAAAAATTTAAATATTATGGATATAATACTGCACATAAACCAACCGTAAATTACAACAAATTTTGAGACCAAAACATGATGATGAATGTGACAGTGGTGTATACAAAATAATATGTAACGATTGTCCAAGTTTTTACATTGGGAAAACGGGTAGAAGTTTCAAAACCAGATTCAAAGAACATATACGGGATTTAAAAAACACACACACACAAATCCATGCATAAATTCAAATTTTGCACAACATTTAGTAGACAAGAAGCATAATTTTACCGGCTTCGACAATAATTTGCAAGTTTCGTATAGGCTTAATAATGAAAATATGATGGACCGCATTGAAGAGTATGAAATTTACAAACACCGAAACAATAGATGGTTATTAAATGATAAAATTAATACTCGAACCAACAAATTATATGACGTCATAAAAGATAACGAAAAATAAAAAATTAAAATAAAATCGTCACAACGACAACGAAATGAAATGCATAAAAATCACAGCAACAACGTTAATTATTTGTATATTGCATATAAAAAACTGAACAAGGAAAGAAATACATTATCGATGTTGTGAAAGCGGTCCAGACACAATACGGAAGGAAGACGATAGTAGAGACAGAGGAAAACACCTTATTTCTACCGAATCGCTACATTATCTTGGAAGAAGAAGAGATACATCAAATGAAAACTTCGGCCGACGCTGGGGTTTTAATTATGATTAAAACTGATAAATATAAATTAAATTTTGTTGTTTAAATAAAAAATTGATTACCAATTATTTTTTGTTGTTGTTAATTCTTTTTCTCATTGTGTGTGTTCCCAATAAATTCGTCAGTCTCTAAATGCGATCAGTCGATTATTGTGAGTGAGAGTCTAAAAAAATTAAAACATTAAAACTTTATATAGGATTGTGTATACATATACCATTTTATTTCAATTCACAAATTAAATGAGTCGTGTCCAGATAAATAATGAACTTCATAAATCGGCTCATAAAAATTTTATACGTCGTCGGGTTAAAATCATGGGGATCGATGACCTGTGGCACGCAGATCTCGTGGAAATGATACCGTACGCAAAAGTCAATTCAAATTTTAGATATCTTTTGTTTGTAATCGATACACCTGTAAAAAATAAATCATCCCAAATTATTGCTGATGCTATGCAAATGATTTTCGTTCAGAGTAAAAGGATTCCGAAAAATCTTCAAACTGATAAGGGAAATGAATTTTTTAATAAACACTTCAAAGAACTAATGAAACAAAGGAATATTAATCATTATTTAACGTTTAGCTCATTAAAAGCGAGTATAGTCGAACGGTTTAACAGGACACTTAAAGAAAAGATGTGGAGACAGTTCAGTATTCAAGGGTCTTATAAATGGATACATATTCTGAAAAAACTTGTAGAGGAATATAACAATAGCACACATCGAACAATAAAATTAGCACCTGTTGAGGTTACCAAAAGTAATGAAGTCAGCCTTCTGAAACGAGTATATGCTAATCCTAAGTTGAAACATAATAAGAACAAATTTCACATGGGAGATTTTGTTTGAATTAGTAAATATAAAAATGTTTTCGCAAAAGGCTATACTTCTAATTGGACTACTGAAATATTTAAAGTATTCAAAGTTAGAAACAGTTTTCCAGTTACATATTTACTTGTGGATTATCAAGGAGAACAAATAGCAGGACAGTTTCACCAGAAAGAACTTCGAAAGACTAGACATCCTGATATCTACCTTGTGGAACAAATTTTAAAGAGAAAAGGCAACCAGGTTTACGTGAAATGGCTCGGTTTTGATTCATCACATAATTCTTGGATAAATAAAAAGGACATTGTTTAATTATCAAATAATATTATTCTTAAATTTACAATTAGAAACAAAAATAAAATTTTTAAATATTAGTTAAACCCAATTTTTGTTCGCGTTTTATTAATTTTTAACAATGGGGCGTGGGACGTGGGACGTGCGATATTGAATTGTTCATTAACATGTTCGAAAAGTTGATAAGAATAAATTAATATTTATCAAATAAGTTATTTTTTCAGTAATTGAGAGATTTTCACATGGAAGATTTTCACCCGAATTTCAAGATGGCGGATATTTTTTTTCTCATTGCTTATCTTTGGTCTTGACCTTTGACCTTTGACCCTTGACCTTTGATTTGACCTTTGACCGTTGGCCTTTGACCTTGACCTTTGACCTTTGACCTTTAACCTTGACCTTTTACATTGAAATCGAACGAAACCATCACAGGAGCACTATACCGAACTCAATTGATGCGTTTGAGCCGCGCACTCAAAGAAAAACGGCCACAATACGAGCAAAGACACGACAAAGTAATTTGCAACATGACAACGCTCGGCCACATGTTGCAGCGCCGGTCAAAACATACCTACAAACGCTGAAATGGGAAGTCTTACCCCACCCGCCGTATAGCCCAGACATTGCTCCTTCCGATTACCACCTTTTCCGATCGATGACACATGGCCTAGCTGACCAGCGCTTCCATTCTTACGAAGAAGCCAAAAATGGGTCGATGACTGGATAGCAGCCAAGCCGGCCGAATTTTTTCGCGACGGTATCCGTAAATTGCCAGAAAGATGGGAAAAAGTTGTGGCTAGCGATGGACAATACTTTGAATAATTCATTTGTTACCATTTTTTCAGAATAAACGTTCAAAAATAGAAAAAATCCCGCATTTTCAATTTGTACTCCATATTTTTATAAAACTTCTTCCCATTTTTTTTCCAGAATATGTCTCCGCCCTTTTCCAGAATATATTACTAGAAAGAGCAGTAAATTCCACCTTTTCCAAAATATTTTTAAAAAACTTCTCCCACTTTTTTTTTCCAGAATATGTCTCCGCACTTTTCCAGAATATAATACTAGGAAGAGCAGTAAATTCCCCCTTTTCCAAAATATTTTTAAAAAACTTCTCGCACTTTTTTTTTCCAGAATATGTCTCCACCCTTTTCCAGAATATAATACTAGAAAGAGCAGTAAACTCCCCCTTTTCCTAAATATTTTTAAAAAACTTCTTCCAATTTTTTTTCCAGAATATGTCTCCGCCCTTTTCCAGAATATATTACTAGAAAGAGCAGTAAATTCCACCTTTTCCAAATTATTTTTAAAAAATTTCTCCCAATTTTTTTTTCCAGAATATGTCTCCGCCCTTTTCCAGAATATAATACTAGAAAGAGCAGTAAATTCCCCCTTTTACATAATATTTTTAAAAACTTCTCCCAATTTTTTTTCCAAAATATGTCTCCGCCCTTTTCCAGAATATAATAATAGAAAAGGCAGTAAATTCCACCTTTTCCAAAATATTTTTAAAAAACTTCTTCCAATTTTTTTTTCCAGAATATGTCTCCGCCCTTTTCCAGAATATAATAATAGAAAAAGCAGTAAATTCCACCTTTTCCAAAATATTTTTAAAAAACTTCTCCCAAATTTTTTTTTGCAGAATATGTCTCCGCCCTTTCCCAGAATATATTACTAGAAAGAGCAGTAAATTCCACCTTTTCCAAAATATTTTTAAAAAACTTCTTCCAATTTTTTTTTTAGAATATGTCTCCGCCCTTTTCCAGAATATAATACTAGAAAGAGCAGTAAATTCCCCCTTTTCCAAAATATTTTTAAAAAACTTCTTCCAATTTTTTTTCCAGAATATGTCTCCGCCCTTTTCCAGAATATAATACTAGAAAGAGCAGTAAATTCCACCTTTTCCAAAATATTTTTATAAAACTTCTCCCACTTTTTTTTTCCAGAATATGTCTCCGCCTTTTTCCAGAATATAATACTAGGAAGAGCAGTAAATTCCACCTTTTCCAAAATATTTTTAAAAAACTTCTCCCACTTTTTTTTCCAGAATATGTCTCCGTCCTTTTCCAGAATATAATACTAGAAAGAGCAGTAAATTCCACCTTTTCCAAAATATTTTTAAAAAACTTCTCCCACTTTTTTTTTCCAGAATATGTCTCCGTCCTTTTCCAGAATATAATACTAGAAAGAGCAGTAAATTGCCCCTTTTCCTAAATATTTTTATAAAACTTCTCCCAATTTTTTTTTTCCAGAATATGTCTCCGCCCTTTTCCAGAATATATTACTAGAAAGAGCAGTAAATTCCACCTTTTCCAAATTATTTTTAAAAAACTTCTTCCCATTTTTTTCCAGAATATGTCTCCGCCCTTTTCCAGAATATAATACAAGAAAAGCAGTAAATTCCACCTTTTCCTAAATATTTTTAAAAAACTTCTCCCACTTTTTTTTTCCAGAATATGTCTCCGCACTTTTCCAGAATATAATACTAGGAAGAGCAGTAAATTCCCCCTTTTCCAAAATATTTTTAAAAAACTTCTCCCACTTTTTTTTTCCAGAATATGTCTCCGCACTTTTCCAGAATATAATACTAGGAAGAGCAGTAAATTCCCCCTTTTCCTAAATATTTTTAAAAAACTTCTTCCAATTTTTTTTCCAGAATATGTCTCCGCCCTTTTCCAGAATATAATACTAGAAAGAGCAGTAAACTCCCCCTTTTCCTAAATATTTTTAAAAAACTTCTTCCAATTTTTTTTCCAGAATATGTCTCCGCCCTTTTCCAGAATATAATACTAGAAAGAGCAGTAAACTCCACCTTTTCCAAAATATTTTTAAAAAACTTCTCCCACTTTTTTTTCCAGAATATGTCTCCGCCCTTTTCCAGAATATAATACTAGAAAGAGCAGTAAACTCCCCCTTTTCCTAAATATTTTTAAAAAACTTCTTCCAATTTTTTTTCCAGAATATGTCTCCGCCCTTTTCCAGAATATAATACTAGAAAGAGCAGTAAACTCCCCCTTTTCCTAAATATTTTTAAAAAACTTCTTCCAATTTTTTTTCCAGAATATGTCTCCGCCCTTTTCCAGAATATAATACTAGAAAGAGCAGTAAACTCCACCTTTTCCAAAATATTTTTAAAAAACTTCTCCCACTTTTTTTTCCAGAATATGTCTCCGCCCTTTTCCAGAATATAATACTAGAAAGAGCAGTAAACTCCCCCTTTTCCTAAATATTTTTAAAAAACTTCTTCCAATTTTTTTTCCAGAATATGTCTCCGCCCTTTTCCAGAATATAATACTAGAAAGAGCAGTAAACTCCCCCTTTTCCTAAATATTTTTAAAAAACTTCTTCCAATTTTTTTTCCAGAATATGTCTCCGCCCTTTTCCAGAATATAATACTAGAAAGAGCAGTAAACTCCACCTTTTCCAAAATATTTTTAAAAAACTTCTCCCACTTTTTTTTCCAGAATATGTCTCCGCCCTTTTCCAGAATATAATACTAGAAAGAGCAGTAAACTCCCCCTTTTCCTAAATATTTTTAAAAAACTTCTTCCAATTTTTTTTCCAGAATATGTCTCCGCCCTTTTCCAGAATATAATACTAGAAAGAGCAGTAAACTCCCCCTTTTCCTAAATATTTTTAAAAAACTTCTTCCAATTTTTTTTCCAGAATATGTCTCCGCCCTTTTCCAGAATATAATACTAGAAAGAGCAGTAAACTCCACCTTTTCCAAAATATTTTTAAAAAACTTCTCCCACTTTTTTTTCCAGAATATGTCTCCGCCCTTTTCCAGAATATAATACTAGAAAGAGCAGTAAACTCCCCCTTTTCCTAAATATTTTTAAAAAACTTCTTCCAATTTTTTTTCCAGAATATGTCTCCGCCCTTTTCCAGAATATAATACTAGAAAGAGCAGTAAACTCCCCCTTTTCCTAAATATTTTTAAAAAACTTCTTCCAATTTTTTTTCCAGAATATGTCTCCGCCCTTTTCCAGAATATAATACTAGAAAGAGCAGTAAACTCCACCTTTTCCAAAATATTTTTAAAAAACTTCTCCCACTTTTTTTTTCCAGAATATGTCTCCGCCCTTTTCCAGAATATAATACTAGAAAGAGCAGTAAACTCCCCCTTTTCCTAAATATTTTTAAAAAACTTCTTCCAATTTTTTTTCCAGAATATGTCTCCGCCCTTTTCCAGAATATTACTAGAAAGAGCAGTAAACTCCCCCTTTTCCTAAATATTTTTAAAAAACTTCTTCCAATTTTTTTTCCAGAATATGTCTCCGCCCTTTTCCAGAATATAATACTAGAAAGAGCAGTAAATTCCACCTTTTCCAAAATATTTTTAAAAAACTTCTTCCCATTTTTTTTCCAGAATATGTCTCCGCCCTTTTCCAGAATATATTACTAGAAAGAGCAGTAAATTCCACCTTTTCCAAATTATTTTTAAAAAACTTCTTCCCATTTTTTTCCAGAATATGTCTCCGCCCTTTTCCAGAATATAATACAAGAAAAGCAGTAAATTCCACCTTTTCCTAAATATTTTTAAAAAACTTCTCCCACTTTTTTTTTCCAGAATATGTCTCCGCCCTTTTCCAGAATATAATACAAGAAAAGCAGTAAATTCCACCTTTTCCTAAATATTTTTAAAAAACTTCTCCCACTTTTTTTTCCCAGAATATGTCTCCGCACTTTTCCAGAATATAATACTAGGAAGAGCAGTAAATTCCCCCTTTTCCAAAATATTTTTAAAAAACTTCTCCCACTTTTTTTTTCCAGAATATGTCTCCGCCCTTTTCCAGAATATAATACTAGAAAGAGCAGTAAATTCCACCTTTTCCAAAATATTTTTAAAAAACTTCTTCCAATTTTTTTTCCAGAATATGTCTCCGCCCTTTTCCAGAATATAATACCAGAAAGAGCAGTAAATTCCACCTTTTCCAAAATATTTTTATAAAACTTCTTCCCATTTTTTTCCAGAATATGTCTCCGCCCTTTTCCAGAATATATTACTAGAAAGAGCAGTAAATTCCACCTTTTCCAAAATATTTTTAAAAAACTTCTTCCCATTTTTTTCCAGAATATGTCTCCGCCCTTTTCCAGAATATAATACAAGAAAAGCAGTAAATTCCACCTTTTCCTAAATATTTTTAAAAAACTTCTCCCACTTTTTTTTTCCAGAATATGTCTCCGCACTTTTCCAGAATATAATACTAGGAAGAGCAGTAAATTCCCCCTTTTCCAAAATATTTTTAAAAAACTTCTTCCAATTTTTTTTTCCAGAATATGTCTCCGCCCTTTTCCAGAATATAATACTAGAAAGAGCAGTAAACTACCCCTTTTCCTAAATATTTTTAAAAAACTTCTTCCAATTTTTTTCCAGAATATGTCTCCGCCCTTTTCCAGAATATATTACTAGAAAGAGCAGTAAATTCCACCTTTTCCAAAATATTTTTAAAAAACTTCTTCCAATTTTTTTTCCAGAATATGTCTCCGCCCTTTTCCAGAATATAATACTAGAAAGAGCAGTAAATTCCACCTTTTCCAAAATATTTTTATAAAACTTCTTCCCATTTTTTTTCCAGAATATGTCTCCGTCCTTTTCCAGAATATAATACTAGAAAGAGCAGTAAATTCCACCTTTTCCAAAATATTTTTAAAAAACTTCTTCCAATTTTTTTCCAGAATATGTCTCCGCCCTTTTCCAGAATATATTACTAGAAAGAGCAGTAAATTCCACCTTTTCCAAAATATTTTTAAAAAACTTCTTCCAAATTTTTTTTCCAGAATATGTCTCCGCCCTTTTCCAGAATATAATACTAGAAAGAGCAGTAAATTCCACCTTTTCCAAAATATTTTTATAAAACTTCTTCCCATTTTTTTTCCAGAATATGTCTCCGTCCTTTTCCAGAATATAATACTAGAAAGAGCAGTAAATTCCACCTTTTCCAAAATATTTTTAAAAAACTTCTTCCCATTTTTTTCCAGAATATGTCTCCGCCCTTTTCCAGAATATATTACTAGAAAGAGCAGTAAATTCCACCTTTTCCAAAATATTTTTAAAAAACTTCTTCCCATTTTTTTTCCAGAATATGTCTCCGTCCTTTTCCAGAATATAATACTAGAAAGAGCAGTAAATTCCCCCTTTTCCAAAATATTTTAAAAAACTTCTCCCAATTTTTTTTTCCAGAATATGTCTCCGCCCTTTTCCAGAATATAATACTAGAAAGAGCAGTAAATTCCCCCTTTTCCTAAATATTTTTATTAAACTTCTCCCAATTTTTTTTCCAGAATATGTCTCCGTCCTTTTCCAGAATATAATACTAGAAAGAGCAGTAAATTCCACCTTTTCCAAAATATTTTTATAAAACTTCTTCCCATTTTTTTTCCAGAATATGTCTCCGTCCTTTTCCAGAATATAATACTAGAAAGAGCAGTAAATTCCACCTTTTCCAAAATATTTTTAAAAAACTTCTTCCAATTTTTTTTCCAGAATATGTCTCCGCCCTTTTCCAGAATATAATACTAGAAAGAGCAGTAAATTCCACCTTTTCCAAAATATTTTTATAAAACTTCTTCCCATTTTTTTTCCAGAATATGTCTCCGTCCTTTTCCAGAATATAATACTAGAAAGAGCAGTAAATTCCACCTTTTCCAAAATATTTTTAAAAAACTTCTTCCCATTTTTTTCCAGAATATGTCTCCGCCCTTTTCCAGAATATATTACTAGAAAGAGCAGTAAATTCCACCTTTTCCAAAATATTTTTAAAAAACTTCTTCCCATTTTTTTTCCAGAATATGTCTCCGTCCTTTTCCAGAATATAATACTAGAAAGAGCAGTAAATTCCCCCTTTTCCAAAATATTTTAAAAAACTTCTCCCAATTTTTTTTTCCAGAATATGTCTCCGCCCTTTTCCAGAATATAATACTAGAAAGAGCAGTAAATTCCCCCTTTTCCTAAATATTTTTAAAAAACTTCTCCCAATTTTTTTTCCAGAATATGTCTCCGTCCTTTTCCAGAATATAATACTAGAAAGAGCAGTAAATTCCACCTTTTCCAAAATATTTTTATAAAACTTCTTCCCATTTTTTTTCCAGAATATGTCTCCGTCCTTTTCCAGAATATAATACTAGAAAGAGCAGTAAATTCCACCTTTTCCAAAATATTTTTATAAAACTTCTTCCCATTTTTTTTCCAGAATATGTCTCCGCCCTTTTCCAGAATATAATACTAGAAAGAGCAGTAAATTCCCCCTTTTCCAAAATATTTTTAAAAAACTTCTCCCAATTTTTTTTCCAGAATATGTCTCCGCCCTTTTCCAGAATATAATACTAGAAAGAGCAGTAAATTCACCCTTTTCCTAAATATTTTTATAAAACTTCTCGCCATTTTTTTTTCCAGAATATGTCTGCACCCTTTTCCCGAATATAATATTAGAAAGAGCAGTAAAATCCCCCTTTTCCTAAATATTTTTAAAAAACTTCTCCCAATTTTTTTTTCCAGAATATATCTGCGGCCTTTTCCAGAATATAATACTAGAAAGAGCAGAAAATTCCCCCTTTTCCAAAATATTTTAAAAAACTTCTCCCAATTTTTTTTTCCAGAATATGTCTCCGCCCTTTTCCAGAATATAATACTAGAAAGAGCAGTAAATTCCCCCTTTTCCTAAATATTTTTATTAAACTTCTCCCAATTTTTTTTCCAGAATATGTCTCCGTCCTTTTCCAGAATATAATACTAGAAAGAGCAGTAAATTCCCCCTTTTCCTAAATATTTTTATAAAACTTCTCCCAATTTTTTTTCCAGAATATGTCTCCGTCCTTTTCCAGAATATAATACTAGAAAGAGCAGTAAATTCCCCCTTTTCTTAAATATTTTTAAAAAACTTCTCCCAATTTTTTTTTCCAGAATATGTCTCCGCCCTTTTCCAGAATATAACACTAAAAAGAGCAGTAAATTCCCCCTTTTCCAAAATATTTTTAAAAAATTTCTGCCAATTTTTTTTCCAGAATATGTGTGCGCCCTTTTCCAGAATATAATACTAGGAAGAGCAGTAAATTCCCCCTTTTCCTAAATATTTTTATAAAACTTCTCCCAATTTTTTTTTTTTCAGAATTTGTCTCAGCCCTTTTCCAGAATATAATACTAGAAAGAGCAGTAAATTCCCCCTTTTCCAAAATATTTTTAAAAAACTTCTCCCAATTTTTTTTTCCAGAATATGTCTCCGCCCTTTTCCAGAATATAACACTAAAAAGAGCAGTAAATTTCCCCTTTTCCTAAATATTTTTAAAAAACTTCTCCCAATTTTTTTTTTTTCAGAATATGTCTCCGCCCTTTTCCAGAATATAATACTAGAAAGAGCAGTAAATTCCCCCTTTTCCAAAATATTTTTAAAAAACTTCTCCCAATTTTTTTTTCCAGAATATGTCTCCGCCCTTTTCCAGAATATAATACTAGGAAGAGCAGTAAATTCCCCCTTTTCCAAAATATTTTTAAAAAATTTCTTCCAATTTTTTTCCAGAATATGTCTCCGCCCTTTTCCAGAATATAATACTAGAAAGAGCAGTAAATTCCCCCTTTTCCTAAATATTTTTAAAAAACTTCTCCCAATTTTTTTTTCCAGAATATGTCTCCACCCTTTTCCAGAATATAATACTAGAATGAGCAGTAAATTCCCCCTTTTCCAAAATATTTTAAAAAACTTCTCCCAATTTTTTTTTCCAGAATATGTCTCCGCCCTTTTCCAGAATATAATACTAGAAAGAGCAGTAAATTCCACCTTTTCCAAAATATTTTTAAAAAATTCTCCCAATCTTTTTTCCAGAACATGTCTCCGCCCTTTTCCAGAATATAATACTAGGAAGAGCAGTAAATTCCCCCTTTTCCAAAATATTTTTAAAAAACTTCTTCCAATTTTTTTTCCAGAATATGTCTCCGCCCTTTTCCAGAATATAATACTAGAAAGAGCAGTAAATTCCCCCTTTTCCAAAATATATTTATAAAACTTCTCCCAATTTTTTTTTCCAGAATATGTCTCCGCCCTTTTCCAGAATATAATACTAGAAAGAGCAGTAAATTCCCCCTTTTCCTAAATATTTTTATAAAACTTCTCCCAATTTTTATTCCAGAATATGTCTCCGCCCTTTTCCAGAATATAATACTAGAAAGAGCAGTAAATTCCCCCCTTTTCCAAAATATTTTTAAAAAACTTCTCCCAATTTTTTTTTCCAGAATATGTCTCCGCCCTTTTCCAGAATATAATACTAGGAAGAGCAGTAAATTCCCCCTTTTCCAAAATATTTTTAAAAAACTTCTTCCAATTTTTTTCCAGAATATGTCTCCGCCCTTTTCCAGAATATAATACTAGAAAGAGCAGTAAATTCCCCCTTTTCCTAAATATTTTTAAAAAACTTCTCCCAATTTTTTTTTCCAGAATATGTCTCCGCCCTTTTCCAGAATATAATACTAGAATGAGCAGTAAATTCCCCCTTTTCCAAAATATTTTAAAAAACTTCTCCCAATTTTTTTTTCCAGAATATGTCTGCGCCCTTTTCCAGAATATAATACTAGAAAGAGCAGTAAATTCCCCCCTTTTCCAAAATATTTTTAAAAAACTTCTCCCAATTTTTTTTCCAGAATATGTCTCCGCCCTTTTCCAGAATATAATACTAGAATGAGCAGTAAAATCCCCCCTTTCCAAAATATTTTAAAAAACTTCTCCCAATTTTTTTTTTCCAGAATATGTCTCCGCCCTTTTCCAGAATATAATACTAGGAAGAGCAGTAAATTCCCCCTTTTCCTAAATATTTTTATAAAACTTCTCCCAATTTTTTTTTCCAGAATATGTCTCCGCACTTTTCCAGAATATAATACTAAAAAGAGCAGTAAATTCCCCCTTTTCCTAAATATTTTTATAAAACTTCTCCCAATTTTTTTTTCCAGAATATGTCTGCGTTTTCCAGAATATAATACTAGAAAGAGCAGTAAATTCCCCCTTTTCCAAAATATTTTAAAAAAATTTCTCCCAATTTTTTTTTCCAGAATATGTCTCCGCCCTTTTCCAGACTATAATACTAGGAAGAGCAGTAAATTCCCCCTTTTCCAAAATATTTTTAAAAAACTTCTTCCAATTTTTTTCCAGAATATGTCTCCGCCCTTTTCCAGAATATAATACTAGGAAGAGCAGTAAATTCCCCCTTTTCCTAAATATTTTAAAAAACTTCTCCCAATTTTTTTTTCCAGAATATGTCTCCGCCCTTTTCCAGAATATAATACTAAAAAGAGCAGTAAATTCCCCCTTTTCCTAAATATTTTTATAAAACTTCTCCCAATTTTTTTTTCCAGAATATGTCTGCGTTTTCCAGAATATAATACTAGAAAGAGCAGTAAATTCCCCCTTTTCCAAAATATTTAAAAAAAATTTCTCCCAATTTTTTTTTCCAGAATATGTCTCCGCCCTTTTCCAGACTATAATACTAGGAAGAGCAGTAAATTCCCCCTTTTCCAAAATATTTTTAAAAAACTTCTTCCAATTTTTTTTCCAGAATATGTCTCCGCCCTTTTCCAGAATATAATACTAGGAAGAGCAGTAAATTCCCCCTTTTCCTAAATATTTTTAAAAAATTTCTTCCAATTTTTTTCCAGAATATGTCTCCGCCCTTTTCCAGAATATAATATGATACTAGAAAGAGCAGTAAATTCCCCCTTTTCCAAAATATATTTAAAGAACTTCTCTCAATTTTTTACTAACTCAATAATACTAACCGCCATTTTTTTTATTTAGGAGAAAGGACAAACTTCACATGCATTTTTTTTTTTTTTGCTAGGTAATTCGCGATCTACGTGTTGTTCTATTGAACTGTCACTTGACACTTCAGAATCACTATTTGAACACTCCAGATCGTTTTTCAAAGATGTAAATTCACTTGAATCACTAGCAAATTCTTCAATTTCACTTTCTCTACAACTTTCCAGAAGCAATTGTTCCATTTCAACTTCATTTGATAAAATATTATGAGCGCGACGAGATCGTTTACTACTGCTGGCGGCCATTTTGGAAACACTTTTGGTTGTCAAAATATACTAAAACTAATACGTAAAAAGCTTTAGTAATTATATTTTTTCATCAAAATGTAATTCGTAATTATTTTATCAATGATATTTACATGAATAAAGTTGTTGTCAATGATTTTTTATGCATAAAATGATTACGCAAAGGCAGACCGGCGTTTCGCCGGCTTAGTGGTTTAATACCATAATATAGTTGACGTGTGTCAATGGGTTAATAGCATTTTCTGCCTGCCGAATTGCATCATAATCAGTAAAGAAACGGCTAAGTTCCTTCCTGATTGGTTATATTCCAGATTTTTATATAAAACTCATCTTAGAATCACATTTCCATCATGCATCCTGAATTTCATCATAATCGATTCAAAAATCAGCAAGTTTATTCCTAATTGGCAATTTTCCAGAGCTTAATGTACAAATCTTATCGGAATTCTATTCCCGTCGTGCATGCTGAATTTCATCATAAAAGGGTAAGAAATGGTCAAGTTCCCTCCTATAATTGGCCATATTCCAGAACTTCAATTAAAACTCAGCTTAGAATCCCATTTCCGCCTTGTAGTATGCCGAATTTCACCAAAACCCGTTAAGAAATGTTCATCGTCCTTCCTAACTGGCCATTTTCCAGAACTGTATGCAAGATCATTTTAGAATCCCATTTCCATCGTACAGGCTGAATTTGATCATAACCGGTAAGGAAACGGTCAAGTCCCTTAATAATTGGATATATTCCAAAAATCATCTAAAACCCATTTCCATCTTACATCCTGCATTTCATCATAATTGGGGAAGTAATAACCAAATTCATTTCTAATCGGCCTGAATTTGACTTGAAAATGCTATTGAGGGATAAACTTGTGTACGGGATATTTAAACTTTCTACATTCAGATGTAAGGACAACAGCAGTTAAAAAAATCATGTATTTTTAAAAATTGTGTTGTATTGTGCTAACTTATTTTATATATTATTACTAAGAATTTTGCTAGGTGTCGACTACTTATGTAGTTGTCTGGAACCGGTTCGATTCCTTGTTACTAACATACATTTCCTTTCTTTCGGTTTTCTTATATGTAAAATGAAATGGAATGTACGGTGGACTCGGCGTCTTACTGGGAACCCTAAATAGTCTTGATCGTACACTCAAATCAATCAATCAATAATTTTCATTTTAACGTGATTTACACAGCTTTTAACATTGTTTACAAGTATGTATATGGTTTTTTACACGAATTTGCCCCACTGTGTTTTGGTAATTGGTCGCGTTTTCTTAGGCAACCCTTCATAATGAACAATCGCCTAAATAAACGGCAAATTTTGAACGATTTTACATTTCTGGACGACTTGGTTTTGGGTGATTATTCGTGTCGCTCCTAGTTATACGAACAAGCATTATCCGAATGCACGAAAGCAAAAAAAAAACTGGGCCAAAAATTAGTATACCCGGGACTCCGGAAAACAGAACATTAAATAATATCCCATAAATAATTTGGAGAACGGAAAACTGATGGCGGCCCTAAAGTGTAATCAAGTTGTTGAAAAATGTTTGGTCTGAGACTTATTCACAATGAAACAATGCAGCTAATCAAACTTCAGCAGAATAAGCAACAATACCTAAAACTTTTCGCATTAAAAATGGTGACATAATGGCAAACCTTCCACAACGTTTATGGCTAACAGACGTTTGATGGAATTTGTGTTACTGCATTCAAATGAATCTGCTGAAATCAATTCAAACAGAAAGTATTTGGACGAATAATTAAAGGATTATCCTGCTGATTGTGCAACTCGCAATTAAGTTTGGCAAAGATCATTTTTTTTTTTTTACATTTTATTCTTGCCTATAATTTCAATATACGAGTATAAGTGTTTTACAAATAATGTCAAGTTAGTTTATCAATTCCGAGTCCCAACACAAACTTCAAATATTCCACACTCGTTTCTCTGCGATCAGTGATATTCTAGTTTTGCTGTAAAAGGTTGGTTAGGCAGCTGCAGCACAGTTGCCAATTACCTTCAATTGAGGAACTACGTCCCGTATAATACCGGAAATGTCTTTGTTGGCCATTTTGTCGGAACTTTCAAGCAAACAGTCTGACACGGCATCAACATCTCTAAAAATATATTTAGAAAATATAATTACCAGAAGATACCATTTACACATTTAAAAATTAAATATACCTGCAAAATAATTCACTTATCGGTGTTCTATGATCCGATGATTTGATGTCTGGGAAACAACCCCCAATGGTTTCAACCGTTTCTAGTTTTAGGATTGATTTTACTCCATTATTAGCGGCAATTTCTGTAGGAAAAAAAAAACGAAAATAATTGTTCGATTAAAGCATAAAGCACACATTAAAAAAAATGCTCTCACTAAACACAGCCTCTCCATCATTTCGACAGAAATATTCAATGCCAAACTTTATAATTTTATCAACGAACACTTGATTTATATCATCCACTAAATCGGATTTTTGACACTGGGCCGTCAATGTAATGTCTTCAAAACATTGTAAATATTTAAGTCCAGACTCACAGTAACGATTTATCTCAGTTCTTAACATATCCGTATCACCGTCGGTTGCATTTAGGTCACGAAATATATGATCTCCATTTGGAATTTTTCGATAGCAATCACCTTGTTTCTGCGCAATTAAATACATACATATATCATGATTCAAAGAATAATTATGAGTCAAAAATATGAAAATACAAATCTGAACTCACCGTGTACTCATCATAACATGGATCATCTTTTTCCGTTGAACATGCCGCAAAATTAATTAAAAGTAAAATAAAAAGTTGGTGAATTAATTTCATTGTTCCAAATTTAGATCAAACACTGTTATTGATGCAACTATAAGAACAAATTAGTTGTAAGCAAAAAAATATTTCTACTATATAGTAGAATTGTGTTTTGTTTACAAACTTATACAGTTCAAACGGTTATCGAGCCGCTTGTTATTTAACATTTTAATTAGTTTCATTGATTATTATGATTAGTGGTTGCAATATGTTTACTTACGCTGACATTTTATAAATAAATTATTATTACATAACATATCCGTAAATGACCTTCATGTCACAAAACTACAAGCGAAAATGCGAAGAATCTATCATGAGCAGATAAATGATAGTTTGAACAGCACGCTCTGGTTGAATGCCACTTGAACAGTTCCATTTTTCGTTTTCAAGTCGGAGGGTATTAAGCCCAATATCTGTTACAGCTACACACTGGGTATATAAAATATAATGTCACAAATATTACATATTAGTTTTGGAAGATCATACTAAATGTATGTATGTCCTTGACCAGTACTGACATGGATTGTTACAAACAACATTAAATAAATTGGTGCTATGAAACTTGTGATAACAAAAAACGGGAAAATATAAAATAATGCAGATTCCTTTGCCAGTTACTCAATAAAAAAAAAATAATTTTGATTCACCTAATTTGGATGAAGTAGGTGATAACAAACTATTGCAAACATGAATCAACGGTTTGACGCATTAGATGAATCTTCGAACGCTCAAGAGTTTGCTGCCAGGACAATGGAACAACTGCGTATTTATTGATTTTAATTTGGCAATGGATGAGATTAAACAATCATCTCATGAAAACTTCAAATGAGTGTAAATATCTCCGCCATCGCGTAAATAAACTAGAAGCTTTATATGACTATCCAACGCAACACAACTGGTAAACAATATTGTTATAGCTGGAGTTCCCAAGAATAATTTTGGAAACAATGAATTGGTCACGAATGCCATTAAACTTAAGACGGATAATTTAACAGCTGCTTATTCATCAACAGCAACAAATTTAACAATAAAAACATATTGGTATAGAGACATTGTTAAACTATCGACAATTGAGGATAAAACCAAAATTCTGGAGAAAAAGAAAAGTTTAAAAACTCCATCTACAAACAACCTGAACTTGAATTTCAAAACATCTACACCGAGTCATATATTTATTATGCATAATTTAACAGCTTACCAGTCATTGTTATATGTATAAAGAGGCGAAACATGTTAAGGAGGTGGAGTGTTATTTTGTTGCGTCAAGATTCTTGTAAGAGGTCATTTTTCATACGTTCGCCTACACTCAGAAAAATAATTTTGTCCTTTTGATAAGTAAATCAAAATTAGTAGAATTAGCTTTTATTTTAGTAAACTCATATAATCTTTGATGAGCTGATTTTGAATTGCAAAGCTAAATTAGTCAAATTAGACTTTTCTAATTTTACTTTAAATAAGTTTGGTACATTTTACTTCGAAACTGGTAAATTTAGAGTAACCACTTTCGTGAAATTACCTTAATAATTTGTTAAATTAGCTATATTAAGTAAACGATCATAAGCAAAATATCATTAGTAATCAAATTGCTCGGCTTCCTATTATTTATTTAAGCAGCAACGGAAAACCACATTTTCGAAGAAACAAAGACAGTTTTTTACTAATAGAACAGAGTGGGCGAGTATTCGAATAATCTACATACACAAATATACAACAAATAGTTCTTATTAATAACATATGTATTACCATATAACATAACGCAAAACCAACAACAACGCAAGCATAAGTACAAACCAAATTACAATTTGCAATCTCCTTTAAATATTATTTTTTTGTTGGGTTGATCACTGCGTACGGGAGGACATCACCAATACAATAAAAATAATATATTTATTTTATTCCACACTTGGGCTTGCGTAATATTTGTGTTTTTTCTTACCTAGTGTCAAGAAAAAATTAGCTTAATATGTATGAGATTGGTTTAAAATACAGGTAAATTTTGCCTTGCTGCTAAGTAAAATTTGTTAATGTGTACGTAACAATTTTAATTACCGTTATAAAAATTTTAATATTCTCTAAATAATTTTCGACGAGTCATTTATAAAGTGAAAGTGATGGATAAACCAAGTGCAGTGATTAAGCATTTATTTAAAACATTAAAAATATCGGAGGAGTTTTATAATTGCATAAAAGGTAAGATTTTGTATTTACGTAATTATTTTAGTTAGTTTTTCGGAACTAAAACTAGTAATTTAAGTGAAACGTGAATTTCCATAAAACCATCTGTGAAACAATATTTCATTAGAAAAATTATGTGTCCGTATAAGTTTTTCTTTGTTCGACAAAGTACATCATATATCATGAAACGATTTCTAACGGTAAATGGCTAGAGTATATCATATACGAATGACAGATAAGCGTCATATTAATTAGTCGATTTCTAACGGTAATGTTTGGTATACTTAAATGTGAAAATTTCCGAACATATATTTCAATAAGAAACAGACGAATTATTTAATTTGTTTAACCGCGTGTAGCGTTATAGCCAAGCCATATACGTGCGTTTATACTCGCGGAACACTGTTTCATAATTGTTGCAAATATATATATATATATATATATATATATATATATATATATATATATATATATATATATGTATATATATTCAGGGTGGCCACCTTCTCGCGAGGACAACCGCTGCATTTTCTTAAAATAGCTTATACAACAACATTTTTGGTTTCAAATGTGTAATTTACATTAATAAATATATTTGAAACCAAAAATTTTGTTTTATAAGTTATTTTGGAAAATGTTATGGTTGTCCTCGCGAGAAGGTGTCAACCCTGATATATATACATATAAATATGTATATAAATCATAAAGAAATAATTTATCATAAGTCGATCTTTTTATTTGTAGATAAAGCAATATTGTACCACAAAATTAAAAATTTGAAACAAAAGGATATTGAAAAGCTGTTTCCTTTACCAGAACAATTTGGTGCTAAAATCGTATTTGAACATTTTGTTTATACGATCCAAAAAGAAAATCAACATATTCAAGAAGCTGTAAGTAACATTCGTTTAATTATTTATTAACAAATAGGCTATTTAATAAAAAAATATCTCCATTTTAGAATTATTCCTCAGATTCTGATACTACTGATACGCTCTCAATATCCACATTAGCGGAACTTTTTAAAAATATTAGTGTAGAATAAAAAGTATTTTTTTTTTTATATTTAATTTTTTTCAAATAACTACAATGTTTCTCTGTTTTCTATGTCGATTTCGCGTGAATTCGGTTAATATTTTGATTAACCATTTTAAAATATTTCATAAATGTAAAACTAACAGCACATTTTTGTGTATTCAAGAAAATTGTTTTCAAAATTTTATTAACATTAGTACATTTAAAAGACATTTAACACGCCAACATCTTCCCAATCAGGATTTAGAATTTGTACAGGATTATAATGACGAAAATCGTATAGGAATTCAAAATTTAGGCCATAATACATTACATACTGTTTCTACTTCAACTGATTATACAAATATTACAGGCAGCTATTATGAAAACCAGAATAATTCTGAAAATGTTTCGGAAGAAGTTCCAGAATTTCAAAATGATCTAAACTGTTCATTTCTTAATGAAATTGAGACTTCCCAACTTTCTTTTGTTTTATCTTTGCACAATAAAAATCATTTTTCTAGAAAAGATGTTACAGATATTTCCAAGCAAATAAAAGAATCTATATTTCAGCCATTAAAATTTCATCTGCAAAACATTATTAGAATTCTTGAAAATGATAGTAACGTTAAACAAGGCCATATTGATAAATTTTTACCAATATTAAATTTATTAGGATTTTCTGAAAAGCTTGATACTGAATACAAATTGATTAAATACTTGACAGAAAATGACATGTTTCAAAATCTAATACAGTTTCCGTTAAGTGATCAAATAACGGATGTGTATCGGAGAGGCATTCCATTTTTAAATGAAAAAAGTTGTAAGGGAATAGTATTTCCTCTTATATTTCAATTTAAAATTTTTTTTGAATTAAAAGGAATTTTAAACATGGCTTTAAAGAATATTAGTAATATAGAAAAGTATAATCCTTCTTTGTCTCATTTCATCCAAGGTGAACTTTGGTAAGAGAAGTGTAAAATGTACCCAAATAAAATATTAATTCCTTTCTTCCTTTATGCTGATGACTTCGAAATAAACAACCCACTTGGTTCTCATAATGAGACTCATTCTATTACTGGAGTTTATTATAGCTTTCCTATTCTAAATTCAATTTCTAAACTTAAAGATATTCACCTTGCAGCTCTCATAAGATCAAAATTTGTAAAAGAATTTGGGAATGATATATCTTTGTACACCCTTTTAGAAGAAATCAAGTTATTAGAAATTAATGGTATTGAACTAAATATAAACAACAATATTTTCCATGTACACTTTATTTTAGGTTTGGTGTTAGGTGACAATTTAGGTCTAAACAGTTTACTCGGGTACAGCCAATCTTTCTCAGCACTTCATTTTTGTCGGTTTTGCAAAGCTGATAAAAATCTTACTGCAGTTCAAATTGAAGAAAATGTTGATTTAATCCGAAATGTAGAAAATTACAGTCAAGATGTTCTTACGAATAATGTTATGAGTACTGGGATTCATGGTGGATCTATATTCAATAGTATTCCATCGTTTCATGTAATTAATAATTTTGCAGCAGATATTATGCATGATATTTTTGAAGGAATATGCCATTACAATTTAGCTGCAATTTTATTTGATTTCATTACTACAAAAAAATATTTTGACTTAGAGCTACTGAATAAATTAAAATCCTCTTTTGCCTATGGAGAAACCGAAGTTGGTAATCTTTCTAAGGATATAAAATTTAATCATATTAAGAATAAAAAGTTCCAATTTTCGGCCCGAGAAATGTGGTCTTTTACCCATTTTTTACCATTAATAGTCGGAGACCTCATTCCAGAACATGATGAAACCTGGAGTTATTTTTGTGAATTTTTAGAACTTATCGATATTCTGCTATCTACATATTTTAATGATCATATACTCAGTGATTTAGGAATCCGGATTGCAAAGCATAATCAAAAATATATTCAATTGTTCAATCAATCTCTAAAACCCAAGTTCCATTTTCTAATTCACTACCCTAGACTTATTAAATATTCTGGGCCTTTAAAAAATATTTACTGCTTTCGTTTCGAAGCGAAACACCATGAGCTTAAATCATATGCAAAAAATATTACATCCCGAAAAAATATAACGCTCAGTATTGCTATTAAATCTCAATTGAAATTTGCACATATGCTTATTACCCCAACTGAAAGTGATTTACAAACCGACTTAAAATATTTAACAAAAAAAAAGCGGCACCTAATATGACTCCCACAATAAGTTTATCATCAACAGTAAAACCACAAGCGGAAACAACAGAAGTAAAACCTGCTGCCGATTATATTAGCATTAAAACTGAACTGATTAACTTACGCAGCCCAAGAAACCTGTTATTAGAAAAATGGCAAACTACTTCAAAAGATAGAATGCGCGAATTACAAAATAACAATGATCCATCACTTGCCGAGATTTTCAACGAATGGCCGTTATATAAGCATCCTTTTGGGGAAGGAACTCGTAAGCATAGACAATTTAATGTTTGTTTTGCTGATAAAATTAACAAATTCATCCTACAGATAAACATTGATTTTCACACATCGTATCCTAACTGCCAGAGTATTTATTCGAAGTGGAATGAGTTCCTACAAAAAATTCCCAGTATTGTTGAGACAAATTTAAAACATGCCGGATACAAGAAAAGTTTCTTAGATATTTTTACAAAAAAAAAACGAACTTAATTCTGGTAAGAAATTGTATTATTTGTAGAATCATTCATATATTGCCGAGTTCACTGGCATCATAATTTCCAAGTTCTGTTATTTTATTTCTTGCCTCCGTTTTGAATCTGTATTAAAAAAACATGCAATTTCAAATTCTGGAGTAGGCCTGTTATTAATGTATGTAAACTTTATGTATTGAATTTTAATTAATGCTTAGTTTATTATATCTTCCATACAGATACTTATAATATTGAAATTATTAATATTCTAAGTGTACTTTTACCACCGTCAACAATGATTACAAGCTCCAAAACGAAAAACGTTGTCAAATATTCAGTAAAAGATAGCCAGAATTCATTTGTTCTTTTGTTTGAGACATTGGCAGAAATGGAAATAGAGCTAAGCAAAATCAAAACAATTAATATGATGAATAAGACGCCCATTCAGCCATTACTATTGTGCATAGGAAAGCCCGCTGATGCTGTTCAATTTTTAATAATAGTAGATGGAGTAAAATTTATTTGTGGAAGTTTTTTGGAAGCACTTGACATACATTTCAAATTATATCAAATTTTTCAACTAGAATATCCTAAGCAATGTTATAACGTATGGCTATTTATTCAGCTTCACTTTTATGAAATAAAGACAAAATACGATAAAAGTGTTCCATCAATTATTACCTTGATAACTGATCTCGAAAACAGGCCGCAATAGGTCAGTTTCTTAAAAAAATATAATCTTATATTTAGTGAAATTACATTATAATTTTATTTTATAAATTGTCTAGTTATTTTATATAAATTTGATAACATAAGGAGTTTGAATTAATAAAAGAAAGGTTGGGGGAATATTGATACAAGAATAAATAAATGTTCTTTAATTTTTTGTGCTCAGAACAAAAAATTGTATACATTTCTAGGTAGTTACATCCCAACTATATAGATTATATATACATATATATATATATATATATATATATATATATATATATATATATATATATATATATATATATATATATATATATATATATATATATATGTACATATGTGTTTATTATATGACTGCATATTTTACCTTTTTGCTAAGTTAACTTCAAATTAACATATGCCAAATTCACTTAGCCTATTGTGTTTGTTTCACTAAGCTAAATTGCTAATTTTACTGAATTTAAATTACCTGCGTTGTAAAATTAGGTATGGGCATTTTGCCAATTTTACCCTGTTTATTTCAGAGCTAAGCTAATGTAACCTAACAGCCATATCCAATGTAACTTAACAGTTAAGGAAAATTTACTAATCACAAATATACAATATTACCCTTGTGCTCAGTTAAAAACACCTATTATTTATGGCAACACATTTCCTTTGCATTATGTAAAGATTACTATTCAATTTTTGTTAATATGGCTTAGCGCTAAGTAAGCTGAGTTTTAACTTTTTTTTTAGCTGATTTAGCTGGTCTTTTTTCTTAAATACGCCCTTTGTTTTCTTTCAGTGTAATAATCTGAATGATATTAGACGAACTTGTCGTGCATAACCGCTTCACTATAAGGGCACCAATTTGTTCACTAAACTTCTACCCTTAATAATCCAAAATCTTTGCCTACAAACAAAAAAAAGTTTGCGAATCCCCTGAATGGTTATATTTTAAGTGTATATGTCTAATGATTATTTGATTTAATAGGCTCCTTTTCGGCTGAATAATGTGTTGTCTCGCTTCAAACGGTATACTCGCGTTTTCTAATCTTCCCCCGACCCGTAGGAGATTCCTTTCGTCGAGAAATGGGTTCAGAGATTTAATTATGGATTTTGACGGAAGTTCTCTGGATTGTTAGAGAATTGTGATTTCTTCACCCATTTCTGTACTTTGTACTCTTGAGTCGTTATAAATGTATGTCGCCTTTCTTTATCTTTGCCCTTATGTCTCTGAACCCATCGCTGCATATAAACCACTACTCTTAATATCTTTGAGCAGCTCGGGCATTTTTCTACAAGCGCCCTCTTAACTTCTGCTTGTATCGCCAAAGTATTTTGTTCCGCCAGTTCACCATTTTCGATCAATAGACTCCGATATGCACTTGTTAGGCATACGGGTCCATGCCACCAACTATCTAATATGCACAACTTTTCAGGTAGTATACCTCGACTCGCGACATCTGCAGGATTGTCCTTAGAGTTTACATGATCCCACTACTGCTTCTAACTTCTGGGATGATCGTTAAGCCAGGCAAGCACAATTTGAGAATCCGTCAGACACTTTTTTTAGAAGTTTTGTAGCTAAAACACGCTAAAACATGTCGGTTGTTTGTACGGGATGTTAAAAATATGTTACTAAAGGAAGGTCTGCGGGAGTGAAATGCTCGAATTGTCAAAAGGTATACCACAATAAATGTACCAATATATCGGATGCTTATTGTTTGGTGATATTTCTAATGGTTCAGTAATGTGGCTTTGCCCTCAATGTCGAAGTGAATCCCGTAAATCAATAATTGAAAGTGCTGACACGGATAAACCATCAAATCCAGTTAATTTACCAACTTTCGTAATATTACAAGATATGCAGAAAAAATTTGTCAAACTTGATGATCTTGAAATATCGCAGAAATTTGTCTATTCCAGTATTGATGACTTAAATAATACTATCAAACTGTTGTCGGAAGAAAACAATGCCATAAAACAAAAGTTTAATGTCATCGAAAAGAAATTTCTAAAACAAGAGGTGAGAGTAAATTTTATGGAAGCGCAACTTGATTTGGTAAATCAAATAGGTGCGTAATAATGTTGTAATTGATGATCTTATGGTTAGCAATACGGTGAATGAGGATGAGATTAAGACCGATGATGTTACCTCGATTAAAAGAATGAAACTACACAACAAATCTAAATCTCGTTTAGAAAATTCTTTTATCGTAAACCTGAAATCAAACAATATCAAAAATGATTTAGTATCTGAGTACTTCAAAAAACGAAAGTCGTCGTCATCACAGGAATTGGGGAAGATATACTTATGCACCACCTCACCAAATACCAGTCATGGTTGTACAACGAGGCAAAACAATTAAAACACTGAATTCAAATCTGAAAAAAAAAAATTTAAAAAAAAAAAAAAAAATTAATAATTAATTGACAGCTGTCAACTGTCAATTTTCCAAATCTGACATCAGATTTGAATTCAGCGACCTCAAAAACATAAACTTATATATTTAAATAATTAAAATATGCTTTTGACATCTATAAAATAATATTAAAAATGAACAGTTTTGTAACGGACCTGTGGAGCTTTGGAGCTCCGTAGCTGCCAAAATATTGAATTTAGAGCTTTGCGCCCATGGAGACTTTTGTTCAGGATGACAAAATATACAACATATCAAAAATTCAGAAAATTTGACCGAAACCCAATTTCCATAAGATTATTGCGTGGTCCTTTGTATTGGAGATGAATTCTAATACTTTTTTTTAAATTACATAATCTCGAATCTCGAAATATGTCGAGACATAAATTGTAGTTTCCTCCTCGTCCACCAGATTTTAATTGGTGTAGTAGTTTTTTCTTTTTTGTCGGACATTATTATTATAACATTACTCTCACTGTGAACACATAAAGTTTGTAATTAAATACAAAAAACTTGTAAAACTAAAATTTGGTTACTGAATAAAAATTAAAACTGTGTGTAAATATTGTACGGGGATTTTCAATAATCGAATTAGATACAGTTCACTCTTACCTCATTACTCGTGGAAATTGAGTGCAAGAGTTTGCATTCCATCATTTGGTCCTTCGAGCTGGATGCTCAACCAGTTAGCTCAAATCGAAAGGAAGAAATCATCCGAACACTATTTATACGAAACGTGGAATCATCTAAAGTAAAATCACATCTGCAACAAGGAAGCCATCTTGGATCAATAGTAATCGACAACGTGGAGTCGTCCATCTTTAAAATTTTTCCAATTTGTTGAAATCACTGATGCCAAAATCGTAAGTCACCTTCACGTTCAATTTAGTAACCTATTAAAATTAAATCGAAACAATCAGTTTGAACATTAAAATAATCGGTATTCAAGTTTTCGTAAAGTTTAAGTGAATTAAATATAACAATGTAAAAATAATGGAACTCGCAGCATTGAAAAAACAACGCTCGGTCAATAAGACAAAATTAACGAATATTTTAAAATTCGTTCGCGAAGCAAGTGAGGACGTTTCTGTTGAGGAGTTTCGAACGCGGTTGCTGCGGGTAGAGAAACTCATGGAAGAATTCACCATTATTGAAAATAAAATATTTGCTCTTGACGACACCGAGAATTCTGATGCCGTGTACGAAGAAAACTACTATCACGCAGTTACCGGTCTTAACACGCAAATTCGGTCAATAACAGTAGGCACAAACGTACCATTAGAAAATTCATTCAATGCAACTCAGACTGGTACACAAAACGAAGTGAAATTACAGAAAATTCAAATTCCTCCATTTGCTGGTGATTACGCAGAATGGCAGTCATTCTATGACTTGTTCTGCACGACCATCCATGAATCCACTTCTCTAAATGCAGTACAGAAATTTCAGTACTTGAAAGGAATATTGCGTGGAGAAGCTGCAGTGTTACTTCGTCATATAAAGATCACAAAGGGAAATTATACCGGTGCCCTAAATAAATTAAAGGAACGATATGACAGGAAAAACCATATTATAACCTCTTTTACTAAAACGTTCATGGAACAGTCTCAAATCCAGACCGCAAACTGATGAGGTGATTCGGGGGCTTAAGGCGCTAGGCAAAAATGCGGAGTCTCGCGATCCATGGCTCATCTTCATCTTAATGAAGAAACTAGATGACAACTCCAAATCTCTATGGGCTCAAAGTGCTGCTGATTTAGAAAATCCACGTCTGTCTGATTTTTTTGGATTCCTAGCCAAAAGGATTGACACTCTTAAATCTTTAGCTTCCACCTCAAAGCGGACAATGGCCAAACCTCTTTTCAAGGGTCACATAGTCAGGACCCCAGCGGCTCTTCTATCAACGAAAATCCATCAAAGTGTGCGATGTGCCAGAACGAAACTCATTCTTTATTACAATGTAAAGTATTCAACGAGCTCAATGCTAATCAGCGCAGATAATGGGCAAAAGCAAAAGAAAGATGTTACAATTGCCTCAGCGTGAAACATCCAATTTTTAAATGTCTTTCTAGATATCGATGTCACATCTGTAGAAGAAAGCATCATACACTGTTACATGGTGCAGATCCTCAGCCACTGAATGATGTTAATGAAAATTCCAACGCATCCGAAACCGTAACTACAATCTACTCACAAGGGAGTCACATATACTCAATTCTGCTAACGGCTTTATTTAACGTTCTTGATGCGACTGGTAGGTCTCATAAATATCGAGCACTATTAGATTCTGGTTCTCAGGCCAGTTTCGTTACAGAGGATTGTATTCAACAGTTACGTCTCAAACGGCACAATACTCGACTCTCAATCAGTGGCGTAGGTTAATCAGGAGCTGGTATCACAAAGGGAATAGTGGCACTAACAATCATACCGAATCTGTCGTTTAAACCAAAATCAACTATCGAATTAAAAGCTTTGGTGTTACCCAAAATTACTAGCGAGCTGCCTTCGTTCGAGATAAGTGACGCAATCAGGAATTACTGGCGCAAACTACAGCACGCTGACCCGCAATTTGATAATCCTGGCAATATCGACATATTAATCGGTGTTGATTATTTTTTTGATCTGTCGCGATATGTCGCGAATAACTCACCACAAATCATTGACAGTCGCGAATAACTCACCACAAATCATTGACATTGACCAAACGCTAAAGAAATTTTGGGAATTAGAGTCAGTTAGTACTTAGTTAGTTAGTTTGAGTGAAAAGCATTTTACCAGCACTGCAAATGTCGATCAGGAGGGACGTTTTATCGTGTGCCTGCCATTCAAGAGTTCGCCGAGTAAATTAGGCCAATCGCTAACATGGCCATCGCAAGACTTCGAGGTACGGAACTTCGCTTTACTCGTGACTTGGAATTCTCAAAGTTATACCATGAGTTTATGCAGGAATACGAGAAACTTCACCACATGGAAGAAATCCCTCAAGAAGAAATCGAGGATGGAGGGTTTTATTTGCCACATCATAGTGTATTACGGAAAAGTAGCACGACAACCAAACTGAGAGTTGTATTCGACGATTGCGCCAAAACAACTACCGGTATTTCTTTGAATGACTGTTTGGCAGTGGGGCCTACTGTTCAAGAAACTTTGTTTTCAATTCTTCTGCGTTTTCGTGAAAATTGTATTGCTCTTTCCGCCGACGTATAGAAAAGATGTACCGCCAGATAATGTCGCCAGTGAAGATATGAAGTTTCAAAAGATAGTTTGGCGGGAGAATCCAACACAACCAATTCGCCATTATCGTCTACGCACTGTTACGTACGGGTTAGCATCAGCACCTTTTTTAGCGACAAGAACGTTAAAGGAAATAGCAGTTCAAAATCAAGCAACATCATCTCTTGCTGTTCAAGCCATTGCAGAAAATATGTACGTAGATGATCTTATGACAGGTGCTGAACATTGCTGAAGCGTATCAATTGAGGGATTCAGTCATCAGTCTACTCAGTAAACATGGATTACAACTCAGAAAATGGAAATCAAATTTTCAACCATTGCTCAACTCATTATCAGACGAACTTAAAGATACGCAGCCTAAGTCAATAGACGATCGCACTCACCAATCAACTCATTCTATCAAAGTGCTAGGAGTTAATTGGAATCCAGAAACAGATGAAATCACGTTCATGTCGGACCTACCCATCGTACAACAATTATCCAAGCGAACTATTCTCTGAGAAGCAAGTCGTCTTTTCGATCCGCTCGGTTGGTTAGCCCCCATTACAATCTCAGTTAAGATATTCATACAATTACTTTGGGCAAGCAACTTAGGTTGGGATGAACTTATAACCGAAAGCCAAGCAAACCGATAAAACCAAATAAGGGTTCAACTAAAGAATGTAAATCAAATCACAATTCCTCGGTTTATTCAAACACGACAAACGTCTTCAAAGCCCATCAGCATATGCAGCGGTCATTTATTACAAAGTCACGAATCCAAACAAAGAAGTGTTCATCAAACTTATTACTGCAAAAACCAAAGTAGCACCTATTAAGACACCGACTTTACCTCGCCTAGAACTTTGCGCAGCTGTTCTCTTGACAAATTTGATCAACATGGTTAAAAGAGGAACTAAATTGAAGTTTGCTGAAACATATGCCTGGACGGACTGAAAAATAGTCCTCGATTGGCTTTCAAGTCATCCTCGACAATGGACTACATTTCGGTGCAATCGAACCGCTGAGATTTTTAATTCCCTCAACCGCAAATATTGGCATCACATATCATCAAAGGATAATCCAGCAGATTATGCTTCTCGCGGACAGTTGCCAGACGAATTGATAACTAATAATTTATGGTGGAATTTATATTATCTTATCGCGAAGATTCAAACCATTCGCAAGTATTATACATTTAAGTTCTTGATATTATCTTGCATAAGTTCTCAAATTCTATTTTTATTTATCATTTTATTATTATGTTTTTTGTTTTTGTCTTTCAAATTTGAATATTGCTTCTGTTTAGTTTCATCCAGTTCTCAGTTAAATATTTACCAGTTGTTTTCATTTGTTAAGGGGTGGTATATGAATTCAACTAAAACCTTACAAATGCTACACTTGTGGTATGGTTGGATTCTGTGCTACGATAATGTGCTAATTATTGAATTCAATTACATGAACAACACTGAGACAGCTGTTTTTAATTTTTTCACAGTCATAGATAACATTCATTCAATTACACCAAAAATTATTATAATTTATTATCATTGCATGATTATAACCTGTTTGCTAAATGTAATGAGGATTACAGGTCCGGTGGTGTTGCAATTTACGCGAGTAAATGTTAAACTGTAAGCAGTTCAATCTTGACTATAGGTCTTTTGATGGTGTTTCATAAATATTTTTAAAGGTCTTCTGTCTAATTGCACTAGATTAGTCTCAGTCAATAAAATAGTCAAGCTTAAGCCATGGATGTCTGATAATTTATTAAGAGTCATACGTAAAGGGAATAGAATATGCTACCTAGCGAAAAAGCTTCCCAATAATAATAGACTAGTTAACTACAGTCGCAAACTGTGTGACATGGTAAATCTTAAAATTAAGCAAACTAAAAAACACTTCTATTCGAAACAGTTTGAAAATAATGGTAACGATGCTTGCAAAAACTGGCAGACTGTTAATAATATAATTGGTGAGCATCCTGGTAATCCGGAAATCAAAGTAATTAATGGTCTTAATGATGTTACTATTTCGGATTCTGTAGCTATTGCAAATGAATTTAATGTTTTCTTTGTTTCTATAGGGAACTCCTATGGTCCGACTGTGATGGATGTGTTTGAAAGAAATCGAATAGTTACCGAGCATTATGATGTTACGAATAGTTGCTATTTCTCACCTGTTTCTCCAGGGGAACTGTATAATATTAACTCCTTAAAAAATAAATCGTCTCCTGGGATAGATGGCACTTCAAATAGTGTTGTTAAAAAGATGGCTTGCTACCTTGTGAACGTCTTGTGTTTTATCTTTAATTTAAGTGTAGAAACAGGAGTTTTTCCTGGGGCCTTAAAACGAGCTGTTGTTGTCACTATATTTAAGAAAAATGATAAAGCTTGTTTCAACAACTATCGACCAATATCTCTTCTTTCTATCTTCTCCAAAATATTTGAAAAGGCTATGAAGAATAGGATTGTTGATTTTTTGGACAAAAATCAATTTATATCTCCGAAACAATTTGGATTTCGTAACAATAAAAATACCGAACAAGCGATTTTAGAATTTCTGGAATAGATAAGCGATAGCATTGATCGAGGATTTAAGACTTCAGCAATGTTTGTTGACTTAACCAAAGCCTTTGATAGAGTTGAGTTGACCATACAATTCTACGTTTAAAACTTTATCGTTGCGGTTTTCGTGGAATGATACACAAGTGGCTTTGTGATTATCTATGTGATCGAACTCAAGTAGTCCGCGTCAATAATCTATTGAGCAAGGAGAGTTACATTAGCATTGGAGTTCCTCAAGGTTCGGTGTTGGAGCCGTTACTCTCCCTAATTTACATAAATGGAATCTTCAACCAGCATTTCTGTGGAACCGTCACTGCGTATGCGGATGATCTCGCATTTGTTTACGCTGGCATCAACAATCATGCGAACCTAACATCCCAAATACCGATTATATATCATTAATTTGGCTGTAACAAGAGTCCAATTTGTTAGATATTTGAGATATTTACGATCGATGATAACCTTAGCTGGAATGCTGGAGAATTCTTTTGGTTTCCAGAAAAATGTACGTTTTACGATTATACTGTCCATTATATCTACTGAAATTGGTTTACTTTGCTCTAGTTGATTTTATCCTATTGTATGGTTTAGCATGTTGGGGCGGTGCTTGTAAAACTCTCTTACATCCTCCCTAATATGTAACTGACCCTATTATACCATTGAAACAGTTCCATTTACGCGACTCACCTGATAACAACCCCAAAACAACCGTAGAGTCAGTCCAAGCCTACATATTATGTCTTCAAACATGAAAAATGGTTACAATCTTCTCCAACAGCTTGGCTAATAAAACCATTCCGCACAGCTCCAATCTTGGAAGTGATGAATGATTCAGTTGTGCTACTTTAGTTTTAGTGCAAATGAGTTGTTATTGCATCTTATTACTGGAATCCAGAAAACGAGCATATATTGCAGCAGCTTAAGCCTTTTCCGAGGAATCGCAGAACCCGTGATATTGCATGTTGCTTTTGTTTGGTATATGTCTTGGTATTTTTGGTTATGACAGAAACGATATTTCCGATGTAAACTACAC
Source organism: Tipula helvola (assembly GCA_963556165.1). Lineage (NCBI taxonomy): Eukaryota > Metazoa > Arthropoda > Insecta > Diptera > Tipulidae > Tipula > Tipula helvola. The sequence continues at coordinate 84,914,340 of OY744481.1, forward strand.
CCAGTCGTTTTCAATTCCCCGAGGCAATGCTTCATCCCATCCAACCTTTATCAACCAAATGGGCTGCAAAATTATTTTAAGCTTAATAATTGTTGTTGGAGTAAGCCACCCGAGAGGATCAAATATCTTCCCAGTTTCTGAAAGTAATTTACGCTTAGACATCTTGAAAGTGATTATGGTTCCAGTACTTGGAACGTGAAACAGTCATCCTTTGGCAGCCAACAAACCCCCAGCGTTCTAACAAACGTTACATGGTCCTGAATTGTGATTGAATCTTTCCCGCGGTTATGTTTAGGAATTGCTTCCATGAAACTCCGGCAATTTGAACTCCATTTTCTAAGTGAGAAGCCTGCATTGCCCAGAATAGTAATCCCTTTTGTAAGTTTAGAGAATTTTTGAGGTTTCGGATCCAGATAAAAGATCGTGGAAGTAAAAGGTATCTTTAATAACCTTGCTTGCATTGGGAAATTTTTGAGAGCTTTCTTGAGCTACCTGTACATTTGACATGTGTCCGAAATCATTGCTATCTTGTGAGTACGAAATTTCAACAATATCAAATACGTTAGTATTGAGGTTAGTATAGAACTGTTTTATTTAGTTGCAGTATTTTATCATTAGGTATCTGAGTCTTGTACCCGAGGTGTTCATATTCGCGCATAAAATTGCCATATTCAATTCGCAAATCCGGTTGTCTTTCAAATTTTCTCTATTTATTGACATCAATCGCCTAGTAGCATTTGAATATGATGAACCCAAATTTCCAGCAGTGCCCTTGATCGGGAGAGCAACTGTATATCTATTATTCTTAAATCGAAACGTTCTTGTGAACAACCCTTCGCATTGAATATCTTCTACTGAAAGTTTATTTTCGGAATGGAGCTCTTGCACTTCCCAAAAACGTCGAATCGAATTATTGCTAAAATAGACTGTTACAATTTATCGCCAATGCATTGTTAATTATTATAGATCCTCTAATGACCCAACCGAACGCCGCGCCGTATTATATACCTGCAGATTCGATTTTATTGTAATTTTGTTCGTTTGTAAGATTTTGAAAATCATATCGATGCCTAAAATCATGTCAACTTCCTTTGGATCGTAAAAATTAGGATCGGCAAATTAAGATCTGCAAGTTGTTCGAGTTCATCTTGATCAAGGGCTAAAGATTTTAATGGCAATTTCGATGTTAGGCTGGGAAGAATTAATGCGTTAAGGTTCTAACTCCTTTTTCTGTTATATTATGAGTAAAGTGTAACATTTATGCTACCCTTTGATCTTCCAGCACTAACAGATGATAAACTGTTAATTGAAATTGATGAATGTTGTCGTTCCAGCTGTAGAGTATTAGCAGTCCTCTCCATGATAAGCGAGACTTCCGATCCAGAGCCTAGAAGTGCTCTAATTGTACGCAAATGACCATTTATGTCCGGAACAGCTACTGTTACTGTGGGAAGAATAGTAACTTTACAAGTAAATAGATTTCCAGATGTTCCTTTGGTAATATGTGCACCCGTGATGACTGCTGGTGGTTGATCTGAAGCCCCTTCATGATTAGATTCCATAGAAATTGGCAGAACTTTAGTATTCGACACTTAATTTACAATGATACACTTTCTTTGAGAAAAGCAATTTTTGGTTGAATGACCGAAATTCAAACAGTTGAAGCACAGATTACGTTCTTTGATAAAATACCTTCTTGCAGTAACATCATAAGGTCAGAATTTAAAGCATTTAAAAAGTAAATGATTTTTGCCACAACAAATGCAATTACTTATGGTTAGTGCTTCACAACGTAGATTTAAGAATTTTAGAAACTCTGTCTCACTTGGATTATCGTTATCCACCGAATGAATAGCCCACTATTGCCTAGTTTGATCATCTAATTTATTTAAAAGCATATAGATAATCTAGGAGAGAGAGAGCCTTGAAAACTCGCAATATTTCTTCAGAGACCTCAATGGCATTCCGCAGCGACTTAGTTGACGGCTGCTGATACGATGCAATATCCATGAATGAGTTAACCAGAGCATTTTTACGATACTTTTCTTTTTATCAAAGCGTTCAACGAGTTTGTTCCACGCCTCGAGATAGTTTGCATCGGTTAGTAGTAAATGTTTGATTAATTGTGATGTACTTCCTCTTAGTAGCCCTCAAAGTAGTTAGAATTTATGTATATTTGTCAAATTCACATTATTATGAACGGCTGCTGGATACAAATTCTTGAATGAAGGCCATTGTTTGAAATCGCCGCTGAAAGGCTCGATGTGAATACGAGGAACCTTCAAATCAGCATTAATATTTGACATCGTGGTTTCAAAGAATATTCGTTGCTTGGTAACAAGATTATTTACCGTAGTACTTATCGAATCTCCGTTATCAGCTCCTTTTGTATCTGCAGTTAATTTTTTGATCTCCGTTTGGTAAGCTGCCAAAACAGCGTTATCAAATACATCTGCATTTGATGTTTAATCAGGTAGCAACAATAATTGATCTTCGATTGCAAAAAAATCCACAATTGGTCTAGTTTTGTTGACCGAGCTTCTAACTGTTCTAGCGTTCCTGCTAACTATAGCACATAATTTAGATTGTGCAACAACAAACATTCTTAGCTGTAGGCCTACTATCAGAGCCTTCTAGAGTATAGAGCCATAATCATTATGACGTATTTTTTAGCAGCTTTCTTAGTGGTATAATTTTTCACTAATTTCCATAGGAATCCATAGTAAAAATTGTGTTTTTTAGCTTCAAGTTTTTCGTTGAAAAAAGCAGAATGAAAAGCAAAATGTTACAAAATTTTTATACAAAAGTGTTCTACATATCTTTAGCAGCAATATACAGGAAGGATTTATTAATATTAAGTAAATATTAATTGCAGAAATATTAAAATTAAATTATTTCTAAAATATATTTTTCGAACTTTCATTTTGAAAAAATACATCAAAGTTGGCTCTGACGAATTAAAATAATACTTGGTAAATTTATCTTTAGTTTTACTAGTGTACGTTAGATGTCTCAGATTTATACAGAAAAATACGAAAAAATTGTTTAATCACAAAATTATGACACGTTCTTAATATTTTGAGAATTTGTTTTGCTTTTCCTACAATTTTTGAACTTGAAATTTCCCCAGGTGGTAACTTTTCGTAGGTACGATTTTTCAAAATGTTTACTGCCATCACTGCCATCTATGTAATGTATATTGACTTAATGCACACGATTTGTAGTAAGTTTTTCTTTTTAATTTGACCAGAATGCTGTTGTTATGAATTTTTTTTTTATATTTTGGTTTAAATAAATCAATTATTACAAGAAAATGAAAACGATTTAGTTAAACGATATTCATATATGTTGAAATTCAAACATTTATGAAAATATTTCAATAATCATAATAGAGAATTTGTAACGTTTTCATTTACAAATTTGTCTTAGGAAAAAAAGTGATTTCCCAATGTTTTACGAGTTTTACCAAAGCAACCTTGATTAAACAAGCTGTAACAGCTTCGCCGTAACAACGAGCGAATGGTATAATATTTTTTTTTGAGTATTGATTTTTTATAACGCCTAAATGTTCGTTTATGTCTAAACATTCGTAATTTTAAATAATTTATTTGGTCGATAAAGAAGAAAAAATAAATGCTTTTTCTGATAGTTGCCGTGGTTGCTTGAATTGGCGTTGGGCGATGGTAATAAATTTTGCGCGCGTGAATAGCGAAATATTTTTTTTGGTGGGGGGTTTAATATAAAACGGGCGTTTTAGATTCTTCGGGTCAGTCTTGATGTAAATTTTAAAAAGAGTTCGAAAACAAAACAAGAAATATAGTTTTGTGAATTAAAAGATTTAAAAGTAAATACGAAAAATAAGTTATGAATAAGCTTGGATAATTCAATAGAAAATGACTGTTGATGAAAATGATATGCGGATTTATTCATTATTTTACAAATATTTGATTTATTCATTATTTTTAAAATGTTACAAATATTTGTCTGTTGAAATCGATTATTTTAAATATCCAGTAATGTACCCCAGCTATCAGTGTCATCAACTCGCTCTCAAAGTCTCAATTCATACGAAATCTAAAAGTAAATAAATAAATTTATAAAATTATTTCAATATACTTACCAAGAAACTTAAATTTAAAAGGTGAACATGATGAAGCCTGAAAGGATAAGAAATAGTTAACACTATATAAAAATTGTTCTAAATAATTTTATTATATAATTTAAATTACTTACTTGTAACATTGTATAATTTGTTTTCACGATGAACTGTCAAATTGTTAAATCTGTTACTTTTGATGTTACAAAATTGTAATAGATTTATTATTCGAACATCGATTAGTTCTCTCCATCGAATATAAAATTATAGTGGCGTATTTGTAAAGAAAAGTGAAACACCGAAAATGACAGATTTGACAATAAAAAATAAACTTTTGTAAAATAACAATTGTGGCTTCCTTCTCTTATCAACCGGCGACACAAGAGGTTATAAATTAAAACGTACAAAATAAAATTAATAAAAGGAAAATTATATTTGTGGTACATTTGGTATTTAAGTTTAGTCATTAACCGCGTACATTTCCTAACCGATCACATCTTTATATACAATGCCCTATTGAAACAAAATTGCGAATAAAATTAATATTAGTTAATCTTGTAAATGGTCAAATTTATTTTGGCAAGAAGACCAAAGAAAAAGAATATTCCAGGAATTTCTGGGTTAAAAGAAAAACAAAACAAAAAAAAATAATTATGATCAGAAGCGTAACGATTATTAAATTTTTTTTTGTTTAATACGTAATTAATTTTAATTAAGTTTCTTGTTATGTATAAACTTATAATAAGTTATAGTTATAATAATAATAATTAATACACAAAAAAAAAAAAAAACTATAATTTCACGATAGTGATAATTGAATTTAAATCAAACAAAAACTGAGAAAAAAAAATTAAAAATAAATCAAAATTTTAAAAAACTTATTGAAAATGGTGAAGTGAATTCTAACAAAATTAAAACATTCAAACAAAATTAAAAAAATTTTAATAAACCAAAGACACGCCAAGTTTTTAAAAAATGGCTAATTTTGGTGTCCGACTCCGATTATATGATAATTAAATGTCACACTAATCTATGTTCATGTGTTTAAAAAAAAAAAAAAATCACAGTAAATATATTTAAAGATGTTAGTAGATAATAATAAAATGGTAATGAGTGATAGTGAATAGTGATAGTGGAATTGCAATTGTGAACTTGTTAAGAGCGAAAAATTATCGCTAAATAAAACAAAACAAAAAAAAAAATTAATCGAGTGAAAGATTCAATAGAATTCAATGGTGGTTGAGTAATTTGTTCTTGTTCTTCCATCATGAACGTTCAAGTGAAATAAAAAAAAAATCCTATCTCAGACCATTTGTGAATAAACTCGTCAACTTAGCGAATTTTATAAATCAAAATAAAATAAATCATGAAAATTTTAATGTGTACCAGCATTTTTCTTTGTTTTTTTCATATACCGAAATAAATTTGTTTCTTTTCTATTAATTGTTGCATCCAATTTAAACTGGCGTTTTCAATATTAAAATATAATAAAATTTAAGAAGAAAAACAATATGAGAATGACGCGTTAGTCGTTAAGCTGCGGATGCGTTAGGTTAGGTAAATGTAGGTGAGCGTAATGGTAGGTATTCAGGATCATCCTTCTCGTGGTTAAACCCGATCTACACACACTCTAAAACCCCACGCCATCCCCTGATGCTTAGCCGGCAACAACAGCTCAAGAGTCCCTCTATAGATCCAATTCTGTTAGCACAATGCTTGTTTTGGAGGATAATTTAATTAGTTCGTATTTTTCCTAAATTTTATTAGATTTTTGTTTTGTGATTGCTCTTCTGTTAAATTTAGTTTTTTTTATATCCTCCAGAACAGGCAAAGTGCTACAAAGCCATAATCTAAAAAACGAAGCTTTTATAAGGGAATTAGAAACGAGGAAAAAACCAAAATTTCCATAGTAAAACACATAAAACATAATATGGGAAATCACTTTTTTCCCTAAGACAAATTTGTAAATGAAAACGTTGCAAATTCTTAATTATGATGGCTTAAGTCCACTTTCATACACAACCTCGGATTTTAATGAAAATTGGCACAATGAAACTAGATTTATTCGTAATAATTTTGGTATAATTATTTTTTCAGGACACGATTGGTTCACGAGATATTTAGATTTTAAAAATCCAAATTTACCATATAAAGTTGGTGCCTTCGCTAAGTTTGTCGATGTACAACATTTTATTTGCGTTAGTGACATCTATTGTTGTACAGCAGAAAAACAAAAACTAAAATTTAACAAATTTTATTTAACAGTTAAATTTAAGTAAATATAATTAAACAAGTTTGTATTGTTTGTTTGATTTATTTTATTATTTTTGTTTTGTCTTCTTTGTGTAAAGGGGCCAATGCTTTGGGGAGTTCGTTATTTTAGTATGTGAAATGGAAAAAGTAAAACAAAAGTGAAAAATTCTGGCAATTATTTGTCATCTTTGTGGAAAGGGGCGAATGCTAAGCGGCTTTGGGGAGTTCGTTATTTTAGTATGTGAAATGGAAAATGTAGACCCAAAAAAGATTTTGATAAATTCTGGTATTTATTTGTCTTCTTTGTGCAAAGAGGGAGAGGACCAATAGAAAGCGGTTTTGAGGAGTTCTCAATTCATTATGCCCTAATAATTAAAATACACATATTTTAAGGAGCTGTAACATTTTCAACAATCCAGAAATTTTGAAATTTGCATAAAGTATGGGAAAGCGGGGGTTTGGGAGCGGTAGCCCCCATCTCTTCTAAGGTATCAAACGAATTATAATAATTTTAAAAACACTTCTATATTTATTACACTTGCTGTGATTCTATCATATTAAAATTTTTTTAAACCGAGAATGTATTGAAATCTTGATACGAGTAACTCTATATTTCCAAATGAAATCATAATTTTCATATTTGTATAATAACAATTGCCATCCATACCTTTATTCCTCTTAAATAATATTATAAAACCAATATTTTTTAATTTTGCTATTCGGCACCAGATATCACTAATATTAAAAAAACAATAAAAATTTCAAAACCCAATAAAATTGTTTAGTAGAGACACCATTACCATGTAATAAATTGGGATTTTTAAAATCTAAATATCTCGTGAACCAATCACGTCCTGAAAAAAAAAATTATACCAAAATTATCAGGAATAACTCTAGTTTCATTGTGCCAATTTTCAAAAAAATCCGAAGTTGTGTATGAAAGTGGACTTGTTCCATTATGATTTCTGAAATATTTTCATAAATGTTTGAATTTCAACATATACAAATCTCGTTTAAGTAAATCGTTTTCATTTTCTTGTAATAATTGATTTATTTAAACCAAAATATAAAAAAAAAGTTCAGAACAACAGCATTCTGGTCAAATTAAAAAGAAAAGATTACTACAAATCGTGTGCATTAAGTCAATATACATTACATAGATGGCAGTGATGGCAGTACAAATTTTGAAAAATCGTACCAAAAATTGCCACCTGGATAAATTTCAAGTTCAAAAATTGTAGGAAAAGCAAAACAAATTCTCAAAATATTAAGAACGTGTCATAATTTTGTGATTAAACAATTTTTTTTCATATTTTTCTGTATAAATCTGAGACATCTAACGTACACTAGTAAAACTAAAGGTAAATTTAGCAAGTATTATTTTAATTCGTCAGAGCCAACTTTGATGTATTTTTCAAAATGAAAATTCGAAAAATATATTTTAGAAATAATTTAATTTTAAAATTTCTGCAATTAATATTTACTTAATACCAATATACCCTTCTTGTATATTGCTGCTAAAGATATGTAGAAATTTCTGCTTTTTTCATTGAAAAACTTGAATCTAAAAAACACCAATTTTACTATGGATTCCTATGGAAATCAGTGAAAAGTTATACCACTAAAAAAGCTTCTAAAAAATACGTCATAATGATTATGGCTCTATACTCTAGAAGGCTCTGGTTTTACTATGGAAATTTTGTTTTTTCCTCGTTTCTAATTCCCTTATAAAAGCTTCGTTTTTTAGATTATGGCTTGTATAATCAAGGTTGCTTTGCTGCTATGCATTCTGATCTGAAAGTAAAACCGATTTGAAAGTTCATTTTGACTACATATGAAATAAATTTAAATTTTTTTTTTACTCTATACAAAATTTCTGAATTCAGGAAAAATTACTTTAGATATATAGTAGACCTACTGGTTTTGGTCCGCAGATGATATTTTATTTCCCATCTAGCAACTGCACACGAGTGCTAAATGAGTAACCAAAAATTAATTTATTCTTACAATTATTTCCACCAATGTATACTAAATGTGATCAAACACCAATGCTGCCAACAACTAGATTAACAAAAGAATTTTTTTTTAACTTAAACAACTTTTTTAATTTAAATACTGCGAGTTTGCTTTCTCCCAAACCCAATACCCGTCCGGTATTTATAGCCTAAGATTTTTTTTTTGTTTCCAGCACAGTTTGGTATTTTTAATAATAAATAATTCACTCTTTTCTTTAGTTGTTTGAGATGAAAACGAAAATTACACAAGAAGTGCAAAAAATGCAAACTTGTATAAGCGAAAATGATTGAATGAAAAATTGTGTAAATAAAAAGAAAAAACTTAAACTTTAGTTTATGATGTTCTTTTGTTTTTAGTGGAAAATCTTATTTTAATTAATTTTTAAATAAATTAATTACGAGAAAATAACAACAGACAGACTAGCAGATTAATTTGTTCCAATTTTTCGCCATCATTGAAATCGCGCAGACTAAATTATATTTTTGGGAGGGTATGCGGTTTATGAAATGACTTCGTATCGAGTGCAGGTGTGAGAAAATTAATAATTTTTTTTACATATACATACATACTCATATTTTACGATAATTTATGTCATCTGAGGTTTTTCTTTTTTTTTAGATTTTTAATTAACATTAGTAGCATAAAATTCTTTACTTATATATACGAATGTAGTACATAAATCATTATTCGTGCTTATCATGTAGAAGCGACGTACATACATCCAAGAGTATGGTAAGAAAACACTTAGCAAATAACTTTGACAATTTTCTTCAAAAGTATTATACAAGTGATATACGTTATGAATGTTTTAAGAATTTCTTTTTTACAATTTGATAAGTACAAAAATATGTAAGTATAAACATACAGAATATCAGTAGATAGAAATTGTATGTGTTTACAGATGAGTAAAATGTTTACATGATATGTCAAAATTTGATATGAAAATGCCAAAAGTTAGATGGTTTACGTCATAAATGTAGCAGAAGAGCGAAAGATTTATGGGAAGAATACGGTTTGTGTGTTTACATATCTATGAAACGTGTCTTCGGGTATTTTATGAGAGGTATACATATATACATATCCGAGACATGTTAATTATTCGATTACACAACAAGTGTGGTTTTTAAGACAATGTTATGTTATTATATTGTATGTCAAGTCAGAAATGTTATTCAATTAGGTGATGTGTTTCAATGTATTTGTATGTTGTGGGATATATTTGTCAATTTCACGTCACTAGATTGATTGAAACATTTTTTTGTTTATTAAAAATATAAATCGCCAAAAAAAAAAGTATTCGAACGACAAAAACGGCAATAAATCACCAAAGAGGAAATCGGTCTGACACTATTTTTTGACAACTCGATGAATCGACGTACATTTCTATGTTTTCCATTTTTATTTTTGTGTTTTGAGTTAAATACAAAAATGTTTTCGATTTCATTTCCGCGATAAACTTGTGAATTATTACTATATAAACTCATATATTTTGGTTTCGACAATGATTTTAATCACTTTATATCTATATGTAGGTACACATAACTTGCAAATATACATTTAATGAAATTCCGTAAAAAATTCTAATTACACTTGATGTATATACAACAAACAATTCAAAACTACAAAAATCCATTAAAAAATTTGTTGTGTGTTCGCAAAAATTTGCAGCACGAGAACACCAACAATGAACGCGCAGCATTGACGCAGTTGAAATTCAAATACTATATGTATGTACATTAAAATTACATTTATAATAATATTTTTGTTACATAAAACTTTAATTATCACTTGCTTTATAAATAAGTAAACTTGAAAAGCTTCTTAAAATATTTTGTATGTAAATATACTGCGCGAGTATGATGGAAGAAATGGTAACAATGGAATACGATTTAACAACAACAAAAATTATTTTTTTGAAAGAAATACTGAAGTAATTTTTGTTATAAAGCATAACTTTTAGGAGCTTCCGTAAACGTATTGCATACAGAATTGTCGACATTAAATTATACGAAACAGTAAATTTTTGGGAATCGGAGGGAAATTATTGAGATGTATTGAGTGAAAAAGAAAGTCTCGTTTAAGTAGAAACAACTTTCTAACACCCAAACTCAAAGTGTAACAAGTGATTTTGATATTGATAATAAGATATTTAGAAAGTAGTCCTGATGGAAAAATTTTAGAATTTTTTTGCATATTTTAAATGTTTCAATCAATTTATATGCACTTAGGACGCGTCCGATTTCTGTGAGAAATAATTTTTTTTGTGATAAATTTGACATTAGTGAAATAATTTTCTCTTCCACGTTTGAAATAAGTTCATTTGCTGTCCGAATACTGAAATAATTTTGACATAATAAATTTCACAAATAATGCTTGGGGAATAATACAATAACACTAAAATAGTGCCTAGATCATTTTCAAGAAATCTACGGATCACCGGGCATATTCACCATACAAATTATTGAAATTTCAGGAGCGCTAACTGAAAATTTAGCATTTTTAAACAAATAGAATTGTTAGTTGATCAACAATAGGTTACTGTATATTAATAATCTAAAAACCATCATTTAACGATGTAATGGCAGTGAATTTAGGAATTATGTATTTATAAGAAAAAATTAGGGCTTGCAGATAATACTATTGATACAATATTACACAAATTTTGGTATAGCACACAAACGAATAAATTGCTCACAAAATGATTAAAATGAACAGAATAAAGGCACGCATGATCGCTTTTACGAACGGTTGTCGTAACGGTGGTCGTAAATTTAATTGCATCAATACAAAAATCTTGTTACTAAAATCAACATACTTCACTGGCGCAAAAACAAGAATTATTTCGAACATGTCATAATTATTACACACCGGTGTTGTGATAATTTGGTTGCGTACAGTTCAATATTAATTTATTACAGAAAAATCATTTCTCACAGAAATCGGACGCGTCCTTAAACAAAAAACAAAGTACGTCAGTACAGGCGTTTTGACTATTTAGATGCAGCAATAAACGCTTAAATAAAATTAATTTGAAAAACTTAAGCCTTTGTAGCGGTTAAAAATGACATCGTTCGAAACAAGAAATATTTATACCGCGCCGCTTCAGCGAAATATTGCTCGCTTGCTAAATAAAAACATTTCGACACTCGATACACAAATATATAATGATAATAATCTACAACCCGCGATCGTAAATAAAAAAATATTAGTAAAATATTTCTGTTTCGATCATGGAAAAATCGTCAATATTATAAACAACGCCACCAGAAACGCGCACAGATGGCAGTTGAGACGACGAAAATGACCAACCTGGTACATCGGCTGGCACATACATTCTCGTACCACAGCCAGAGATTCCCACTTTCTGGAACGAACAGCCAGGACCATGGTTTACCGTGATTGAACACCAGTTTTTAATTCATCGTTTGGGGTTCGCCCATGCCCTTGGTGCTATACCACAAGCGACGATACCGATGATACCGGACGTAATTAAAAATCCGCCGCCAGGGAAGAAATATCCAGCACTGAAACACGCGTTAATGGACCGCTACACTATTACCGAAGAGCAACGTCTCGACGAGTTGCTTTCCGGTTTCCAAAAAATGAGAAACCTAAGACCGTCCCATTTTTATCGTCTGCTTGAGTATTAAATGCAGATTTACTCAAAAATCTCTGTCTATAACGTTTGCCAGATAACTTAAGAGCAATCGTGGCGCGGGACAGCAAAAAGGACATTCAGGAGCTACAACCGGTCGCTGATCAAATCTCGATTTATGCTCAATCCAGAACAACCCCTTCCATTGCTGAAGTTACAAAGCAGAACTCCAGTGGCAAGGTAACTGCTGACGGTGAATCTGATTTGGCCAAGATGCAACGACAACTGGACCAGACGCAACATCAACTAGCAGATATCCAGCGAATACTCGCCAGCATGAATTTTGGGTTTCGTGGAAGATCGCCGGACAGAAGGAATTACCAAAACAATGATTACAAATCACGGAACAGATCATCTTATAGAACACTCGGACTCTGCTACTATCTCCGTCGTTTCGGCAAACGTGCACGCACCTATTCAAAGCCGTGCAATTTCCCACCGGTAACCTCGCAAAGCGGAGCTTCTCAAAGCTTCTCAAAGTCTTCGCAAAACTTTTAAATCCTGCGGTCTCTACGGCTAACAGTGGGATTTGTTCGTCTCGCCGTCTTTTCATAAACGATCATAAAAACCAGTTACAATTTCCTATCGATTCGGGGGCTGAAGTATCTATGATACCCATTACAAAGTTTCCCCGACAAGCAAAAGACACCGTTTTCATTTTTACTGCAGCAAACGGTACCCCAATTTCCACTTACGGTACAAAATTGTTGATAGTCAATCTCGGTCTCAGGCGTTCGTTCACACACCCCTTCATAGTCGCGGCAGTAGACAGGCCTATTATAGGCGCTGACTTTCTGTCCAAATACGGTCTCATGGTTGATTTGAAAAACCGAAGACTTTCTGATCCGCTAACAACACTTGTCGTGAACTGAATCATCGCTCAGGTTAATACGCCAACTTTAAAATATTTCAGCGTAAACAATTTATACGACGCTCTTGTGAAGAAATATCCCTCGCTCACTGAGGCTCCAAATTATAATCTTCCAGTGAAGCAAAATGTAGTTCACTACATCGTCACACATGGTAGGTTAACTTGTGCCAAACCGCGACTGCTCGCCGGCGCCACTATTTTCTCAAAAATAGATTTGGTACGGGCCTATCATCAGATTCCCATGGATGCAGAGGATATTCAGAAAACAGCGATTACTACCCCCTTTGGGCTTTTTGAATTTATCCGAATGCCTTACGGTCTTCGCAACTCAGCTCAGACATTCCAGCGATTCCTCAACGAAGTTTTAAAAGAGCTGGATTTTATCTTTTCTTATATCGATGATATCCTCATTGCAAGCCACTCCGATATGGAACATAGAGAACATCTCGAGTCAGTATTTAAACGTCTCTCCGCATTTGGAATAAATATTAAAGCTTCGAAATTCATTTTCGGCGTAAAGTCACTTGACTTCTTAAGCCACACAATTTCGAAAGATGGTATTCTTCCGTCGAAAGACAGAGTTGAAGCCATCTTAAACTTTCTAGAGCCAACGTCAATCCGCCAAATACAGCAGTTTGTAGGTATGGTGAACTATTACCACCGCTTTATACCACGTTCAGCGAAAACAGAAAAAAAATTCTCTCGGCCTGAAGAATGCACCGCATCTTTCAACGAGGTCAAGCGTTCTCTTGCCGCTGCTACTTTTTTGGCACATCCGTTGAACGACACTGAGTTTAACATCACCACAGACGCTTCCAGCTTAGCGGTTGGAGCTGTCTTACAACAACGCATCCATGGATGTTGGCACCCACTAGCGTTATTTTCAAAGAAGCTCTCTCCAGGAAATAAAATACTCTACATTCGATAGAGAACTTCTTCCTATATATCTAGCAATCAAACACTTTCCCCATTTCGTCGAAGGAAGAAATTTCTATATTTTCACTGACCATATAAGCCTTTAACAACAGCAATTGCGCCAAAATCAGAACATAGCCCCCGGCAATTACGGCATCTTGTTTATATTGCACAATTCACGACTGACATTCACCACATAAAATGTAAACAAAATGTGGTGAGCGACTGTTTTTCACGTTCTGGTGTATTATTTTCACCAGAAATTAATATCTCCTCTTTCGATATGAAAGAATTACTTCAACAGTAACAATGTGACGACGAGTTACAGAAATTCATATCAGTTCGGAATCCGAAATTAAAAGTAAACTTACAATTGATCAACTTACCGTATGGGACATCAACAGGTCCAAATCGACCCTTCGTACCTAAAGAAATCCAGCATCCGTGCCACGCGTAAATTAATTACTTCGAAGTAAATCTTGTATCCCATGTTAAAAATCCAAAGTTCACCGCCACACAAAATCTGAACTTGGTAAATTCGAGCTACCAAATGGCAGGTTTAAACATATCCACATGGGCCTAGTTGGTCCACTGCCCCAAACGAATGGGTATCATTACATTCTAACGATGGTCGACCGATTTACCCGTTGGCCAGAAGCTTATCCAATACAAGTAATGACTGGCAAAACCGTAAGTAAAATCTTCTACAATGAGTATATCTGAAGATTTTGTGTCCCAGTCTATATAACGACAGACCAAGGTACACAATTTGAATCAACAATGTTCACCGAGCTCACGAAGCTCCTAGGTTCACATCGCATTAGGACAACAGCTTATAATCCTAAAGCGAGTTGTCTTGTCGAACGCTTTCACAGGCAACTAAAAGCCACATTAACAGCTCGATGCAATACGTCCCATTGGAGTTCTGACCTTCTAGCCGTTTTATTAGGTATTCGAACCTCATTCAAGGAAGATCTCAACTGCACGCCAGCAGATCTCGTGTATGGTCAAAACATCAAGGTTCCCGGTGAGTTATTCATCAACGATCAAAATTCAAACCCTTGAGAGCTTTAGTTCCTACGGACACACGACATCCGACCCAACAGGATACGTACATTTCCAAAAATCTGGAAAACTGTTCACACGTATTCGTTCGTGTTGACAGAGTTAAGAGTCCTTTGAGTACACCGTATTCTGGACCATTTCCAGTGACCCGTAAATTGCGTAAATTCTTTGTTGTGGACATCAACGGAAAACCCACGACAATTGGCATCGACAGGCTTAAGCCAGCCTACGGAATACTTATGGTTTACCCAGTCGAAAATTATAGTGTCAACAAAACCGTGAGATTTCACGTCTAAACACTATGGTTTTCGATCCAGCAGGGGAGTGATGTAGCGGTTAAAAATGGTATCATTCGAAACAAGAAATATTTATATCGCGCCGCTTCAGCGAGATATTGCTCGATTGCAAGGTATAAACAGAACAAGAGTGCCAACGACGAGCGTCGACGAATAAAAAAAAAATATCGCCTGATATCGCTGTAGGCCTGTAGCTAATATAACAAGAGCGTCAGCGCATGGCGATAAAAAAATAACAACAAACGACATAACCTAAATCTTGTGTTTTTGGCACATGAATATTATAATTTAATATTGCCAAGTAGACATTGGTGAATATAGATTTTCCGTTTTATTTTGTGGGTGACGCTGCATTTCCGTTGAAGAAAATCCTAATACGCCAAAAAAACCTCAATATTTTTATTTTATATAATGTCATCAAAATGTTGCAAAAGGAATTGATTGAAAAAAATGGTTAATATTATGACAGCTATCATATAGCCTACTTTAAAGTTAAAAGAAGAGTTGGCAACAATTGTATCGCCGGCGATAAAATTAGAAATAGATCTAAAAAAAGTTCGGCGATATTGTCGTCGTCGCCAGCGACATTGATTCTGTTAGCATTGTATGGTTTCTGTGTATTTTAATTTGACAGGCGTCATCACTCGTCGTCAACGCTCTTGTTCTGTTTCTACATTTAAAAGTGCAAGCAAACAATCGGGACATCAACCGCTAAAATAATATTAAATCGAAAACATTATAATAAATCACCAAACAGAACATAAATAGTGTAACGAAATCATAAAATGAAATATTACAAAATAAAAATACAAAAGTGAAATCATACAACAAATTAATAAATAAAATATTAGTGTTTTAATCACCTAAAAACACCCGCTATAGCTATTCCTTAAGAGCAGAGAAAAAAAATTACACTTCGGTTAAAAAATAAAGCAACGGAAGATTTCATCCTAATGGAAATGATTAAAGCTTGAGAAATCATCCGGCAGTCAAAAGTCTATCAAGAAATGAAAATTATTGATGTCACTAGATTTTACTATTAGGAAATTTAATTTGCATGTTTGTAACGATTTTCAGAGGACATTACAGATAATGATTCTAAAGACCGTTGCAGACTCTCACGTGTTTACCCCAGGCAGCATTTTTCAGCCGGCTAGGTGGCAGTCGCGAGGGGGGGTTTTTTTCTGGGAACACGAGAGAGCTTGAATTTGCTGCTTTTGTAAACAAAAAAAAATTCTCTAAATTAGGTACTTGATTATTGAGCACTGTATAAATTTATAG
Source organism: Tipula helvola (assembly GCA_963556165.1). Taxonomy (NCBI): domain Eukaryota; kingdom Metazoa; phylum Arthropoda; class Insecta; order Diptera; family Tipulidae; genus Tipula; species Tipula helvola. Next base: position 84,930,788 of record OY744481.1, read on the forward strand.
TACTTCCTTCACCAATGGAAACGAAACGATATCGAAACAAATAAATATCATCCAATTCACTATATGAAATAATAACAATATGAATATAATGTATTATACAAAGATATAAATTAATAATCTTTATAATTTATTTATAAGGAAATATTTTGATAATGAATTACAACTATCAATTTAACACAAAATAATTTGTAAACAAAACAAAATATACCAAATTTTTTGTATATTGTAAAACACAGAAAACTAATAATAATAATAATAATATAATAATTAGAAAATATAATTAATTAAAAATGATAAAAAAATATAAATTTAATTTATAATATAACAAAAATCTTATCTTAGATGCGGATCCGTTCCCGTTATTGCAATATTTTAGTTTTCAAGAAGTCGCTGATACTCGTAATTACGTAAAATTATATATATGTATAATGCACTATATATATCGTCGATTATGAAGATATTTTATGTTGAACAAGGGTTTTATTTTAGTTACACCCCACAATTTAATACATATAATATGTATTGTAATTAATATGTACTACATATTAGACTTGGCCAATAACTGTCTATTTTGCCGTTTAAAACTTGTTGCACAAAACTACAATTATTATTTTCCGACGTATTTCGGATTATGTTATTGTTTTTAGTTTTATCAAATATGATTTGCCTTAACATTTAGCACTTTATTATGACACTGTCTAATTTTCATTTTAATGTTTTTTTTTTTATTTATGTTTAAATCACCTGTTTGTTTGTCTTTAATAATTAATAGGTATAATTTTATTAACACGTGATTTAATTGTTTTAAACTATTATTTATTATTTTTATTAATATAATTATTAATTACTATTATTTATTAACATATTTTAAGTTATATTATAGAAGTTTTTTATTATGGAACTTTTGATTTTTTTTTTGTTTATTTAATATTATTTACGTTTTTATATTGTATTGTAGCATCCGTTCGCTACCAAAATCAAAACTCAACTCCCCGTTTAATCTTTATGGTCCGTTGTCCCAAAATCTCTTTACAATATTTGTTTTTTTTTTTTTAATAATAATACATATTTACAAAAATTACAAAATCGCTTAAGTACTAATAAACCACCACCAATTAATTAAAATACAGTGACCCAGTATTATGTTCATATTTCAAATAATACCGAATTGGGATTTTATTTAAAAAGAAAATTAAAATTCTATATATGATTATAGTAGCATTCGCCACAAATCGTGGGGCAGACCCAACACCCTTGAGATGGTCTCAAAGCCGGGCATAAATCGTTCATACTTAATTCAATAAATTTTTATTTAATTAATTAATAAATATATGTGTATACGCGTATAATAAGTATACATAGATAATCCATTGGTGATAGAGCAGCAACTTCTAAACCCATACAATATAATATTTAGGATGATTGATTAAACGGATAAAAACAATTGTAATGTGATAAGAACACTTCACATCATTTTCCCTTAAACATCCTTGTCATAAAAATAAACAGCTACGATTATAGCTGGTAAAGACGTTTTATTTAAAATAATGTGAATGTCGTATGTAATTATGTATATGTAATCAGTCTATAATAAACTACCAACACTAGCAAATCTAAATTCGAACATATCGTTTCGAATAATGCAAAAGCAGAAAACCAGCGCGTTTATCAAGACTGACTGTCATGATTGAAAATCAAAGCTTAGCCCATACTGAATCAAAAAGAAATAACCATTTCAAACATTATCTAAAATGGGATCAGTAGGTTTTACTTTAAATGAAAATTGACTATTAAACTGAAAAGTAAATTTGAACAAAACCAATGAAATGAATGTTAAGGAATACATAAGCGACAATAAATCAAAATATCTGCAAAGACAGAATAAATGGCTGCACTCATCAACATCCAAATCAATCGACAAAAAAAAATATATAAATAGCGGAAATTAACTCAACCATCGCTAACAATCATATTATTGGGGTTAATTGTTGATCCATATATTGCCAAACCGAAATAATAAATAGTTTAAAGCCTAGTTTTAAATAATTAAAAATGTATGCACGAGTTAAATATAATAAATTTATGCGTATCATTAACGTAAATCTTTAGCGTGGTAAATACCCAGTGATTTTCCATGGATATCCACAACTTCATAAGAAACACTACCAATTCTTCGAAGTATTTGCCCCTTTACAAATTTAGGTGCAAGTTTGCCTGAAAAATTTGCAGCAGCGTTGCTTTGAACGAAGTTTCTCACAAAAATGTTTTGACCTGGCTCGAAAATTCTCCTTTTGCTACGTAAATTATATGATGTGAGGTTTCTTTGGTAAGCATTATGAAGGTGTAATAAAACTGAATCTTGAGCGGCTGACAGACGATTGTTAATATCCATGACAGATGCTTGTTTGTCGCTTAACAAATTTAAATTTCGCATTAATTTGTAAGATGATCCATGATTCACCATGTGTTGCCCGAATGTTAGGAAATAAGGAGAAAAACCTGTGGAACTATGCACAGTATTTCTTAAAGCAGAACCAATTTCGTCTAAATGTTTATCCCAGTTTTTATGTTCATCATGTACGTAAGCCCGAATAGCAGCTAATATAGTCCTGTTAACTCGCTCAGACGCGTTTGATTGCGGAGAATATATTGGGGTGAATTGATGTTGAATGCCATAATGCTTTAATAAATCAGCCAGCAGGTTTGACCTAAATTGCGCACCGTTGTCTGTGGTAATTGTTTCTGGAATACCAAATATACTAAATACATGTTTCTTCAAAAAGTTAACGACATGATTTGCCGTGGCGTTTTTCAACGGCTCTAAAAACACAAATTTTGTAAACTGATCCAAAATTATCAACATATATGTGTGACCTTTCCGACTTCGTGGATATGGTCCCAAAAAATCCATAAAAAGTTTCTGGAATGGCCGGTATACTTCAGTAAATTTTCCCATTTCAGGTCGAACGATGTAATTTGTAGCTTTAATTTCCTTGCAAGTATCGCAATTTTGAATATAACTTTTAACGTCACGTGCCATTGTCGACCAGTAAAATTGTCGTTGTAAAAGTTCCAATGTTTTCGCTTGCCCCAAATGTGCACCGGTTGGTGAATTATGTGATTGCTTCAATAATGAGTTAACCAAACGGTCAGGTATTACAAGTCTACAGGCTGAGAGATCAGTCATAGAACCATCATTAGTGTCCAACCTAATGTATAATTTTCCATTGAATTCCACAAAATTTGTTTTTACATTAGGGTTTTCTTTGAGGGCATTAATCCTGTCAACGTAGGCAGAGTCGAGGAAAGCATCAGAATCCAGATCCACATGCAGAGGAGGTACACTCTCATCATCATCACAGTCACTCGATCCAACAAAAGCTTCGAGATCTGTTCTAGACAAAGCGTCAGGAACTACGTTTTGTGAGCCTTTTCTGTATTCGATGTGGAAGTTAAACCCCTGTAACTTAAGGCTCCATCTGGCTAACCTCCCAGACAAATCTCGCTGGTCCATCAACCATTTTAAGCTCGCATGATCTGTGATGATGGTGAAGGTGTAACCCTCCACATATGGCCTGAATTTTTTCACACTAAGTACCGCAGCTAAACATTCCAGCTCAGTTACACTATACCTACGTTGAGCAGGATTAAGCTTGTGACTATAGTACGCTATCGGATGTTCATTTCCTTCGTCAGATTTTTGGAACAGAACGCTTCCGATTCCTGTTGAACTGGCGTCGCATTGCAGGAAAAACGGGCGTTTGAAATCGGGATTTCTCAAAACCGGAGCTGAAGTTAATGCCACTTTAATCTTTTCGAATGCGTCGTTCGCCAAATCGTTCCATATCAACTTTTGGTTCTTTTTTAACAAATCCGTTAACGGCGCGGTAATTGCTGCGAAAGAAAATATGAACCTTTGGTACCAACCCGCAAGACCCAAAAATCGCCGTAACTGCTTGACAGTTCGAGGAGTTGGATATTCCGCTATAGCCTGCACTTTTTCGGGGTCCATGCGTATGACTCCATCGCCAATTACATGACCGACGTACCTTGTCTCCTTCAAAACAAACTTGCTCTTCTCCATGTTAATGGTGAGGTTCGCCAGTTTTAACAATCGGGCAATTTCTGTCAATAAAGCATAATGCTCTTCCAGATCGGAGGAAACAACCAGCAAGTCATCCAAATAGACAAGGACGCGGTCATGCAAATGATATGGAATCACTTTGTGCATCAGTCTACACAATGTCTGAGGGGCATTGCATAGACCGAAAGGCATGACCGTGAAGTGATAGAGGGGCCGGCCCGGAACGGTGAACGCAGTTTTATCACGCGAAGCCACGTCAAGAGGGATTTGCCAGAAGGCATCTTTTAAGTCGATTGACGATATAAATTTGGTCTGGTCCAACCGACTTAGCAATCCTCCTATCAGTGGCAGCGGATATGCGTCTTTTATTGTTACTTCGTTGACCTTCCGGGCGTCGAGACATAGCCTCACCTTTCCGCTGCCCTTTTTACGAACAACAGTAATTGGTGAGGACCATGAACTCTGACTCTCCTCTATCACTCCCAGCGCCAGCATCCTATCCAACTCCCCACAAATCTCGGCTTGAACCGCTGGGGATACCTGGTAATAACGTTGTTTAACCGCCTTTGCGCTACCAACATCAATCACATGCGTTACTAAGCTCGTACGACCTAAACCACTTTTAGTTGAACTTGGAAAAGTTTCTAGTATTTGCTCCAATCTAAATTCTTGCTCTGGAGACAAATGGTGTCGATTACTATCCAACTGATTTACCGAATCTTTATCTATAGAGTTAACAACTGCTGGAGCCAAACCAAACAAATGCCAGAAATCTATCCCTAGATAGAGTGGCTGCATTAACCCTGGCGCAATGTGTAAACGAAGCCGCTTAGTTTTACCTTGATACGACACTGGTAATATGGTATGTCCGATAATTCGTTGCTTATGCCCATTTGCGGTTTTCAAGAAGGAAGGAAGATAATGAACTTTGATACCTGTCTTTTCCAAGAATGATTCAGATCCGGCTCCGAGAACACTTATATTTGCCCCACTGTCCAATAAGCCGGTGTACGGTGTTCCAGCAATTAGAACATTAGCGTAGGGTCGCTCGTCTTGGTTGGTGTTGTGTAAAATCGATTCACAAATCATTTTCTTTAGTGATCGACGCAATGTCCAGTATTTAGTATTTCTTTGTGGTAATATTGAAATTGGCTTTGTGTGAATGGTTTGAGTTGATTTACAATTTGATATGAAGATGTTATCACAAACGTGATCTGGAATATTAGCTAGAGATGAAACTCCTGCTGAATGAATTAAACATTTCTTCTGAGCAACTCCGGGCATGTATTGGAAGCTACATCCTCGGTTTGAGTCCTGGATACGTCGTGTTTCTGGGAAGGCTGAGCTCCAGGTATTCTCATTTCCCGACTCTGGTTTCCCGGATTAGAAACATTGCAAACCTGGCAGTTTGGTTTAGTCACATTAGGTGCTCCGCACCCAAAACAATGTCTAGACATATTCGGATTTCTCCAATTGTTATTGATGTTGTGACTAGTAGGTGGCTGAGAAACACGATTCGGATAAGAAGTGTATTTATTATTAAACTGTTGGCTTGTTGTTCCCATAGCGCAAATTTCATTATAGTCTGCCTTGGATTCATCAGGAAATGTGTTTCCAAAAGTTTGTTGATTTCGTGAACCTGAAAGATACTTGAAAGTTTCAATTTGTGGTTGAGATAGCCTAAAACTTGTGCGTTCGTCATCTCTGGAGCTTTGGATATTAACATTATCGGGAACCACCTCATCAACGTTTCTAAATGACACATGCCTATATGATCTATCCGTATGTAATCGCTTCCATGTATCTTCTATTTCCACACATTGATGCACTAACTCTGAAACTGAAGCAATAGGTCGCCCCGCTATTTTATATTGCAAACTATTATGCATATTTCGTCGTAATATGAAATATACATCATCATCAGAAAGTGGGGTACTGAGGGATAAAGTAGCATCTATCACCCTCGAATAGAATTCCATAAAATTCTCGTTTGGTTTCTGTTTAATAGAAGCAATCGATAATTTAATCTCGGCATCGGTTCTGCGATCCTTAAACCTTTCCAACATTCCATGTTTTAAATAATCCCATTGAACCTGTCCATTTCGCTCTAAGAAAGACCAGTACCATTCAAGTGCACTTTTTCTTAAAAGGAGATACAGATCGTTAACTAGCCTATCAGAAGAAATTTTATTCGCGCTTGCCAAACGTTCAACCCGGTACAAAAATCGTTCAACTGCTTGTTCACTAGGAGCCCCGTCGAATGTTATGTTCCACTTGTGAATTCCAATCATAGGTGGATTAGATTGATTTGCAAATGATAGCGATTGAACATGTTTAAATGTATTTGTTTGCGGCGTACTACTATTATTTCGTTGAGGTACGTTATTAATATTATCATCATGTTCTTGTAGTGGTATTACTGGTTTGTCTGCTATTTCCAATTTATTTACTATTTTCATTAAGGTTTCATATTCGATGTTCGTTAATATTTTCCCAGCGGGCAACAAATTTTCATGCGCTTTTGAATTGGACTGTACTTCACCTGATGAACCTGGTAGCTTATTCTGTTGAACCGTGTGCTCGCCAGAATCGTCAGTTTCTGATGTGTCGGAGTCTTCAGATTGAACATGGCCTTGGCTTAAACCAGAAAGGTTTTCTTTAGGTAGCGCTTCGGCGAACGACTTCTCGAAGTCGTTTAAAGAAACTTTAGACTCAATTAATGACTGGATAGCTTCAAGAAACTTTTCACAAGCGGCTAACAGAGATTGTGCAAGATCCTTACATGTAGGCGATGAATTAATAATTCGCTGAAGTCGTGAACTTACATGCAATACACGAGAACTCAAAATGGCTAATTTTTTATTCCTCTCATTGAGAGTAAGCTCTGAAATTTCCTGTACTTGCGGATTGAGTTGTTTAAGTTTTTCGGAGCATATCCTTAATTCCCTTTGAGGAGATTTTCGAGCGGCCAGGTGCGTTTTTGCTGGTGGGGTTGCTTCTTCATTTGTTTCTGCTTTTAATGCTTCGGTTAATACATATATCCAATTGTTCGAGAATTGTTAATCCGGTAATGTTTCGCACTAAACACTCGACCTCAATTTCGTCCACACTCAAAAATTTCGGATCCATAGTGATTCCAATAATTTAACTTATAATTAGTATTAATTTTACGCAAAAATATACTTTACTATAATAAAATTTAATTCAATTTTAATTTATAATAACGAATTGATCCCAAAACCCAATATACCGTAGCAAAAAAAAATTAATAAGGTATATTATGTATAACAAAAAAAAATATTATCAACAAAAAAAATAATAATAATAAGATAATAAAAAAAATGATTCTAGAAAAGTCTTTCAATGGTTTCAGTTGTATAATCAACGTAATATATATTAGTCACTATTTATTGTACACATAAAACATTGGTTCCATGTGGCTGAAATAAAAATGAAACTGTCTTCATCGTTACATCTATCAAAAAAAACAAACAGTTAATACCGGATTAGAGGTTACTTAGAAAACAGTTTATAATTTTATATGTTTTAAATTCGACTTTTAATTATGCCAAAACTAAAGCTTTTCAGTATTCTATTGCAACAATTAAAATGAATGTTACAAAACTTTGTATTGCAATCTAAAGGAGGAGCTTATCCCCTAACATTTGTAAAAATGGAAACAATACTGCTTTGCAACATGAGAAAAATACAAATATTACAGAAATATTTATATAAAAAAATTTGATGAATCAAAAAAATTTCTTGTAACACAATGAATCAACAATCAACCCGTAATCATTTATATTATACAAAACCAGTGCTTGGGCGCCACTGTAACGATTTTCAGAGGACATTACAGATAATGATTCTAAAGACCGTTGCAGACTCTCACGTGTTTACCCCAGGCAGCATTTTTCAGCCGGCTAGGTGGCAGTCGCGAGGGGGGGTTTTTTTCTGGGAACACGAGAGAGCTTGAATTTGCTGCTTTTGTAAACAAAAAAAAATTCTCTAAATTAGGTACTTGATTATTGAGCACTGTATAAATTTATAGTACTTCCTTCACCAATGGAAACGAAACGATATCGAAACAAATAAATATCATCCAATTCACTATATGAAATAATAACAATATGAATATAATGTATTATACAAAGATATAAATTAATAATCTTTATAATTTATTTATAAGGAAATATTTTGATAATGAATTACAACTATCAATTTAACACAAAATAATTTGTAAACAAAACAAAATATACCAAATTTTTTGTATATTGTAAAACACAGAAAACTAATAATAATAATAATAATATAATAATTAGAAAATATAATTAATTAAAAATGATAAAAAAATATAAATTTAATTTATAATATAACAAAAATCTTATCTTAGATGCGGATCCGTTCCCGTTATTGCAATATTTTAGTTTTCAAGAAGTCGCTGATACTCGTAATTACGTAAAATTATATATATGTATAATGCACTATATATATCGTCGATTATGAAGATATTTTATGTTGAACAAGGGTTTTATTTTAGTTACACCCCACAATTTAATACATATAATATGTATTGTAATTAATATGTACTACATATTAGACTTGGCCAATAACTGTCTATTTTGCCGTTTAAAACTTGTTGCACAAAACTACAATTATTATTTTCCGACGTATTTCGGATTATGTTATTGTTTTTAGTTTTATCAAATATGATTTGCCTTAACATTTAGCACTTTATTATGACACTGTCTAATTTTCATTTTAATGTTTTTTTTTTTATTTATGTTTAAATCACCTGTTTGTTTGTCTTTAATAATTAATAGGTATAATTTTATTAACACGTGATTTAATTGTTTTAAACTATTATTTATTATTTTTATTAATATAATTATTAATTACTATTATTTATTAACATATTTTAAGTTATATTATAGAAGTTTTTTATTATGGAACTTTTGATTTTTTTTTTGTTTATTTAATATTATTTACGTTTTTATATTGTATTGTAGCATCCGTTCGCTACCAAAATCAAAACTCAACTCCCCGTTTAATCTTTATGGTCCGTTGTCCCAAAATCTCTTTACAATATTTGTTTTTTTTTTTTTAATAATAATACATATTTACAAAAATTACAAAATCGCTTAAGTACTAATAAACCACCACCAATTAATTAAAATACAGTGACCCAGTATTATGTTCATATTTCAAATAATACCGAATTGGGATTTTATTTAAAAAGAAAATTAAAATTCTATATATGATTATAGTAGCATTCGCCACATGTTTTCGAAAAAATGCAAGCACAATTGTTTCTTGCTAGGTAGTGTTGTGATTATGAAATTAAGATATTGAATTATTTAATGTAATAATTACCTAAATAGAGTAATAGTAAGTAAAATAATCATAAATGACTCCCTTGAAGTTAAACCAGACTTTCATCCCAGGAACATTTGAAATTACCTCTGACAACACAAACGTAAAAACTCATCCCAGACTTTTTATCTATACTATTTAAAGTGTACGAACTTTAAAATCTATCCCAGACTTTTTACATGAGCGAAAAAAATCATCGCAGTATTTTTATTTATTATAAAATTTTTTCTAGTATGTATAGTTAAAAATGAATAAAAAAACCTGATAAAAATTCTTCTAATCAAAATTATGGTGGGCCTGGAAATTTGATATGTCGGTTAAACATATAAAAAATGTCTATTAATAATAATGGCATTCACAACATTTTCGACTTGTCAATCAGAAAAATGAAGAGGCCAGTCATTTATAATATATCTACCAAAAAAAGTAGAAATATCAAAATCCCCCCGTACTTTAACCCCAGAGTTAATACAAAATGTATTTTGACTCTAAAAAAGAAAACCTTTCCTTGCGCTTTCGTGGGTAGTTTGGTTTCGTACTGATAATCTCAAAACAAAAAGTTCGATCTACTCATCAGGTAGCTACGACCAAACTACAAAAATACAATTCCAACTCCATACTTTTAGTATGAAGCAAGAGTGTAGTTGACTTAGCGAATTATAAATAAATTCACCAAATCAAAAAACACAAGGAAAACTTTTCATTTCTGTGTGTTTTATGCATCTTCATATTATCTTTTCAACTACACTCTTGCTTCATACTTAAAGTATGGAGTTGGAATTGTATTTTTGTAGTTTGGTCGTATCTACCTGATGAGTAGATCGAACTTTAATAGTTAATTTTAATACGAATTTCTAATACGAACTTTAAAATTACCTAGAAGCAATATAATTGCAAGTTGTTTTAGTGTCATTTAATCTACCAAAAAGTTAAAAGATCAAATATTATTGTGACCGAAGGTGCTGGGAGACCCTATTACTAAGTCGATTGATGATATTGTGGCAAATTGTGCAGTGGGCGAAAAGTAATTTTGGAATGATTATGGAAGTGGTTGATTTATTTGGTTAATTGTGCGAAAGAATTTACATTTGCTCGGCTCAGTGGTTTGGACTATTATTTCGGTTATACTCAGCGATGGACGTGTTGTTATATCGTTTATTGTGAATGGGGTGAGTACGACTTGAAGACACAGTAGTTTTATTATATTCTTTTTGTAGATTATTTTGTTCACAGAAGTTTTTTATCTGTTGAGCAGTAGTGAGGATAGATATGCGGGATTAACGGCGGTCGATGAACTTGGATTTAGTTTAGGCACAAAAATTGCCGAAGCTCTGGAAAGCTCGATATCTTGTGTAATAATATAGCTGCCTCTAAGCTAGCCTTATTCCACTTGGCTAATGAATACATGGTTTGGTGCATAAATTGTATTTTTATCCGCTGCACTTGCAACGACTTTATCAGCCGCACTATTTGATCAATAAGAAAAGTTAGAAAGTTGTATTTGATGCCAAGAAGGTCGTGCTCGATGAAGATGAATAAATAAATTTTATATTGGAAAATGGAAATTCTTTTTTTTAGTTCATGATTTTATACATAAAATTAAAAATGATTATTGTATTTAAATTGTAACTATTTTACATTAAAATTAAATGAATAATTAAATTAATTAACGTTACATATGTAATTTTTAATTTTTTCTAACAATGTCTATGTGAACAACTGAAAAATTGCTATACATTCTAAGCGCGCGCCACTAAGTAAATCTCCGAGTATCTTGTTAGGTAAATTTCGGTTTTTATTATTTGTTATTATTATTACTAAATATTAATAATTAAAATAAAGCATAGTTTATTTTTGTACAGGGAAATTAAACACACATTGGTGTGACATTTGAATTAATATGCTTGAGCGGCGTTTATCCAATTCATTGGCCTGTTCTTCTAATTCTTGAATTTAAATATTCAAATCACGTGCCAAATAATCCTCCCCGCGCAATTCAGCTGTATCACTTTCTTTCATTGGACAAGTTTCACGCATATCAAAATAATTTGTCGGGCGACCTCGGAAATGATTTTTCTCTTCCACGATCTTTTCAATGTCCTCTTCTTTGAATTTGTACGTCATACCTTTAATATCCTTAATTTTTTGTTAAATCGTCAATGGCATCATTATATTTTGTAATTATTATTATGATTATTGCTTTTCATATTTACATATTGTGTTATTAATTTAATTAAATGTATTTTCTTTATTTTAATCTTTTTGGTTGTCAACTCAGATTATCCTTAAAGGGACATTAAATCCACTGGATTATCTAGTTGTTAACTTTTTTTGATTAATGTTCACAATAAATAAATAAATTGTTATCAAGTTTGAAGAAAATATTCTTCTTTAATCAAGAAATCTTGATTTCTTACACTATGTATAAGTATAGAACCAACTATCTGATAAATGTATCCCAGTGGACAGTGGATTACATTTCCCAACTAAATAACTTATTTAATATGAATTGCCCATCCACATAATTTTACATGGATTATTGTGCTCAAAAGGTAAACTATCTTAAGTCGACTTAAGATGTTTTACCTTTTTTAATATTCAACGTGCTCTATCTCTCCTCTAACCTCACTTAGTTTGAGTTAAGTGGTAACACTTTGAGGCCAAAAGTTTTGGTCGTAAAGCCATAGCAATTTTAGTCGATAAGTGAAAAATGAATTAATATTAAACTTTTTCTAACTCTCTAGAAAAATTATGAAACTTGAAATAAGACGTTTTACCTTTTGACCACAGAATCTCACTCGATTATACAAAATACTCATATAAGAATCCCATTTGAATCAAAGAGAAAAAAAACCTTACAAATTTGTATTGTGTTTATGTCACTCATGTTACATACAGAGCCCTATAAATTACTCATGTGTCGTCATGTACAAACATACCACAGCGAGTGCACAATACTACTTACAATACTATTCCCGAATTCAAATAAATAGTTATTTCCTTGTACTTGTAGCCATTTACTAATTCAATTGCTTCATTTCGTACATCACCACAAATATTTGTTTACCCAAATTCATTCATAAGCGACATCTCTTCCACATTGTCTATACACAATCTATGTCTTTCGTCTCTATAATTACGCCTGTGTCTCACCCGGGATCTCCACTATGCAAATTTTCTGATATTTATTATCATGCTAGTAATTTTTTTCAATGTGTGTGTGAGTATGCTATACAATTTTTTTACTAGCAGCAAATTATCAGGCTGATAATTTCGTAAAAATTATCATGATAATTATTACGAATGTCATACTTTTTAGGTTGTGTTTTTCATTTTCGTAATTTTTTTACAAAAACATATAACGATTATCATGATAGTAATATCCCCAGATATGAAAGTTCATCGACAAACAATTCTCAATAGATTGAAAACAACACATATAAACATAAATTATTATGATAGTAAATATCAGGAAATTTGCATAGTGGATATCCCGGGTCAATAGATACTCACTCCGACAAAAACAACTCGTGTACAACACATCTTAACTAAAATTATCAAGCGATAAAAATTTAATCAAATTTTAGGTGCGTGTTAAATATAATTTCCGTGACGCAAGTTATTATATCGCATAAATATAAATAATCAATCTCTTCTGGTGTACCGAAGAAATCTCTAAATTATTTGCCTTCTGCGAACTGTAATTGCACGGCATTTATCGCCTTCCGCGAATAAATGTTTACCAGTAAATGCCCTTCTCCATTAGTGAATCATGAACTTTGTTAGTGTAATTGTGGTGGTGGGAATTACCCTAAAAATTATTATACACTCAAAATTGTGGATTTAAATAAAATACGGCCACGTAGATGTCATTATAAAATTTTGCGGTCTCAAATTTAACTTGGATTCTTCAATTATATTATTAGTGGTGCATCTGGACATTTCTACAACTGGTAACGGATGTACCGCCGATATACGCGTTCACCTGTATCAAAACCAATATTAATGTATTATAAGCCTGACTATCATAACTGATTTTTCGCTTATACATGAAAGTATTGGTGATCGGATACACTATATAAATTCTAGACAAAACAAAACATACGAAGTTTCCCACCAATACTTCCAAGTATAAGCGATTTAATGTAAGAAGGCATCTGTGTACCTCATTACGGAATCAGGCTTGTTGTACATTAGTGTTGGTTTTGCCTGTATATTCAATATATACGCAATACGCTATCTAATAAATATTTTCATCCAATCCTTAGTATGCATATTCCGGGACGTATCGATGCATACACCCTTCAAATAAATTTGCGAAGTCTCGCCTAGGCGTTACCAAAGCGAAGCGTAAGCGCAAAGTTTTTCTTTGATGAACCACTACAATCTCACAGTCTAGTTTCGTTTCATTTCATTCCTACTACATTGTGTAAAGATATGTACATACTTTCATTCTTCAAATATTTATCTTGTAGAGGTGCCATTTTGAATTTCGTTTTTTATTAAATTGATATGTGTAATGTAAGTATTTATGTGGCGGTGTTTTATATAAATCTCTTAATTATTTTTTTTGTTCTAAACATATGTTTGATGTTTGTTTCAATTATAGATAATTGTTTTCTTTTTATTCGGAATTTGGTTTAATAAAAGACACCGTAATTTGGTGATACCTGGTTGCTTTTCGAGAGTTGGATAGAATTCTAATATTCAGGCCAACACACTAATAATGAATCTTTTCAACGGTAATTATGATTATGATATTGAAATCATTTTAAGATTATCCTTGAAATTATTTAATTATTCCAGAAACAACATTAGAACGTTTTGCAGCTGCAAGCATAAACGCGGAGGATAGATATCTGAAAACAAACAAATAATTTTATTTTGTCAAGAGATTCTTCAAAACCACAGAGGTGGTTTAACAAAATAAATTCTTAAATTTTTTACAAATATTTATAGCAAATTAATAAAAATTTTTATGTTAGTAATCAACATTAATGATTTTTATTTTAATTTCTAAACTATTTTTAAAAATATTCGTTTAAACGAATATAGTACGTAATAAAATTACTTCGCCCAGTGTTTCGCTTTCACTTCGTTTCTATATTATTTTTATAATAAATTTATACAAAAACCTTTCGCTTTTATGCCACAAACAGTACTTTATTGAAGAGAATGCTGGGCGTTACGCTTGCGAAGAGTTTCATATAGAAATGTCTTCGCTTGCATTACGTTAGCGTTTCGCCATGTTTAGAGGGCATATTTCCATTATATATACATATATGTATAATATCCACACACACAACACAACAATCGTGAACAAACGCCAATTATAATTTAAAGTATACATATATGTATATAGATATACTTATTAAAAATATTAAAATATTAAAACTACATGTACGATGAACCAAAAAAATATAAAAATTTACCAATAAGCCCGTTCTACGTATTTATCTTCGATATGTTTGTGTTAATTGTACATATACATACATATATAATATAAAATTCCTTCGGCAGTAAATTTACATCATATGACGTTTGAGGAAAAAGGCCAATATGAACCAAGAACAGGGGTGGGATGTTGTAACATTACTTTCGATTCGAATTCGATAGATTTTATGTTTCATATTTGAAGAATAAAACTGTACTCTATTTCGCTTTTTGATCACGCTTCTATTGCGATCTCTTTTTGTTGCATACTTTAATTTTCCTTCAAATCGATAAAGTATCACTAACCCGGGATCTCCACTATGCAAATTTTCTGATATTTACTATCATGATAATTTATATTTGTATGTGTTTTTTTCAATGTATTGAGAAATATTTGTCGATGAACTATCATATCTGGGGATATTACTATCATGATAATCGTTATATGTTTTTGTAAAATAATTACGAAAATGAAAAACATAACCTAAAAAGTATGACATTCGTAATAATTATCATGATAATTTTTACGAAATTATCAGCCTGATAATTTGCTGCTAGTAAAAAAATTGTATAGCATACTCACACATACATTGAAAAAAATTGCTAGCATGATAGTAAATATCAGAAAATTTGCATAGTGGAGATCCCGGGTAAACAAAAATTTGAGTGAAAAATAATCATGGGTATAAGTAGAAATAGAATGTTGTTTTATTCGAGCAAGCTGAGATAGCGTGTATTAAATTGGAACACTTTTAATTTTGATATAAAATCATTCAAAAGAATCTTTATGCACTAGAATTTTATGTACACAGACACTAAAGCCAAAATCAAGCAAATTAATTTAGAAATCAAGAAATTTGATTTCTTTCGTTATAAGTATAAACCATTGCCTGATAAATGTATCCCGCTGGACTACATTTTCCAAATTCACATTTAATTATATCACTTATGTATTCACTCAAAAATTGAAAAGTTAAATTAAATTAAAATTAATAAAATTAATTTAGACCTTACACTTCACTAAAAATTTGATTACATAATTTAAAATAACAATAAATTACACTAAAAACCTTTTACTTTACGGAGCAGACAAAAAACACGTCTGTCTCCTTTGAAAGTTTATCGCCCTCCCGGGTTGATAGACGGTCTTAATGGAGACAAAATGAATTTTATGGTTGAGAAACTTCTCGTTGAATTCCATTTAATGACTGCAAATCATTCTCAATATTAAGATTACCACTAATAGCAGTAGTATTAGTCTCAGTCACAACAGCATTGATAGTTTCATTTAATTCTTCCGATGCTAGGTCATTGGGTTTGTGTTCTAGATTTTTTCACCGTTTTATTTAAATATGCATCACGCATAAATGATTCACAGCTCTGTTTATCATTTCTTTTGACAAAAGTAATTGATTATTTTGCAGCAGTAGCGTTACAGAATAGGCAGGCCTCAAAACTGTTACGATTTTTGGGATAGTTTCCGAAATATCATCTCGGAGCTTTAGTTCCGGAAATGCATCTACAAACAATTCGCATAAAGTTTTTAATTCTAACAATCTCATTTTGTAAAGTGCGTACAATGTAACAAATATATAATTGAACGGCGGGAGGTGCAGTGCGTTCGATTCAAAATCTAGATACACATAACGTAAACTGTCGGATTATTTTATTTTCACATTATTTTATTGAACTTTTAAGATATAATAATAATTTTTTTTAAACCGCAAACCACAAATATTAATCGCGTTTTATATTTCGGTATGGTTTTCTTCAACATGCCGTGGTATGGCGGTTTGTTATGGTATGGTATGGTTTGTGGTTTCCAGCACTGCTTTAGAAGGTAATTAAGCGAATACCCTTTCCAAAACTGTTGAACGATTTTCTGAACTTTTTCCCATCGATTCAGGCTAATAATTTTAATATCGTCATAATTGGCATGAGGTATTGATGTAATTGGCCAAAGTGTCAGACTAGGGATTAGTAATCTAGATTAACTAGCAAATCTAGTTTTCCTTATAGTGCGAACGACTGAGATTAAGTTAATTATGTTTCAATTATAGATTAAAGCAATCGTCAAAAATTTGTTGGATTTTGTCTGTAATCTCGATTATGTTATTATTTTTTTTTTTTCGCTGGCGCTACATCCCATAGAGGGATTTGGCCGCTTCATTTTGAAGTTTCTTAATCATTTTGTTAACGGATAATGAGTGATTAATTCATTGATCCTACCCTTAAACCAGCCGTGATTTTTTCATCACCCGCCGGGAATCGAACCCGGAACCTCCGGGCTCCGGAGCGTAAAGCAAGAGAGTGAAATAATTTTTTATTCGAGACGTCAATAATTTCAATTTTTGTTTAGTTTGTCGTTTAGTTAATATTAGCACACCTTTTTAAAATTTACTAATAAAACTTTTGAAGTAATAGATGTTCTGTGACTTATTTTATGCAAAATGCCCTAATAATGGATAGGATTTTGAACCGAGTTTACGGTAAAATCACATATGCAGCGGCAATTTTGATCGTGATTTTCTCTTACAGTCTAATGCCAAAAAAGCTAATCTAGATTAAAAGTAAACTTGTTTAGGCAAAACTGGATTACTAATCCCTAGTCTGAACAAGCTATTAAGAAATGCAAAGGGGTCAATGCATCAATGTTACACAAATCTTCGTTTCTGATCGCACATAATGGCCTAGAATTTAAAACTTTTCCCCTTCCGCCCAGTATCCAATATTGATGACGAGACAAACCGAGTAGTAGCGATGGACCGGAATGTAGAAACTTAAGATGCAAGTATATAATAATCATTCTAGTCGCACGGAATGATATTTTGGAAGGATTATTAGATGTTTCATTTCATACGTAGAAATTGAATTTTCCAAACGTCCACCAACTCGCAACAAACCATTTCAATCAATAAAAGGTGCTAGTGATGCGATCCATGAGTGTGCCAATACTTTAGAGCAGCGTTATTCAAACTTGGTTCCACGGAACCCTAGTGTTCCGCTAGATGTTTCAGGGGTTCCGTGAAAAAATGTTATCCAAAAATATTTAATTTGATCATTCCTAATAAATATATTATTAATCCAAATATACTAATTTTGAATATACGTACGTAAGTCCGTAATTGTGTTTAAAACGAAACTTTTTTAATTCGAAATCTATACTCAAATAATATCTATACTCACTCTATACTCATCTCTCAATAACTTAAGTTGGGTCGAAAATCCTTTTAATGAGTGTAGTGAAGTGGATACATTGTCAATAAAAGAAAGAGAACAACTTATAGACGGACACCGCATTAAAGTCTACATTCGGCCAGATTGGCATTGGCCCATTTTGGATAAAAATAATGGAAGCGTACCTGGGAATTTCCGAGCGCGCAGTGAAAGAATTAATGCCTTTTATAACAACCTACCTATGTGAGAAATTCTTTTTCATATTCGTTGCTACGAAAATCAAATACATGAAATTGACTTGATGTCAATGAAATTGACTTGATGAACTAACACCAATACATCCGGATACTGATAAATTATGCTCTAATAAACAAGCTCATCCGAATCCTTAACTTTTTTGGCTAATCGGGCTTTATTGCACCATTTTTTGGGTCTAGCGAAAAATTATTTGTTCAGCTCATTTTAATGCAAAACAGAAAAGTAATGACGAAAAATAATTTTTCACCAGGCCCAAATAATGGTACAATAGCGCCTCATCGATCAGTTTTTTAAATTGTTTTTTTTTATTTTTTATGTGTTTTTTGGGTTACATAATCTGTACCTACATTGGAATAAAATGATTTGTTTTTTTTGACTGAATAAAAGCAAATTTGTATCTTGTATAAAGTTTTTAACATAGGAGGGTTCCGTCGCAAATTTTATATAGAAAAAGGGTTCCTCGCGATGATAAAGTTTGAAGAACGCTGCTTTAGAGTGTCTCGTTAATGAATATCAGTGATCAGTGTTCATTTCTGTTTTTGGACGATCTTGATAATTGTTGTTTCCGCTTCGGTGATTTCTGATAAAGTTAGATGACCGATTAATTTATTCTGATTTACTATTAATTTTATTATGAACAAATCGCCTTACGTATGCCATTGTTCGTACTAATTTTGACCAAGTTGATATTCGCTCCCATAGTGTTACAATTGGATTTTGATTTGATTTTATAACTACCACATCTTGTAGAGTTTCGAGCACTTTGTTTTTTGGTGGCCAGCATTGTTCGTATTCAGTTATCCACTCTGGTCCCTTCCACCACAACTTGCTATCAACTAATTTATTCGCGCTAATTCGGCGAGTAGCTAAATCTGCTGTATTATCAGTGCCTTTAACATGTCTCCAAATCGCTTCCGGTACCAATTGATGTATGCTTTTATCACATTTACAAATGCTTGATTTAAAAATTCTTTCCATCACAAAAAATGGCACTTTTTCAGCTCGTATTTGAATATTCAATTTTAATCATAGTTCAGCTTCTTTAGTTCTCCGGTTTTACCTACAAAATGATTCAGCGATATTATATTAAACAAATTAAGATATATCGCCGTTTCAATGAGATATCTTCAAAAAAATACTTTTGTTATTTATTCGACAATTTTCGTATTAATTCAATGAATTAACATTTCAAATCTAAACATTTTATTGAATGGATCAAAAATTTTGAATAGCGCCCAGTACAATACAAACTGATAATTTCTTATCTAAATACGAATTACTTAGTTGGTGTTATATGATTGTATACTATTGATAAATTAGATGGTTGTGAAAAAAAAAACCAGAAACCCATTGACCTAACTCACATCCGAATAATTTACGCGAATATATGTGCAATCACCTTGAATCAATTGAAAGAAATTGAAAAATGTCCGTAAATCTCAAATTCTATTTGTACATAATGTATACACATCGCAAATTAAATTAGCGTAATGTTTTTGAAATAGTTGTCCAGGCCTATTCGATAATTTTTTTCGGGTGCACAGTGTTAAATAAATGTATGTTGTATACGATGCAACAAAACAAATTATTTATAGTTAGTCAGTTGACGATTTTTATAACGTTTGGTGGTGTGTCGCATACAATATTAAAAATTTATGGACAAAACGCTATGGTTAAGTGTGGTGACAATCACGTTGTATTTAACGTTGTGCTCGAGTGATGTGAAAATCCAACCGAACATTATTGTGCTCATGGCCGATGATTTGGGCTGGAATGATGTTAGTTTTCATGGAAGTGATGTTATACCAACGCCGAATATTGATGCCCTGGCATATTACGGCATTGCATTAAATCGATATTATACGCCGCCATTGTGTACACCATCACGAGGTTCTTTTTTAACCGGGAAGTATTCCATCCATTTGGGTTTACAACGATTTGTGATTTCAAATGATGAACCGTGGGGTCTCGGTTTGAGTGAAAAAATATTGCCACAGTATTTAAAAGAAGTTGGATACGATACGTACTTGGTTGGTAAATGGCATCTTGGTTTTCATCGCAGCAAATATACGCCAACAAAACGTGGATTTGATTCATTTTATGGATACTACGGTGGTTATGTCGACTACTACAGTCATACAGCGGCCCAATATTACAAATCATCGTGGCCCGCTGGTTATGATTTTCGGCGAAATACTACGGTTGATATTGAATCAAAAGGTGAATATGTTACGTCGCTACTAACTAAGGGCGCTGTCGATATGATACAATCACATGATAAAAGTAAACCAATGTTTTTAATGGTAAACCATCTGGCACCACATGCCAATGATCATAAGGTACCATTAAAAGCTCCAATCGAAGTGATTAATCAGTTTAGTTATATAAAAAATCCTGTTCGACGCACACTTGCAGCTGTTATATCAATAATGGATGCGGGAATTGGTACAGTGATTAAAGCTTTACGTGACCGTGGGATGCTTGACAACTCGGTGATTTTATTCTATTCAGATAATGGGGCTGCCTCAATAGGGCCATTATACACATTAGGCTCAAATTATCCATTTAAAGGGGTAAGTCAGATTAGCTTATTGGCAATAAGCAGTTACATGTTTATTTCTATTACAGCAAAAAGATAGTCCTTGGGAAGGTGCATTACGTGTCCCAGCAGCGATTTGGAGTCCACTTTTAACAAAACGAGAACGAGTTTCAAATCAACTATTTCATGTGACAGATTGGTTTCCAACATTTTTGAAACTAGCCGGAATCACAAATATCACAAGCAACATTGATGGGTATGACATTTGGCCTGCTCTTTCCGAAAATCGAAAATCACCAAGAACCTCAATTGTGCACAACATTGATGATTACACATCATACATGAAAGGTGTATACAAATATGTGAAAGGAAATCGACAATTAGGCCTATTCGACTGGTGGATTGGTGATAAAATAGTAGGCAACGTTTCATACAATCCATATTTGCAAACCTACTGTGATATGGTAAGACAATCAGCGGTTGGCAAAATTTTGGCTAAATATTCACTGACTGGTAGACCAATTTCGAATGGTTCTATTAAAGTTTTAAGACATGGTTCAACTGTCCAATGCAGAAGCATGCGAAATTTATGTATACCATCATTATTTCCATGCCTATTCAACATTGAAAATGATCCATGCGAACGGTATAATCTGTACCATAGTAATCGAAATAAAGTAGTCGAGATGGAATCAGATTTAGCGTTCTATCGAAAAACAGTGGTGCCGGCCCGAAATAAACCAAGTGATTCGAGGGCAAATCCAAAATTGCATGCGAATACGTGGGTGTCATGGCAAGATGATCAAAATTATTATCAATAAAATAAATGTACTGATTTAGATTAAAGTGTTTTCATATTTTAGTCTTCAACCAGATATAAATTCTTGTAATACAATTTACCTTGCACTTAAATCCATAAATTATAAGATTTGCAACAATAGAACATCACCGCACCCGATAGCAATATAAATGTGTTCTATATATGGATACAATACATTGGCTACAACAGCAATACTTAAAAGCTTTTTTTTTCTTTTTCCTATATACATAGAATAAAGTCGTTCGGAAATCGGAAAATTTATTGGACTTTATTAATATTTTTCTTATCGTTACACAATATTTTGTATACAGCTTTTATGTATAAACTCTGTCGTTATACTACAATACTTGTGCTTATACATGCCCTCCCCGATTTTATAATTGGAAACTTGTACTACATATAGTATCGCTCGATTTAATCATTTATCATAAAGAATTGTTCCAATACCTCCCAATATTACAACAATTTACTATATAACCGTAACATCTCATTTATATAATATATCGAGCTGTATCCAGAGCAATAACAACTTTTCTTCTTCGTTTTTTTTTTTAATAATCATCGAGAAGTAATTTATTGTGTAATTAATATTCGAATCGAAAAATTAATACCACATCTACTTTACTGCACCCCTCTTCGTCTACATTTATATAGTTTATCGTAGTGGAAAATAAGCTTTTTCCTATTACTCATTTTTAGTTGAAGTTGTTGTATTACTCGTTTCATAAAATGGAGAGCAAAAAAAAAAAAATTGTGCTAAGAGGCTAATGAGTGTTGTTATAGAAATGGAAAACTGGACAATGTAAGCAAATTGTACCACTACCTAAAGCTTTATAAGTCTTAAAGGTTCAATCATCTGCGATTTAAATTTGTAAACATTAATGTCCTCTAGAATAAATAAACAGCTAATTTGTGAATTTATTTTTGGTTACATTTAAGTGTTGATTGGCTAGCAGTATGAATGGGAACAATTACAAAATTTCAACCAAAATCAAAGAATAGTGTATTATACACGAAGGTTGAGAAATCTAAATATCAAAATATGACCATCATAGTTGTGATGTTATTACAGTAACTAAACATATTTTGTTATTTATATTTACATAATACTTGAGATACATACTTGGGTTCAATTCTGTCTTTTACTCTTGAAAAGTGTGAGACGGCGTTGTAAATAATTTCCGGATTGCTTCCGAGAAATTTTGGTGTTTGTTTCAAAAATTGTACCAAAACTATTTTGACGCGACAACTCAGCGTATCACGTTTGGAGAAGTATGAGCGACACGCGAATTGGACGTAGATCGCAGGCAATTATACACTTAAGCAATAAGTATCGCATTTAATATAAATATATGATTGCATAGGTCAGAGCCCTTAGGCTTCATGCCTCACGCATAATGTAATCGCAATGCAATTCACAGGGGGATAACAAAGCCATGCTGCCAACCTCCCATTCTAACGATTTACATAGTTTGAGACCATTGTAGCGAGAGAACGCCTCATACTGATCAAATCAATTTTGGTGTCAATTTTTGCATATAATGAAACATTGGCGTCACACAAATTTATTTACAAAATAGTGAGGGTACCCTAGCCTGTATTGTTAGTGAAGCCGGTCGTATTTTTGTCCGCTCTTTATTTTTAAGTGAAAAAATAAAAATAAAATGTTTAATGTGCGATTAAATTACGTTAAGTGTTGTTTTGTATGTACTGAGGTATGTGGTATTAACGTGTGACGTTTAATAGTCTAGATTTAGTGGATTCAAAACAATTTGAGACATATGCATATATTTTGGCTGAGTAAATTGATTTCATTTCAAATCAATCAATCAATTGAGTTCATTTCATGTCAATCAAGATTTGAATCACTGGATTGTGAAAAAAACACAACACTTCAATTAATCAACAATGAGTTTTTTTATTTAACACCAAAAATTAACACAACACAATTTACTAACAAAAATTCACAAAAGCACTTATTACATTTTCTGCATAATTCCACTGTTCACTTTTAACGTTTTTTCGCACAAAAACTTTTTTTAAATCACTTGTTAATTTCCTTTCTAATCTTCACTTTATTGCTTACCAAATACTAATGTTCTAATTCGGACTCGTTCGCTCCTTATATACTCAAACAAAAAGTTCTCGAAATTTTTATGATTGTTCCGGTAAGAACAGTTTAGAAACATTTAGAATAGTTTTTATCACGGAAAATTCCATTTAAGTACAGTAGAACTTTGCACTATCAATTAACTTATTCTATTCTATCCTAGGTGTCACCGTAACACTACCCCTCCCACCCCCTCCTAAGCCTATTCGTCCCGAACAGGACCAAAATCACCTCCTCTGTATATAGGGCTAGCCTTTCTAAACCCGCCATCTTCGGTTTACCTCAATTTCCCTTTTGTACCCACATAAAGTCGCTGATGGAACAACCCCAAACTTTAAATCTCCAGGTAATCGAAGCTTATCTCCAAATATGAGTTTAGCTGGTGTCATTCCAGTCGTGTCATGCATTGCTGATCGATAAGCCATCAGGAATCAGTATAATATATTCGCCTTTTCACGCAGAGTATTTGACATCTGGTGAACGATTTTACAACTTAGCGAAAGACATGTTAATGACTGTTAATTATACATGTTTCTTTGTGAATTTGTTTCAAAATAATCGTTTTTTGCAATTAAAAAATTAAATTCATTTAGAAAGGTAACTATTTTATCAATAATATTTCAATTTAAAAATAAATGCGGTAAATAAATAACCGGTTATCACCTTTGGCTCGTAAAAATCGTAGCGCCTCTTGTGGCACTTTAAAGGCGAATAATGCTTGAAATTCACCCGAGAAAAGTCACCCGTTATTTTCTAATGAAATACGTCATTTCATTCGAAAATTAAAATTGTTTTATACCATGTCACCGGCGACTTTTTTCGTTGAATTTCAAGACAACGGGCCCAACGGTCTAACTATGAAATTCGACGACTATTTTTGACGGCTATCGTTTTTTATTAGAAGGTGTAGAAAGAAAAAATAAAACAATAACTATTGTTACAAAACGATAGCCGTCGAAAATAGTCTTCGAATTGCATAGTAAGGCTCCAGTATTCCAATTATGTTTTTGATTTGTTTACACACGCGAGAGGTGTTATGCATTTAAATTTGTTTCGAGATTTTATAGATTTTTCGAGATATTTAAGGTTTTCGGTATTATTTGGGTTTAGTTTAGATGGAAATATAAGCGTTGACATTAACACTGAGTTAAGTGCGATTCTCTAAATTCTATATTTGCCTGTTTTTGGAATAGATTTTCCCGTTATTTTTTTTCTTTCGTATTGAGATTTTTCAAATTTTCTTTAGGAATATGCAAGCTTATTCGAGATTTCCAGATACTTTAAGTTACTCAGAGTTTTTAGGTCCATATTTTCCTATGATATTTGAGATTTTCCCAGGTCCTCGAAATAATTTTGGATTTATCCATTTTGCTGATTTAAGCGACATATGGCCGCTTCGTTTCGATATTATTCGATACTTTATAGATTATTGAATTTTTGTCGGTAATATTGAAAATTGTTCGTAGTATATTGTTCACAGTTGTATTAATACTGTGTGCCTTAATCGACTAAACTAACTAAACTAAAAAAAAAAATTGAAGCTTCTGCTATTGTTTCATAGGCGGCAACCGAAAAGTAAATTTACGAGCTTACTGCAGAGATGAAATTAACGTAAATTCCAAAGTTCTAAAATGTTGAGCTCAAGGGACTAAATTGAGCTTCAAAGTACTTTTTTTAATTTTTTGATGAACCTCCTACTTACATATTTCACCGATAGATGTCACTAAACGTAACAAAAGATATTTTTTCTTTTTCTTCGTTTTCTTAGGAGAGTAAGGGGTTCAGATCAAATCAAAAATGTGTTTGTTTTCTTTAAACATAAAAAAATAAATTAAAACAATTGTTAGGTTTCCTTGTTTATGTCCCCTTAATAGTTATTTATTCACGCATCGACGATTTTACAGAAAAAATATGAAACTCGACATCTACAAAAAAAGTCAGGCGACGAATTTTGGGTTTGTTTCTCGGTTTTAAATTCACTTTTCTTAGCAGATGATTATTTTTTCTCTTTTTGTCTTTGTAGTTTTTCTTATGTTGTGTTTCAATTTTTTGCGGACGTCGAATGCCGTTAAATGTAAATCAGCTACAGGTATTCTGTTGATAATAGCTGATTTACATTCAACGAAATTCGACGTCTGCAAAAAAGTTGAAACACAACATATGAAAAACAGCAAAGAGAAAAAATAATCATCTTTCAAAAAAGTCAATTGAAACCCGAGAAACAAACCCAAAAGTCGTTGTTTCATCAGATGTCGCGTTTCATCTTTTTTCTGTAAAATCGTCAACGCGTGAATAAATAACTATAATAAAGGTACATAAACAAGAAAACCAATCATTTGTATTGGTTTATGACATTTTTTGTTTAAATTTATTGTTTAAACGTATTTTTGATTTGACATCTGCATCTGCGAAAATCTTTGAATGTAAACCAGTCTTAAATTGACCACAACTTAAAAGTCGGCACTCACTCAGTAAATGGTTTGTTTAGAATTATATGAGATATCCACAATATTCCACATCAAATACGTCCACATAAAATATAAAATTTACGTAGGGGAGAGTCTCCGGTTATGGGCACTCTCAGGTTGTGGGCAGCCCTGCATAACTTTTGATAGAATGCAAATATGGCTGATCTGAATTTTGTCGTACTTCTATTTTAACAGTACGCAGTTTTCTAGCTAATATCAATGTGAATGGACGAGCTTGTTCATTTACTGCGATCACATTAAAAAACAGTCTGTAAAAATCAACGCAATTGTAATTTTCCAACGTTTTAAAAGTGCGATAAATCAAAGTGAATAATCTCAAACAGGTAAGTGTTATCCAAGGTATACAGAAAAAAGAGGTAGTATATTCCCGTGTCTCATTTTCGTCTTTCTTTGCGCATCACGTCACGTGAAGACAAAAAAGCAGACATTTATATGAAGTTTGGCGGTTTTTGATTAATTTTTTAAATAAATCAAGAATAATCGTAATTTTTTTTAACAAACCGTATTTACAATTGATAATAATAGTTTACCGAGACCCTTTCTATGATTTACATTTTTTTTATGGTCCAAATATTTGACAAATAATTCTTTCGGGTGTATAATGTCTAAGATAAATGGAAAAAAAGGTAAACAAAATTATGAATACATAACATAAAACAATTAAATTATTAAATGTTTTTGGTCATTTACGTACCAATTATTAAAACTTTTATTTTTTTTACGTTATGTACTCAAATTTTTGCCATCTATTTTCGTTTGGCTTCAAATTATTGGTATCCACGTACTTATTCAAATATTATATCCATATTCAACGTTAAATATATATGTAAAAATATATTAAATATAAATTCAGTTCAGTATAAATTAAAATTAAATCTCTGGCAAATTTCATTTATTGTCTTATGGTTTTCGCTACCAATAAATCAAAACACCCATTCACTGTTTAGTGTTCTATATGTGTTCTTATCAGAAGTACAATTGATAGTTTTGTTGCAATAGGAATTATTCAAATTTAGTATATTTAAAATCGAACACTCCCAAATTTTTGAATTAAATAATTAAAATCAAATCGTTCTCTGCATTTAACAGAAAAATTATACTCATAAATTCCAAAACTTGTTATGCAATGTGCTCAAACAGTCTGCTCTAGACACGAATATGAAAACATGCCTCTTTTCACGATTTAATTCCGAAAGTATTGCAGTATATAACTAAAATCAAAATTGAAATGTTTAATTTTAACATAAAATCGAAAAATAATAAATGGCAAAAATAAAAATAAATTCATTTATTTTCCATTTATTTAAAAAATTAATAAAAATATCACGAAATTCCATATAAATATCAGCATTTTTGTCTTCAAGTGACGTCAAATTGTGAAAAAAGGATAGCAACAGCATGCGCAATATTATACCTTATTTTCTGTATATCTTGAGTGTTATCGATATGTCTACAGTATTTTCGTTATGATTTGGGATGCCACATCAATTTATATCAAAATAACGACGCATCACATTTTTTCTGGTTACTCCGAGAATGGTCGTGATTTCCAGTTGTGGGCACTTAAATGTAACCGGTTGTAGGCACCCTCTTTTTTTCATTTAAAGCGTCGTCTCCCCTCCCTCACAAGAGAAGAGTAAAAAAAAAGATAACTCGTCGGCCAACGCTTTAAAAAAAAGAACTCTCCATCATCTGATGATGATATCGACATTGCATCATCTGTTTGAAGCCTCTGCCATCGAAGTTGACTGAAGTTGAATAATTTTTTAAAAAGCTTTTTTTTGTTATGTTTGCCACTGAAGGCCTTTAAAATTAATAAACCGAGAAATTCTTTCAAATTAGGTGCGTTTTCCTTAAAATATTCCCATTTTCAGCGAATTTTCGAAGGGTGCCCACAACCGGCTACGGTTTTTTTTTTGCCAAAACTTCCAAATTGCAAATATATTCCCAAGTTATTTATAAAACATTTATTGGCTTTATAATTTTGAATACACTAGTTCTTTTATGTGTGTGTTTCGTTCTTTTAATTAACACGGACTGAATAATAAAAAATAGAAATAAAAAAATTATACATAATAAAGGGTGACGACTAAAGTTTCGAGTTCGAAGGTTATGTTCGAAAATAGCTTTTTTCAAATTAACACAGGTGTCGTGTCGATCATAATCTTCGTTATTAATCGATCATCTCGTCTAAAAATTGAACTACATACATGTGCATTTTGTTTACATGTTTTTTGTTTACAAAGTTAGATTATAGATAAGTGAATTTACTATTATTAAATAATAATTAATTTTGATTTTGTTTTGTAGATACAACAAATTAAATACAGGATTTATAAAAGAAAGTACCAAACACCATTGATATTCATATCTCCGCATAATATGGACTCAAAGGAAAATCATGGGTTAAAAACAAAGCTGTGCCCACAACCGGAGACTCTCCCTTACTCATAAATTCCGAAACTTGTTATGCAATGTGCTCAAACAGTCTGCTCTAGACACGAATATTAAAACATGCTTCTTTTCGCGATTTAATTCCAAAAGTATTGCAGTATATGAGCCGTTTATTTTGAAAGTGGAATAAGTCACTTTTTCAAAAAATCAAGTTAATGATAACAATAGATAAATGACAGTATAATCTTTCTAACGGTAAATAATTTATTGTAAAAACAAAATAAAAATGAATCCCTAACACTTGTGCAGAAAATAAGAAAATTTAAAATCCCATTGTTTTTCATTTATTGTTTTTCTATTCTTTCATATCTCGTTTCAACAAAACATTGACTTATTCCACTTTCAAAATAAACGGCTCATATAACTAAAATAAAAATTGAAATGTTTAATTTTAACATAAAGTCGAAAAACATTTAATGGCAAGAATAAAAAAAAAATCATTTTTTTTCATTTATTTAAAAAACTAATAAAAATATCACGATAAACATCAGCATTTTTGTCTACACGTGACGTCAAATTGCGAAAAGAGATAGCAACAGCGCGGGTCCCGTGATCTTTGCTCTTGTAATGAAGAACTGTTTCATACCCTCCACAATATGATTTTCTACATTTCAAGTCAAAATTTAATGATGAAAATTAAATTTTGGTTTAAAATGTTGTATTCAATCAGACAAGTTTGTGGAAATGATCCCATGAAGTCTGCAGGAGCGATACAAGGAAAATATAAAGACGACCTATCGGAAGAGTTCAGGGATATCATCAATACTTGAATTCGCTGAAGTTCTAATAATAAAATTTACTATAGCAGCTTCAAGTGTTTTGCAGGTAATAACATGTTTATTATTGTTTCTTACGTTACCTGTGATGGTCGCAACAAAGGAACGATCGACATTTTTTATTAATCTGAAGGGAAAGATATGCAAGGTGGAGGGTGGATAGTCCAGGGCCCACATTAAGTTTTGCATGCGGGCCCAAAATTTGTAGTTACGTCATTGGCAATATTATACCTTTATTACTGTATATCTTGGCAGTAATTCGTAAAAGTATTTTAATTACTCAGTGTAATGTAATTTACAAAGCCTTGCCTGTATTGTTGGTGAAGGCGGGCATATTTTTGTCCGCTCCTTATTTTTTAAGTGAAGAAATAAAGGTAAAATGTTTTGTGTGCGATTAAATTAAGTGTTGTTTTGTGTGAACAAAGGTATATGGTATTAACGTGTGATGTTTAATAGTCAAAATTTAGTGGATTAAAATCAATTTGAGACAGAGTAAATTGATTTCATTTCATTTTGACAAGACTTTAAGTTTTTGAAAGGCGTTTACACGATAAACATAAATATTGTGATGATTTTACCTTGTCAATCAAGATTAGAATCACTGGATTGTGAATAAAACATAACACTTTAATTTATTACAAACGAATTTATTTATTTAACAACAAAAATTAACACAAGACAATTTATTAACAAAAATGCACAAAATCACTTATTACATTTTTTGCATAATTCCACTGTTCACTTTTAACTTTTTCTCGCACTAAAACACTTTTAATTTCCTGTTTCACTTTATTGCTTACCAAATATTAATGTTCTAATTTGAATTCGTTCGCTCATATTACATACTCAAACCAAAAATCTACAAAATTTCATGATTGTTCCGCGGTGAGAACAGTTTAGAAACATTTAGAACAGTTTTATCATGAAAAATTCCATTTTAGTACAGTAGAATTTTCTGCTATCAATTAACTTATTCTATTCTATCCTAGGCGTCACCGTTCATCCCGAACAGGACCAAAATCACCTCCTCTGTATATATAGGGCCAGCCTTTCTAAACGCACCATCTTCGGTTTACCTCGATGTTCCTTTTGTATCCGATAAATCACGTCGTTCATCTTTGTAATGACAGTGTAAGGTCCTTCTCATGCTGGTTGCAGCTTCGGTGATAACCCCTTCTTTGATTGTGAAATGTGAAGCCATACTAATTGCCCTTCCTGGAAGCCTTAGTTGTTTGCTCGTATGTCATATCGAGCTTTCATCCGGGCACTTGACATGATGGGATTGACGCATTTCGATAGAAAATTATCGGTGACTTTTTCGGAGCAATTTCAAAAATACAGCCCCAAGGGTCTAACTATGAAATTCGACGACTATTTTTGACGGATATCGTTTTTTATTAGAAGGTATAGGAAGAAAAATAACTAACTAATAACTATTGTTGCAAAACGACAGCCGTCGAAAATAGTCTTCAAATTGCATAGTAAGGTTCCAATTTTCCAATTTTGTTTTTGATTTGTTTACAAACGCGAGAGGTGTTATGTATTTAGATTTGTTTCGAGATTTTTCTAGATATTTAAGGTTTTCGGTATTATTTGTGTTTAGTTTAGATGGAAATATAAGCGTTGACATTAACACTGAGTTAAGTGCGATTCTCGAAATTCTATATTTGCCTGTTTTTGGAATAGATTTTCCCGTTATTTTTTTTCTTTCGTATTGAGATTTTTCATATTTTCTTTAAGAATATGTAAGCTTATTCGAGATTTCCAGATACTTTAAGTTACTCAGTTGAATAATCCGATTATTTGAGAATCCTAATATTATCCGACCTTTTCGAGACTAACACTCTAACACTTTCTCGTTATTCCTCGAAATTTGCCAGAGGCTTCAGTTCCACATTTTCCTATAATATTTAAGATTTCCCAGATCCTCGAAATAATTTTGGATTTATCCATATTGCGGATTTAAGCGACATCTGGTTGCTTCGTTTCGATATTATTCGATACTTTATAGATTATTGAATTTTTGTCGGTACCTAATATTGAAAATTGTTCGAAGTATGTTGTTAAAAGTTGTATTAATGCTGTGTGCCTTAATCAACTAAACTAACTAAAATAAACAAAATTAAAGCTTCTGCTATTGTTTCATAAGCGGCAACCGAAAAGTCAATTTACGAGCTTACTGTAATAGTTAAGTTAGTTATCAGATCGTGTCAAAGATGTCACTAGAAAAATTAAAAAACATGTAAAGTGACATTAGGCAAAGTAGTGAATAGTAGATCACAGAAGCTAAAAGAAATAACCTGTAACATTTAATTAAGTTGGATAAATATTTAATAATATAAATAATAATAATAAAAGAAATCCAAGTATAACACTTACTTTTCAATAACTTTTCATTTATTGTGACAAGTGAAAAGAAATTTTATCAAAGACTAAAAAAATTACAGCAAGCATAAACTAAAATAAAAATGGAGAAACGCCATTACTCAATTCGCTGTAAGTTGTAATTTACAAATCTATTTCCTTAAATAAAATTTACGAAATTTTTTATGTATATTTGTACAGGGGCCCAACGGAGGGGCATGAAACGTAGACATTTATTTTGGCCCGTATTAAATTTGAACATTTATTTGCTGTAAAATTTTACGACGCAAAATCAAGTTGGGAGTAAATAAAATTTATAATATGATAAAATAACTCTCCAGGTGTCTAATTATTTAAATAAATTAAATAATGTTTATTTTACATGGTTTACAATAATTTAATCTGAAAATAATTTTCGCAACGCATATTAATTATCATATAAAATCTCGCGACGACGAGAAACATTTCAAAGTGATGGTGTTATTATAAAAGGCATACTAGCAAAGCAACCTTGATTATACAAGCCATAATCTAAAAAACGAAGCTTTTATAAGGGAATTAGAAACGAGGAAAAAACCAAAATTTTCATAGTAAAACACAGAAAACATATGGGAAATCACTTTTTTTCCGAAGACAAATTTGTAAATGAAAACGTTGCAAATTCTTAATTATGATTTCTGAAATATTTTCATAAATATTTGAATTTCAACATATATAAATCTCGTTTATGTAAATCGTTTTCATTTTCTTGTAATAATTGATTTATTTAAACCAAAATATAAAAAAAAGTTCATAACAACAGCTTTCTGGTCAAATTAAAAAGAAAAGCTTACTATAAATCGTGTGCATTAAGCCAATATACATAGATGGCAGTGGGCACTAAACATTTTGAAAACCCGTACCAAAAATCGCCACTTGGGGGAAATTTAAGTTCAAAAATTGTATGAAAAGCAAAACAAATTCTCAAAATATTAAGAGCGTGTCATAATTTTGTGATTAAACAATTTTTTTCGTATTTTTCTGTATAAATCTGAGACATCTAACGTACACTAGTAAAACTAAAGATAAATGTAGCAAGTATTATTTTTATTCGTCAGAGCCAACTTTGATGTATTTTTCAAAATGAAAGTTCGAAAAATATATTTTAGAAATAATTTAATTTTAATATTTCTGCAATTAATATTTACTTAATACCAATAAACCCTTCCTGTATATTGTTGCTAAAGATATGTAGAACACTTTTGTGTAAAAATTTTGTAACATTTTTGCTTTTTTCAATGAAAAACTTGAAGCTAAAAAACACCATTTTTACTATGGATTCCTATGGAAATTAGTGAAAAGTTATACCACTAAAAAAGCTTCTAAAAAATACGTCATAATGATTATGGCTCTATACTCTAGAAGGCTCTGATACTAGTCGTTATATCATAGGTAAACATATAGAATTTGTACAAATCTGTTTACAAGAAAGTTGGACTGGAAGCCCAGTTAGTAGAGGATGATTGGCGAAAACGTGGACCAATTTAATGGATAAATAGAAGGTAATATTTTGTATCTACAGAAATATTAATAACTCAAATTATTCTTTTAAGGCCACTATTGAACCACCAACAGGAATTGGGCAAGAGGAAGAAGGACCAAGAGTTGCCACTTGGCCCTACTTCGAGCTGATGCACCAATATTGCTCGTGGTGTTAGCCGTCAACCACACAAATTGTGCGCCAAAAATGGTGGTGAAATAAAATAAATAAATTGAAATAAATAATACATTAAATTAAATAAATTAAATCATACAAACCAATAGTCAATAATAAATAAATTATAAATTAAAAAACAAAATAAATAAATTTTAATTAAACAATTTTAATTAAAACATTACAGTATTCTCATTACACCAAAACCATTTTCAACAATGCTACCGGCCTTGATATGTACTTGGATAAGTTTCCGTTCAATTTCGGTTGAATTATTTTTATTCGGAGTTATTATAGCCACCGGGTTCAGAGCACATTTGTAGCCACTGTCTACTAATAGGTAGTATCCATGCGGCGCGAATGCCCTTTGTCGGTATAATTGACTATTGAGCCCGGATAGCCACAACATATGTTTAAGAATCTCCCGAGACTGTCATATACCGCCATTAAATTGATGCTATAGTTCAATGTTCTGTTAATGTATTGGCTATGCAAGCTTGTAGGGACTACAATATTTATGTGACATCCATCTATGGTCCCTAGAACTTTACTAGATATTTTTGTTCTTGCCCGCTTATTAAATTGTTCACCGATTGCTGTGTAAGAATCTAAGCTATGATATTTGATAACTTTTGGCGCTAGTGCGACAAAATGATCAAGTATATTGGAAATTATTGTTCTAACCGTATACCTGAAATCACAGAAGCTTGCACCAGTAACACGGTGGCTAGTTCCATATGCCAGCCCATACAAAAAAAAAAAACAGAAACCTGGAATCTCGCGGTGTAGCCTCTATTAGTTTCCCGTTCGACGAACAGTTCGCATGTGGTATTTAAAGAGTCACCCGTTACTCTTAAATGCTTTCTTATAGATTGCTTATTATTCGACATAATTCCTTGGAACATTTTCGAATTATACGAAGAATAGAGGTTTCGTAGAAGCAGCAATTTAAAGAAACATTTTTATTACAACATAACATAACGTCTTAAATATATTGTATTGTAAATTATGTACTTTGGTTCGATGTCTCCGTCTTTTTTTTTTCTTGAATTCTGTTTGTTGAACAGATGTTTATAATACATCAGAAGTGTATTAGTAAATAAAAAATGCGGCAACATCATGAATACTATGTATTTTGTAATAGTGTATGTATTTGTATTTTTCCTGGGATGAAAACCTGGGATAACTTCACATGCTTGTCAGGCGCATATTTTTCAACGTGCTATCCTTTGATAGTCTTTTATTAGACTTCTTTTTGGTTTTTTCATATTCTACTGTGCTTACTAAGCTTTCTATAAGAACGATAAGTGTATATTGTTAATATTTGTAATATTTTATGAAGTTGAACAATAAATATCGCATCAGTTTAAATTTTTATGATCGTTGCTATGAAATATAATAAAACGAGTTGATCATTTTCTATCCAAATAATGCTGAACACTTGAATCAAAATTAAATTCGATTAGCTCAGGTATTAGGTAAAATCATCTCATTAGGTAAAAGCTCAGTCCGAATTTACTACCGGAGAGAATAAACTTGGATATTTTATTTTTTTTGATATCATTAAATCGGTGATTGCACTGAATGCATCAGTAGATGATAAAAAAAAATTAAGCTTCATTGGATGGTACAATGCAGTGGTTGAGTAATTGAGACGATCATGGATACATCCGCCATATCGAATTGGACGACTACATTCGGCATGTTCTTTTTGGTTGGTTGTATAAACCGAAACGGTGTTAAGATGGGAGGAGTTTATTTTTATTGGCACGGAAGAAGTCAAGTCGTGTATCATATCTATTAATGAACGTCGAAATCAGTGCTTGACGAATAGGTCAATTTTTTTTGTTTAATAATATTTTTTTTTATAATCAATTTTTTTAATATAATTTAATAAAACTTTAAAACAATAATATTAAAAATAATAATATGAAAACAAAAAAAAAATGGAGTGATTAAGTTAAGTTCTAAAACTTAAATGTAATTTCGTGAATGACCAAATTTTATGTTGTATGGGATTTGGGTGGCCAATTTGTTGTATTAAAAAAATAATAATGTTGAGTACCTCATCCACTATTATTAATGACCATAATGTACGCAAACCACATGAATTGAGGGATGGTCACGGATGTGGTAAATTTTTCTGGTGAATTGAGGTTTAATTTATTTTAAAAACTTGTATACATATTACATTTTTCCTATATTATGATATTTTGTTGAAGATTTTGGACCTCGGTAACGAAATTAGTTCATATTTCAATTCGCGCACTCACGCTGGAGGGGATTGCGGACTGAGCTTACACCAGAAAGCTTGGCATTATTATTTTTATTTTTTTTACTGCTTATTAATAAAATCATTAATTTTGGCACGCTAGTAGAAGTACATTCCATGTTGCTTTTATTTTTACACAATTCAAAAAATCCTTCCGCTGTATTAAAAAGGCTCTCGTCAGTACTTCTCAAAGAACACATTCTAGCAGTCCTCTTAATAGTTCCTCCACGATAAGGCATCATAATTTTTTTTTAAATTGTTGGTGAGTTAAAAAGCTTTATCTCCAATCAGGCCGAATGGTAAACAATTCGCTACGCGCGGAGGTAATTATAGTAAATTGTTGCGAAGCCTATTGCCAAACGTACTTTTGGCAAATATCTTCCCGTCGCTAAACCTGCCTGGGGCACCAACATCAATATAAGTGAACTTATATAAGAAGAATCAACTGCCGCCATAAAAACAACTGAAATTGTTTTTGTTTTTGTAGTTGAAAAAAGATGACCCGGAATTTATAGACATGTTTTCGGTCAACGGTAGAAACGTAATTGGGAAATTACCATCTCTTAGTAAATTCCTTAACCTTTTTACGCCAAAATGATTCAATTGACTCAGGCATTTCTTGAGGTCGCATATTAAACCATATTGAGTGGTGCTCACCTTTTCAACAATTTCGCCTACCTTGTTCTCACTCAGGCGAAAATTAAAACTTAGGCCTCGAAAAGAGCTTCCTTTTGCAAAATATTTAAAATAAAAATTTAAATTAATTTTAAATTCCAGCACAATTTTTTAAAATTATTGTGCAGTTACCTTAAAAAAATAACTAACCTTCCTCTTGTAGAAATGGGTAATCGAAAAAATGTGTTTTGACCTTTTATGTCATTTTCAATTAACATGAGGATAATATGTATATTCAAACTGCTCTCTGGTTAACCTCATGTATATAAAAAACTCTTTGTCCGTTAATTCGGGTGAAATGCTATTAAATTCACCACACTCTAAACGCTTCTTTGAAAATTGTGAACACCACAAACTCTTTTTTCGTTTTCTAGTGCATCTTTTTCAAACTCATCATCTGAAGAATTCGACTCAGCTATGAAATTGATTAGCTTTTCGACTTGTTTTTGCACGCTGATGGAGTTTTTTATCTTAAAAAATTAATTATTGTGTATCCCAACTCGGCAATTTGACGGTTTAAAATGTCTATGATGAAAAATATGTCAAATCACATTTTTTTGGAATTCATTTTATTTTATGATTTTTATATTTTGAATGTGTAGCACTAATTAAAAAAATTTACGGGACATGATTTTTTGTATTGCTGTTGGTTTTTACGGTCAAATATTACATTTTTAATTAAGCTTCATTATAATATCAGAATATCTTCACCATGATAATATATAGCTGTTTACTTGTTCATTCAAAAATTGATGAAGTTTTTTTATTACTGATGGTGCAGCAATATTTTATCAAAATAAAATAAAAATTATGAAAATATCTAAGCACAAAGAGGATTTCGGCGTCGATGTGAGTGGCATTTTCACGCAACAGCTCATGGAAATGGACCGTGCGGTGGAGTAGGTTGTAAAATGTCAATGTATGTATAAGCGATATAGCTGAAAATTGCAAGGCGAAGACAACTCGAGCTATGTTAGCTTTCACAGTTCAAAAAGGCAAATCATAGCTCGTAAAGCTTAGCTCAAGAGTACAAAGTTTCATTAAAGTCTTTTATCTATAAACGAGAGCTACGACGTTCAAACGGTTATTACAAATGTGTACACCCACGTGTTTCCTTAATGCACCCTAAATCAATGTAGTTAAAAACTAAATAATGAAAATTAAATAGAAAATGACCCATCAAAGTGCCAATCAATATCGTCTGTATATAGCTAAATACAGAATTATCCATAATAGGTTAATTATAAAATCTCCCTTATAAATTGTATTTATATGTACATATATTCGTCCGAATGTCACATGTCATGTTATCTTACTGTACATCGTACGATAGCCTTCTCTCTGTGTAATAGTGCATGTACATTATATACAAAAATAAATAAATCTTTACATTACAAATCAATTTGATTATCAAAATATTTGTAGGAATTCCCAATTTGAAAATCAATAAAATTTTCCATTTTCAATTTCCCTCCCCCGTAACGACATATCTGTATGTGAAATGTACTGTACATATATGATTTTGTATATTTTTGGGTATATACATAAGTATACATATCTACAGTGTATATTCTTGGTGTCCAAGCACAACGATAATCAGTAAAATAAACAACAACAATTTATCACATATACAGTTTAGATGTAGGATACACATAGCATATGAAATACCAACAATTCCAATTCAATAAAAATCATTTTAGTTTTGGGAATAATTTTTTTAGATAGGTTAACACACAAACGAACTATTATCCCAAACATTTTTGTGTCGAGATATGGAAAAAGATCGTTTTCATTATCACTTTGAAGATGATAATAACAAACTAACCAACAACAAAACAAAAAAATGTCGAAATCTAAAGCATTATCGTGTTTTTATAGAGATAGACATAAGGATTCATTTCTAAATATACAAACAAGTATAAATGTCAATTCCCATGTTACCATTTTCATGGATTTTCTTGGTTGATTTTCCTTTTTTTGGTTTAAAATAGTTTATCCTTTTTAATGTTCAAGGCGATGTGCTACATAAATGTAGTTCTTGTTGTTATTTCGTACATGTACACCAAATGAAATTATTCAGAGGTTGATGCCAGCGACATAGATCCTTGTTGTAGCGAACGATTTATCATCTTTTTTGACACGATATGGGCCTGCAATGGTTTGTGAAAGTTGGTTTATGATTATTATGGAACCAAGAGCGTAATCGTACATGGTAGCAATAACACGATATTTGGTAATAATGATTGCGAAATAAAAAAGTGTTGTCAATGATTATGCTACTATAATCACTTAACACAATTTGCATTATTAAATTATCACTTTGTAACTTGTTTTTTCTTTCACATAGGCAAAATGATTAAAACAGGTAATCAATATTTTATTTGTTTAAATAATGTTTACAATGCCTTTAACTGTCGGTGAAAGAGTTCTCTGTTTGTCAGAGTTGTTGGAAGATACATCAATCTTCACTGTATGTGCATTTCCTGAATAGCACGAATGTAGCCACAAACAAAGTTGTGTGCATCAGCTCTTCAACTATTTTGCCAGCATGATATCAACAACATTAATTGTTTCCAGAACAATTATCACTTTTTCTCCAGTCGCGCAGCCGGTTAAAACTGTAGCTTCTATTACGAAGTTTTGAGACTGTTTACTTGTAGGTGGGTTCCGTTACAGAGATTTGGTGGGTTTCGGTTCCGGAGCAGGATGATAGGTGTGCCGATTTTCAGTTTCAACTGATGAATCGGTATACCAAACGGGTTTAATGAGTTTACAAATTCAATAGGATATAGAATTGTTTCTTGAGGATCAACGACTGTATCTATGGATTTGTATGTGTTCTGGACGATTCTTCAAATTTGCCTAGGATGTACTCGTTAATGTGGTTCACTACTTGGTTGGTCGACGACAAAATCGCTCTTTCTCTGAACCAGGACAGCGGCTTTTCTGAAAGCTCTCCGATGCTGGGAGATGAGGATTCTACTAATTGCTTTAGGTCAGGGGCGCCCAAGCCAAATGAGCATTTTTCACAAAATTTCAAAATAAATAGAGCAATAAAACTTCGATTAGAAAAGAAAAGTCAACTGGGCAACGCGTTAATTATTTATGTATCCAGAGCCACAGAATTTATCACTCTGAAGTGAGTGTGAAGACCACCGCAATTTTTATTCCATTTTAAGGCATGCGGCCCGCGGGCCGCATGCTTTAATATGTAACAACTATTGCGGTGATCTTCACATCTATTCCGGAGTGATAAATTCTTTGCCCCTGGATACATAAATAATTACCATGTTGTCCAGTTGGCATTTTTTTTAATCGCAGTTTTATTGCTTTAGTTATTATGAAAATTTGTCAAAAATACTCATTTGACTTGGACGCCCCTGCTTTAGGTCATTTATTATTGTCGACGGATACTTTGCGTTCTGAATGTGACCAGGTCACCATTTCCTAGTGGTAGATCACCATTTCCTAGTTTCAGCAGAGTGTTGAAAAATTTGGTGAAGTTATTGTAGCCACAGAGAACGGCACGCATATTTACCGAGAGGGACATCTTCACTACTTCCGACCATATGTAGGACCATTTCAGACACGCATTAAGGGAGAGCACCACTGTGAGATTTTCAAAAAATCGATGTTTTTTTTTTGCCTTTAAAAAATTCTTTAGACCCTCAAAAATATGATACAAATTCGTTTAAAGCTAAAAAATTTGTAAATGACATGTAAAAAAATGTAAAAAATGTCTAAAGTTATTGAGAAGTTATTGACAGTGGTGCCGTTTTACTCCGATCGGAGTATTTGTAGTAATTTTTGATCACGAGTACTACTGTACTACACAATCATCCATCCGATTTCGTTTTGTCCATCCCAAGTATTACTACTTCAAATATATTTTGTCTTTTTTAGAACTGAGTTCCAAGTTTGAGTTTCATTTTATTATAAGATTTTCTATGAAAAGTGAAACAAAAATTCTAAAGCTATGGAACTTGATAGGTGTGGCTAGGGAATCTAATCCCGGTATTATATATAAGGCAATACCGGGATCCTGGATTTCGGTATTGACAAAAACACAGCAATATGGGGATTTTGGGATTGATAAAAAGACCGTGATTCCGCAATTTGACAAAAAGACCGGGATCCCAAGATTTCAACGGGATTCAGGAATTTCGGGATTGAGAAAATTACAGGAATATAAGGATTTGACAAAAATCCCGGATCCCGGGATTGAATTCCCTCGTGTGGCGCGATAATTTTGATAAATGGAAAAAAACTTGAAACTTATGAATGAGTTCAATTTTGTTGCTAGAATATTCTCGGATCTATTTAAATCACGAAGCATTTATAATGCGCGATTAACAAATCTGTAAATTTCGAAAAATCGAAATAATTCTCGAATTAGCGCATTTTCAATGTTTACAGGTGTTAAAGAAATTTCTGATTAAGAGTCCTGCTTTGACTAGTTTTACTGTGTTATGTAACCGTTTAATAGCGATGCCACATGGAGAGATAAAAACGAACGATTTCGTTCGTTTATACAAAAATGCGCCACATGAGAAATGATATATCGTCGATAAAAATTGACGTCACACAAACAAAATGACATTTGGCTTTAGCGTTGTTCAGTTTCTAATTTGATAAATAGTCTGAAAATTAAAAATCATGGTGTGTTCAAAAGGAATTATTTATATTAATAATATTATTCAATACTTTTGGCAACCCAGCCCAACGAAATGAGGTTAAATCAGAACGAAAAAAAAAATCGTCGCAATTTTAGAATGAATGCGGAAATCGTGTTTATTTTTGGAAGAGTTCGGTCACGAATTTTATTATACCATTCAGTAAAATATCGCCGATAAATTCTCTCAAATTTAGAATTTGTTATTTTTAAATAAAAACTTAATATATTGTATGATATTTTAATTATAATTAATAATAGGGCAAATTTGGTAGATGATTTCATCAATTTTCATCAAGATTATTTTTTTATTTAATTGAAAATCGGATAATCGTTGATAGACCGTCGCCGATATTTC
Source organism: Tipula helvola (assembly GCA_963556165.1). Lineage (NCBI taxonomy): Eukaryota > Metazoa > Arthropoda > Insecta > Diptera > Tipulidae > Tipula > Tipula helvola. The sequence continues at coordinate 84,972,335 of OY744481.1, forward strand.
TGTCATGTGGCAACGCTATAACAAACATTCAGCGAATTATCGAATTAATCAAATTCAAATTTATTATAGTAGGTATGTACAACGCATTTATTATTATATTTATTATTTTACTGAAATTTTAATCACATTGTTATAAGTATGATACATAATTTAGTTCACTTTGTGTTTTGTTTAAAACAGAAATTCTTGCAATTATAATAAAATCAAAATCAATTAATTAGTTCTAAAATTGTATGGTCAAACTCCAAACCGGTGTTATTGAAACCATAAAGAATTTTTTAATTTGGAAAATGACTTAAAACGTATACAATTGTAACGTAACAAATTGCGATGGTTAAAGATGGCGGATTTGCGACCCCTTTTTGAGTTTGCTAGGAATGACATTCTCAATACATCTAGCAAATCTGCCATATTACTTAATATTCAGCACATTGCTGAATTATATACTGAAACACTTTCACCTTATTTTATAAAAATAAATTAAGCAAAAATTATGCGTAGGAATCAAAATAATAAATCGTATGTCAAACTTCTGTGAGGTATCCGTATAATGAACTTCCTGAAAATATTGGAAGCCCGAAAAGTTACACAATTACCTAGTTTGTGCAAAATACTTGTCAAAATCACAGGTATCGCACATAAACTAATATGGTGGGAACACCATTTTTAGTTATTTGTTTATGTTTTTTTCGTTTTTTGTTACGTGTATGTTTAAAAAAAATCACATATGTACATATTTTAATACAAATTCTGTAATTTCCCTAAAGTTGATTTACATATATTTTAATTTAAGTAGCTCCTTAATAATTGAGCTACTGAAATGTCATTCAAAATACTTTTGCCTGTACACATTGGGGTAGATACTCGATACGTTCTAGCAAGCAAATTAGCAACTTGCGACCTGAAAATGACATTTTGGTATTCTTCAATGTTTTTGCGACTTCGGACCAAATTAATTAGATGTCTTTCCTGTACCTCCAGGTACATCTATAGGAAGAATACTTCATCTAGGAAGAATTATTTTGATTCGCTGTTGATTACAATCTGTAACATGGCCGATCTATCGTACGATGTCTTGCGGACGAACTCCATACCTAGAACTGTTGCATCAGTAATATTTTGTAGCGACTCACTCATCATCCAATTCAATTTCATCACTCGTTCATCGCCACAATATGTGCACGTCCACACTCCGCACTTTATTTACATAAACAGAGCACACAATTCATTTTATTCAGATGCTACTTCAGCGAATATAATTCAAAACAAAACAAATTTATTTTTGCTTCTCCGTTTTATTCATCCGGTCCAAATATGTTTTGCTCGGTTATCGAGTGTTGTTTTTAGACAGAATCGTTTTGAACTTCAAACTCAACACACAGCGTGATTTTTCAACACCCGACACACGTGTCGAGTATATTTCTATTTTAGCAGTGAAAAAGTTATCAATACGCTCCCAGTGCAATATCAATTTAAATTCGGTTTTTCTTACAAGTAGTGGTGAAAAATATTCATTGTGCGCTTTAAATAAAATCTGTAACACAAGTGAAATTTAATTGTATAAAACAAAGAATTAAAAATTATAACGAAAATATAAAACATACGTGCTCTGTGTCAATCATAACGCGAAATCACGGTATAATTTCGTCTATTCAAACCGAAATCCTCTACATTTGTATTCGCAAGTGCTTTCACAATTTTATTCAGTTCCTCTAATGCCAAATCAAAGGTATGTCGTTGAAATCAAAAGAATATTCGGAACGCTCCGTCCGAATGCGATACAATACGTTTCCTGACATGTTCTCCCTGTGTGCTACCAGAAGGTCAGCATAAACCTTTTTTTATTAAAGGTTTACTTATGAAGGAAGTCATTTGAAATCCATTGTTATAAGACCTTTTATTTTTGGCAAACTCTTTGGATAAGGGATGATGACCAGAAGGCAATGAAAACAGAGGCTCTAGAGGCTGGAGAATTTCTGGCAGTTTAACTTCTCCGTTTTGGCAACAAAGACCCTTTGGTTCGCCCATCCACTTGAATGCACGGCAGTATTGAGACACGACAGTCATGGGACCACCCAAAATCACCGACTCATCGTTACGATACTCTATATTAGGGGTATAGTGAAAGTCAGAATATTCTTTAATGCACCAATCAGTAAAAGTTCCGGCCTTTGCACAGGGACTTTTCTTTGTGAAGCGTACGGCGCTCCGTTTAAAGAGAGCCGCCTTCTAAAGAAATAGGTTCGCTCTCTTTGTAATAAGAGAGGCGAGCTTCTCTTACCTCATTGGTTTCACATTATTAAGTACTCGGCTTTGCTCTCTTTGCAAGGAGAGGCGAGTTCTTATATTCTATTTGTCCTCATTGTTTCTTATATTCTATTTGTCCTCATTTCGTCTTCGGATGCGGGCTCTTTCAGCCGCAGTACTATTTCGACTAAGTGAAAATTTTCTCTTGGGCATTGTTAAAATTATCTAATAAACCTGTTTAAAGAAAATGTAGTATTGGTGTGTATATGTATACATTTTATTTATACAAGTTTTTTTTTACTACGTAGTTTATCAGTTCGTTTTTGTGTCTTGATGACAATACATTGTTTGGTGAATTGGTGATTAGTTGGTGAAGTTTTTTGTGAAGTTCGCTTTGGTGAGAACAAATTTTTACATTAGTTAAGCAAACAATTTATAAGTAATATTATATGTAATTTATTTTGTTATTTTATTCATTAGGAGAACGAGTTCCATTATATACCTCGACACAAAATATTACGAGACGAGCACAAATTATTTAGTAGAGGATGACATTTTTACTGAAATTGAAAGTAAGTAGGTATATTTTGTATAAAAATAAATATAACAAGTTTAATGTTTTTGAGAACTTAAACTAAAATATTCATTATGCTCGCTTTTTAATTTCATTTCAGTCTTAGACATGCATGAAAATATGTTGCCGCTTATATTTTCGGTGACAGTGCAGACACAGTTCCCTGTTTCCTGTGATACTATGTAAATCAAAAAAATATATATTTGTAAATCAAAATAAAAATTCAGAAATATAAATTTTGTTTCATTAGTGAATTATTTGATTTAAGGCGGTATTCCACTAGAAAAAATGTACTGCCAGTAAAATTAAAGAAAGAAAAAAATATATATTTGGTAGATGGGGGAATGAAACAAAAAACCTTCTGAGTACAAAAATATTTGTGTCTGTAGTAGTGTACACTCCTATAAAAAGTATCAAATCGAGAACTTTTTATAGGAGTGTCACTAGCACACGTACATAAAATTTGTATATGATGAAAAATAATTCTCGCACACACTAATAATTTTAATAGGATGACGATTTTATGGTAAAGATTTTTTTAATTTTTTATTCTGTGACGGAAATTGTTCGAAAAAATCAAATTCTGATATGAGTATTAATAATGTTTAATTTATTAGATAATTTTGAGACGAAAAAAAAATCGAATAAATACTAAATTACCAAATACGAAAATTTTCTAGCAATTATAGGTTATGAAGTTATTTAATGTCAAATTTCCCCTTAAAATGTTTGCTATAAAACAACAAAAATAAAAAACACATGACGTTTTTTTGGTAGAGATTTTTTTAATTTTCACGAAAAATATACTAAAAACTATAATTCTGATATGAGTATTAATGATATTTAATTTTTAGATAATTTTGTGCTGTAAAACTAACCGAATTAATATTAATATTAATTTTTTTTAAATATTTATGGGTTATGTTTTTGTGTGCTGTCAATATTTCTCCTTAAAATTTTGCTATAAAAAAAAATAAACAAAAAAACGTGGTCTTTGTCTATTACATAGAGTTTCGGACTTTTTGCTCTTTTCCTCTTTTTTTTACTGTGAGTAAAATTTTAGGAATTTTTCTAGTGGAATAGTACCATTACTCGCCAAATTTGGAGTTTGTCATTTACACACACACACACACATTAAAAAATATTCCCGCCAATATTATTTCTACACACACCCATGTATATAATTTTTATATAGTGAGTTCTGTGAGTTGCCAATAATTGCGATACGGTAGCATATGTTTTCTTATAATAATTCGTAACTCAAACAAAGGTAAACCCAGAACTAAGTTATGGATATCCTACGAAATATCATCAAATAGTTGGATTTAAAAATACTTGGGGAGCACTACAATTATCTCATACATACACAGAGCACGAGTGAAAACAACGCGGAATAACAATAAAAACAAAAAAACCTTATTATACATACATAATATAAAAATGTATTAATAATGCTAAAACCGCCAACACACATCTAGGAATTAACAGATGTCTTCATATAATCTTCAATGTGCGTAGCAGGAGACGTATCGATGTGTACATGGATTCTCTATAATATATACACACAATACACTTAAAAATAACAAAATCCCTTGCAAATAGATTTTTTTCAAATTATACCTATACATATACAAAAAAAATTATAACAATTAATTCAGGAATATATTTGTGTCGATAGTACATAACATAAAATACACACACACGTTGAAATATGCGTAAACATAAAATATGAAACTTAACTGCGTATCTCAAATTGATTAAACTTCAATTGTAATTCAATTTAAATATAAGATTATTGTATATATATTTTATGTACAGCCACACAAAAATTAATATCATGCACTTCAAGAAATTTGATTTCTTTCTCTATAAATATAAAATATTGCCTGATAAATGTATCCCGGTGGATTACCACCATAACACTAATTAACAAAATAAAATTAAAATTAAATTAAATATATATATGTATAATATATAAAAAACACTTTACACACTTTTTACAAAACACTTTATAAATAAATAAATTAATTAATTAAATTTTCGAAGAGGACGACAAAAATACGTCTTTCCTCTTCGAACGTCAATCGCTCCATTCATTACAGTTATCAAATTATGTATTTAAAAACTATTAACTTATTATTTATTATTAATTATAACTAAATTACCTATAAATAATTGTAAACACAAAATTTAATAACTGATTTGTTAATTTAACAGCTACTAACATTAAAATAACAATTGTAAAGGTTTTGCCACATAGAAAACGAACGAACAATTTTTTAAACCGAAGTTTCAAATTTTTAACAAATTTTGTATTTCTACAATGACAAAATTATTTAAAAATTGTTCGAATTAATGAAAGCCATCATAGTAATAAAAAAAATTTTAAATTACAAAATTTTCTTTAAAGCAACTTCACTTTCATCTTTTGTCGGACGACGAGTCGAATTTCGTCCGACAAAAGATAAAAATGCATTTTCTTTAATGAAAATTTTGGAATTTTAACAATTATTTTTGTTGCTATGATGGCTTTCCTAAATTTGAAACATTTTTTAATAATTTTGGCATTATAGAAACAACAGTTTTGTCAAAAAAATGGAATTGTCGGTTTAAAAATTCGTTCGTTCGTTTTCTATGTGGTAATGCCTTAAATCATGAAGTTGGTAGCCGCCTATGATACTCGTATAGCACATGTATTATAATATGTATTGTAGACGAGTTCTGTATTCTGTCAATTTTGTTTTGTATTCTTTAGAATAAGGTATAAACCAGAGATGGGTAGTGTCGAAAACTAGGATTTATGACACAGTTTTCGATACTTTTTGACACAAGTTCTTGACAGTCTTTTAAAACCTGCGTTTTCGACACTTTTTGACAGCGAAAAAATTGAAAAATGTAAAATTCTAGCTTTAATTACATTCAGAATTATTTCAACAGTTTGAACATTTTCGAAATTTACCAGCATATTTCAAAAACTTGCTCAAAAATTTTACAAATAAAGTTATGTCGCTCGAGGAAAAATTAGTGGAATGAGTTCGTCAAAATACAAGTTTTTATGATTTGTTAAATCAGAATTATCACAGAACGGATATTAAAGATAACAGGCACGCAACATCCAAAATTCTAGCCTGAGAGATAGATATCGTTGCATAAGAGAATTAGCTACGGACTTTCATCCACGTAGCAGCGCTATTCGCAACATATCCGGTGAGTTGGAAATGGACACTAAAACCGTCCTCGAAGTGTGGCGAAATTACTGCTCCTCGCTTTTAAATAAACAGGCACCACCTCCCGAGCAACAACCTCTCTTGCTTCAACACGATATTAACGTCGAGATGACACCACCACCTCCTCCATCATATGATGAAGTGCGGAACGTGATATCGCAGATGAAAAATTACAAGACACCTGGTGAGGATGGTATCTGCAACGAAATGCTCAAATATGGCGGTGATTATCTGTTCTGCCGCATGTTTGAGCTAATATCAACAATTTGGTCTAGAGAAGAAATCCCAGTAGAGTGGAAGACGGCTCTTATATGTCCACTTCATAAAAAGGGAGACCGATTGAACTGCAACAACTACCGCGGTATAGCTTTGCTGAACACAGGCTACAAGATTTTGGCCAACGTAGTCGCAGCAAAGTTATCAACTTATAGCGAGAGGATCTTGGGTGATTATCAATGTGGTTTTCGACCAAATAGATCAACGACCGATCAAACTTTTACGCTGAGGATTTTGCTGGAGAAATGCTATGAAAAGGACATCCCTGTACACAGTCTATTCATAGACTTTCAACAGGCGTACGACAGCATTAAGAGGAATACGTTATGGAACGTATTGTCCTACCTGGGCATACCGTCAAAATTGGTTTCAATGTGCCAGCTTTTAATGAATGGCTCAATATGTAAGGTGCTAATAGAAGGCAAAATTTCGGATGCCTTCGAGATAACATCTGGAGTGCGGCAAGGAGACCCAATAGCTCAAACTCTATTCAATCTATCATTAGAGTATGTCATTCGTCAGCTTAATATAGCGCAGCGTAGCTGCCTGTATTATAAATCAACCCAGCTATTAGCATACGCTGACAATATTTGTATTCTGGGTCGCAACATCATCTCTCTGAAAGAGGTCCTCCTCCCATTGAAATTAACAGCCCAACAAATAGGCCTTCAGATCAATGAAGCGAAGACCAAATACATGGTGACCGCGAGAAGGCAGACTCGTGGGGACTTCATTTCGGGAGACACTCAATATGAAAAGGTGAATGAGTTCAAATATCTAGGATCACTGATCACTGAGCAAAACTCCGTTTCTGTAGACATTTCATCGAGGATCGCAGCAGGCTACCGAGCATTTTACGCCAATATCAAAATTTTCAAGTCTCCTCATATATCGCGCAAAATAAAATTGGACATCAACAAGGCGCTGATAAGACCAGTTGTCACCTTCGGTTGCGAGTCTTGGACACGAACAGCGCAAAACATCCAGAAAATCGCTGTAACTGAGCGTAAGGTCATAAGAAGAATTCTCGGTCCCATTAAAGAATGGGCCACGTACAGAATGCGAATGAATCACGAGATCAGAAATGATCTCGATAAAGTTGACATCATTGGATTCATAAAATCGTCAAAGCTAAGATGGCTTGGGCACGTACTTCGTTCACAAAATCGGACCACCAAACAGGCCTTGGAGTCGGCACCAACGAAAGTAGGACCTCGTGGGAGACCACCTACCCGATGGATGGACGACGTTGAAAGGGACCTAAACACACTCGGTCACCATGTCTGGCGTTCTCTTGTGGCGGATCGAATTATTTGGAGGAGCATCGTTGAGGCGGCCAAATCCCTTCATGGGATGTAGCGCCAGCGGAAGAAGAAGAAAAATAAGAAATATCCAAATAATAATTTTTTCCTAATTTCTTTAAAGAAATCACAGGCCGCTTTTCATTCCCGTGTTGTATTGTATACTCAAAAATTTAATGAAAACATGAAACACGCGAAATATATGTGGAGACTAATCAACCAAATCATTACAAATCAATACTATACGAAACCCGAAACAATTGAACTAAAAATTCACAATAATTTTACTACCGATGCATTGACTGTGGTTAACCAATTTGTGGAATTCTTCAGTAACGTAAGTGCCAATATTATTGGAAGTTATCCGTCAAATTTCCTTTACTCTGAGCCCACCCAAGATTTAACATATACTTCACAGGCTCTATCTCAAACGTATGAAGAAGAAATTCAAATAATAATTGACAATTTAGACACAAATACCTCAATGGGATATGATTACATAAATGCAAGACATATAAAAAACTTAAAATCCATAGTTATCCCGCTACTAACAAATGCAATAAATAAATGGATAGTTGAAAATCACTTCCCATTATTCATGAAAATAGCGAGAATAACTCCTATATTCAAAAATGGTAATAGATGTTTACTAGAAAATTATAGACCAATCTCAGTTCTACCAGTTTTCAGTAAAATATTCGAGCGAGTCATTTTAACAAGATTGGTAGATTACGTAGAGATAAATAATATAATCCATAGGAATCAGTTTGGATTTTGTAGGGCAAAAAGTACCGTGTCAGCGACCCTGAATTTAACAGAAAACTTATATGAAAACATAGAGAAGCAAGACATTACAGCTTGTATGTTCTTAGATTTAATGAAGGCGTTTGACTGTGTAGACCACCAAATATTGTTACAGAAACTGTAATTTTATGGATTCCATTTCAATGTTGTCAGTCTAATTAAAAGTTATCTCTCTGATAGATTCCAATTTGTAAATATATCGCATACTTCATCCAAGAAACTTAGCTTAAATTGCGGTGTTCCGCAAGGATCTATTTTGGATCCTATTCTTTTTTTGATTTATATTAATGACATATTTAAGTTAAAATTAAAAGGGAAAATTCAGCTGTTTGCAGATGACATAGCTATTGTTTATGGGTGTGCAAATAGTACGGAGCTCAAACGACAAATGGAGTCTGACTTACAGGCAATCTCATGTTGGCTGTACAACAGTAAATTGAAACTGAACTGTAAAAAGTCTAGTTTCATTGTTTTTTTCTCTAAAAAGAACACCACCAGATTTATTTGATGAAATAAATGAACAAAGCTTATGCATAAAACGTACACAATATGCTACATATCTAGGCCTCAAGATAAATGCTCAATTAACCTGGACCAACCATATAAACTCAATTAAAAAGAAAATTTCACCATTTATTGGAGCTTTAAGGAGGACTGCTCAGTACGTTCCACGTGAATTATCCCTCAACTTATATTTTGGCTATATCCATTCTCACTTAATTTATTTAGCACAGGTTTGGGGTTCAGCGAGTTTATATTTAATAAATGATCTACAAATATTGCAAAATAAATCATTAAAGGCAGTAAGAAGCTTGCCCCCCCTTACATCTTCAAAATCTTTATATAGCAACAAAATTTTACCGATCATTAAACTTATAGAATTTGAATATATAATGACTATACACAAAATAAAATCTGGTGTTCTGATATGTAATGTTGATTTAAGAACTAACCAAAAATTAACTGAAAGAGTTCGAGAAACTCCCAAAATTACCGTCTACCTAACTATAAATTATCGCTTACACAAAACAGTATATTTTATAAAGGAATTGACTTGTTTAACCAATTAAACGAATCCGAAAAATGCCTACCGGTTGTATTTTTCAAATCATTAATAAAACGTCGACTTTACAATAAGTACATGAATATGATTTGTTCCACAATTGATTTATAGTTTGGGAATTAACATTAGTATGATAAGATCGAAGTTGTTTTCGAATCAATTGTTTCCAGTATACATACATATGTACATACAAGTATAATAATTTAGTTAATGTTTATTTAAGTTTATCTATTTTTATAATTATTGATAGTTTCTCGTTAATTTTCTGTTTTGCAAATAATGTTTACATTGTAATCTAAATTTTCCTGTGTAGAAAATATAATTCTTTTTGGGGAAAAAAAAAAAAAAAAATGATGAATGCCCGTTACCAACCACCATTCCAAACAAATACAAATAAAGCTGACGACTATAGTATGCAGCCTGATCTGAGACTTTAGGCAAAACCATATTCTTTTGACAATCAAAAGAAATGGTCAGTAAACCGTCGGCTCCTGCTTTTTTTGGGCGTCGGTTTCAACTTTTAGTTGCTCCAAAAATCTAAGGCACGTCGAACATTCATCGGTCGCAGGCGTTTTAAAACCTAAATTAAAATTATTATTAAATATAAATCTAAAATAATTAGATTTTCATAAATTTCTGGGTTTTCATTTTTAAATGCCTTCCACATTTTATTAATCGAGAGATCTCCGGATAAATATTAACGGTGCGCAATCTGGGCTCGACAGTAATGCATCTCAACAGTTTTACATTTTTTTATAAAATTAATAACAGCCAGTTTTTTATCTTCGTACAACATACAATTAATAACAGCCAGTTTTTTATATTCCTCGTCGATCTGATGGAATTTTTCCCGTATCAAAGTATATTTTGCATATAGTACGCACACGGGATTTTGTCACACATAATATACCTAAATACGTATTTTGGCAAACTTTTATTAATTTTCTAGAACGGTTCTGAATATAGTAGTTGACCGAAAATGTTTTACGAGAAACTTGTTTTAGATTGCGGTTAGTTCTGTGAGGCTTGGCAATTTTGCAATGATTTAATATAAATGCGTCTTGAGCCAGCTTGGTCTTGTTCGAATAAAAGTTATTAGAGAACTCTATTGCATCGCAAGGTCTCAGTAGATTCCATTTAAACTGACTATGTACACTGTGTTTACATTTTTGTATTTCTGGTAAACATTTCCGTTTGTATCTGCAGATAAATTATTATATTTAATATTAAATGAACCTAAAGATATCCATTATGTATCTGAATTTTAATAACTTACTTCTCAATTTTTCCAATGTTCTTTTTCGATTTAGAATGTCTATTTTTCTTTTACTAGGGCGGTCTGTAACTTGCGGCGATTCGATTGAATCCATTACTATATACGCACGACTCGTTTCTAATTAAAAATCAACAAAATACTGCGTTTTTATTAAATTTAATAAAACAGAGGACTTTTAAATACTTACTAGAAATTAAAAGATATTCTAGAAAACTAACCACTTTCTGTCGACAGATATGAGCAACTGATTTTTGTATGAACATTTTATGACGTTTATCACAAGTTTCCCGCCAAATTTGGAATAGATCGTTTTTGATTCTCATATTCGCAATTTATATTGGAATAGAAGTTTTTTGATTGTAAATTTCAATGTAATAGACTTGTTTTGTATCAGCAAATGTAATGGAATAGAACTATTTTGAACCGTAATGACGATTTCGTTCTCAATTTTCTCAGGAATGGAATGAAAATATGAAATTTATTTAAAGAAAGTAAATACACTCAGTGTAACATAATATGGTAACAATATCAATCACTAACCTAAAATTTTTTAAAAGTGGAATAGATCGCTTTTGATTCTAATAGACACAATTGTAGTAAAATGTTACTGTAACATGAAGATGGTGTCTCCACATTGTCTCACAAATGTATAGTAATTATTATTAGAAATGGCAGCCAAATAACAATATATAATTCACTATGTCTTATAATTTAAATTACAAATTAATTTCTTGTAGCGATGGATTAATTTAATATCACTTAACTATACCGTAGCACGATTGGCTCCAATTCCTTGCTCAATATGGCTTGATGTTTCCCGGCAACCGCTAAAAGTGATCAACAGAAGCTATTTGTAGAAAAGGGATCGAAATGTCAGAAATAACTCCCAGCAGAGTTTTTATGACAAATAATTATGAAGGGGGTGGCCTACCCCAGATTACGGAATTTCATTTAAAATAACACCGTACTATAGTCTTACTATAATAGTTTCGGCTAGTACACTTTTTTATATTACAAATTAAAAATAATGAAACCTCGTGTTACATGAATGACAATCTGAACATCTGCATTTTACCGAGAAGGAAATTACGACTAATTATTTTTAAAGCACAACCGTTCCAAAACTACTTCAAAAAAAAAAAAAAAAAATGACGGTAAAATAAAATAATAAACGAAGGATATTAAATTTTATTTTTTGCACAGACAAGGGTGTTGTGAGTGGTCTGGGAAATGTTAAGATAAAAATAAACACAAATAAGTTTTTCAAATGACTTTTCTAGCGCAAAAAAAAAAAATAAAATAAAAAAATTCTTTACCATCAGCTATTGTTATTAATACTTTTTTGTGTTATTTATTTAATTAGCATGCAAACAATGAAAGTATACTAAAATAATTATTTTTGTTTTAGAAACAACCATAACATTTCAAATTTAATTGACTTTTTTTATTTTTGTATATTTACCCAAGAAAGGAGGGCAAAAACGGCGACCGCAACATTGCTACGCCATACACCAAGATCATGCAAGTCAAAGTGTTTTTCTTTTTATTTATTTGTTCCTTAATATATTTTATGCTTAATTCTAAACTTTTCGTTCTTCTTCTGCTTATTTCTTACGATTTTATTTATTTTAATTAAAATAAGAAAAATAAATATTTATTACTCGTGACTTTATGAATTTTTGTTCTTGTTTTAACACAAAAGCTAAAACAACAGTAAAAAAAAACCAAAAATAATTATTTTGTGGTTGGCACGTGATAATTACTCTTTGCGCGCTCATGAATTCATGTTGGGTACACACGTAAAAAGTGATTTCGTTCCAGTTTACTTATTTTATTCTTACAATACAAATACGGTGTACATACACCTAAATGTGCTTTATTTTTATTACAGTGCTGAATATTATTGTTTAGTTTTTATTTTTGTTCCGGTGGATTTAAATTATATTTAAACTATGAAATAATAATTGTAGTCACACCCAGTTGAAAAAGAAACTGGGTGCGCAGGAGAAAGCTGAGAATTAAACAATAAAAACTTTGAAAATTTGTTTTATTGTATAAATTTTAATTGCAGTTTTAAATTATCCCTTGTAATTCAAAGCAATGTGGATTTTATGTTTATATCTCAGATATGTGGGTGAAATTTTATGCTTGAGTTAACGTTTAATTAATGGTTATTAACGTTTACAGTAATTATTGTAGTTGTAATACGGTGTTCAGTTAGTTTTGGGCTTGGGTACAATTTTTTTTTGCGGAATTTCGATCTTGTGGGAACCAGTCACTTAAGAAAATCATTTGACTTTTGCTCGAAACTTGTGAAAAATCCAACAACTCGGCAACACAAAACCCATTGGTAACAAACGGTTTCCATCTTCCTGTAGAACAACGGTTTTAATAAATACTACAATTTACAACCAATTAATGATCACAAAGCAGCTACGTTGGTTCTGTGCTGCGTTCTGAAAATGTATCATATTTGCTGTTATTCAGAAGATTGATGAGTTTACCTATGGTTAAAATGTTTGAATCATTCTCCATGATAAATGATTTAAAAAAGCATCAATTGATGCACAAGCTTTTCTACCCAGTTGTTGCCAATATAGATTCCTATCAACTTGTCGACTAATCTACAATATTCTCAAACCGAATATAACAATTCCACGCCTGACGTTATTGGAATAGGTGCCGTGACCGCATCGTTACAATCCGTTGACTTGCCTGATAACTATGTCTTATATGTGAGTAGACTGAACCCTCACACGGAAGAGGCTGCATTAGTTGATTATTTAAAGTCCAAACTAAATAATATAGACGAGTTTGATGGTCATCTACTGCTCCCTAAGGGGCAATCTAAGCTCACGTTCGTCTCATTGAAACTTACTTTGGATAGATGTTTCTCAACTCAAGTGTTATCACCTACTTTTTGGCCAACCTATATCCAAGTATTAATTCGACGTTTTGTGCGTAAAACTTGAAATCCGAAAAATAATAATGGAGTTGTCCTACCACGAGTGGGGATCGACGGCCATGTTTAGTAAAAATCAACCTGATCGATTACATTCCAACTTTTATCATTGCAACATGCCAAGAAAAGTTCCTGCTACAGAATCATGGCTATCACAGTAATGGCAACAATTATAAACATAATTCATTAACTTCTCCGTGTCATTGTAATATCAGTTATGGAGTTAATTGTAGTTTTTATAATTTACTACGGTCTAAAAAGACTAAAATATTGAAATCCTGTCAAAAATGACGAAAAATTTGGCTGTTCCAAAAACACTTTTCTCGACGTTTTGAAAGTCCCTGAGTCTGAAAAATCAAAAAAATCAATGTCCGTCCGTCTGTCTGGATGTCTCGACGTCTGGATGTATGGATGTATGGATATGTAGGGATGTCTAAATGTCTTGATGTTTGTGCTCGTGCTATCTCGAGAACAGCTTGTCCGATTTGGAATTTGTTTCGCCAATCTATTTCTATGGTCAAGGCGGAGATTTGAAAAGCTTTTGGAGACTGTACGTCAAGTCAAGAGGGTGGAGCGCCTGCCATACGAATTGACCCAAAACACCTAGTTATATAAAAATTTACGATTTTTTTATATATACTGGATTGATTATTGTGTTGGGCATTGAATTTGGAGTTGATTTTAAGGTTAAGTTAGGAGCCAATTTGCGGGTTTAGTTGAATTTGAGTTGGAGTTGAGTTGGGGTTGGATTAGGATGTAGTGAGCAGTTAAACTGAGGATTTGTGATTTTTTTATAAAAATTAAATTGGGATTCTATATCTTATCCGATTTTGATGAAATTCAGGTATTTCTAATGGAAATGGGATTCTCAAATTATTTTAGATGAAGTTCTGGAATATGGCCAAGTAGGATATAACTTGGTTATTTCTTAACGGATTTTTGTGAAATTTGACATTTGTGATGGACATGGAATTCTAAAATGATTTTTGGATAAAGTTCTGGAATATGGCCAAGTAAGATAGAATTTGCCTATTTCTCAACCGATTATGATGAAATTCGATATGTGCGTTCGATTTGGTGGATTCCAATTTGGTCAAGCTTGTACGGAAGAATATTATGGCAGACACAATCAAACACTTTGGATAAATCAATCGTTAGACATGCTGTAACATTTTTGTTTTGTACGCTATGATAAATTTGTTCCATAAGATTTATAGTGGCAGAGAGAGTGCTGCAGTTTTTCTGGAAACCAAACTGATTCTTATCTATAATGTTGTTTATATTGAGATGGTTTTGAATCTGGTTCAACATAGCGCGCTTTCAAGTACCTTTGAAATGATTGGTAAAACAGATATTGGTTGGTAATTAGTTTTATCAGCTTTATCCCCAGTTTTGAAAATCGGTGTCACTTTAGCCAGTTTCAGGGTATCAGCAAATTTACCAGCTGAAAACGAGCGATTTGTAAATTTTACAATTGTGTTTGAAAATTTGTTTATATGTGTTTATAGGACATTAGGTGCAATTTTATCCCAACCCTTAGAAGATGAATTATCAAGTTTCATAATGATGGTTTGAATATCGTTTTCATTCACATCTTCAAATTTAAGAAGTGGGAATTGAATATTATAAAGATTCAAATTTACGTACCGATTCTTACAGCTAATACGGTCAGCGATAGCTTTGCCAACATTACACAAAAAGCTATTCAGTTCATTTGCTATTAGAAGCTGATTGTTTACAATTGTATCGCCAATTTTAATATTTATAGAATTTATAAGACATCACATCTTCTTAGAATTCCTAGAACTAGATTCTAATTGTCTGGAAAAGTATCTTTGTTTAGATTTAACAAGCTTTACAGACCTTTTTAGAATTAATAAAATTAGTTTTGAAGTTTTGGTTGAAGGGATACTTTTTCCAGCGGTTGTATAGTTGGTCTCGTACTTTGAACATAACATGCACGGCTGTATTAAACCATGACTTATTATAGCTCCTTCCACCGATAACTTTCTGTTTATTGCTCGTACAGCTTTTGACAATATTGACTAATTTGGAACGTTATTGTAGGACCTTTTAGAATATTTTTCTGGAAGCCAGCTATAATTTTTCTGATTAAAACGAGAAGCATGAAGTTTAATGCTGTTTTTTGTGCTCGGCACATGGATTTGAATCATTGTAAACATTATTGTCACAACTCAAAGCGGCACAATCCTTATAAATAGTGTCTTTCAGATTTTTTATTTCTGGATGATTTTCAAAGATACGAGCAAACAAATGAAGCTGAGCTTGACAAACCTAAAAAAAGGATCAGTTGGCGGTATTAGTTTACACAGGTCCTTTTCTAAACAGTAAATTTTTATTGTGAATTAAATATTCTGTTGGAACTTGAAGTGTTTGATCAGTTTTCATCCATAATTTATTACCTTCAAATACGACCATTTTTTTGATATCTTAAATGCAACATAGCCTACAAAATACCTCATTGAAGCCTCTTGCAAGGTCACGTCTAAATTAAAAAAGTTATCCGATATATCAGTAGTATCCGGTTCATTTAGTTCAATATCAAATGTCAACTCGTTCGCTTCGCAATTTTCGGTAGTTTCAATGAGAACGAATGAACAAAGCTCTACTAAACATTCATCCGAATCCTCTTCATACAATTTGAGAAATTCGAAAAGGTACAAATAATTTTAATCTTCGTAATTTTTGCCATGTTATGATTAAAGTCACAAACAGGTGGATTACGATTATGAACATTAGCTCCTCTGATTTGGGAAAATAAATTTTCTAAGTAGTTTTGGTTAAGTCAAGCTGTTGAAATATATTCTACACCAATTTTTTCGATTATTATTTCATGTGAAAGGTTGAAAACAGCATTTATGGTTTGTTTCAAGCCGTTAAAACAATAAACTGTTGTTTTATTGATGACCCCAATTTGAGGAATATAACATGTAGGCTAAAAATGTTGAAGTTCGTTTCCTTCAATAAATGCATTTTTAAATTCATTTTTACTGTATTTAGTGTTGGAATTGAGACAATCGAAGGGTTTATCGATCTTTTCAAAAAATGTGTAGGTCGAAATAGTAGTTTCCATGTTGTCAGTTGGTTTTTTTTTTAATTGGATAGCAGTTTCTATTCCAGAAACAACACATCTACTAAAGCCTGTGTAGCATACTATACTGGCATCTTTTCAAATTGATTTGGATGTATATTTTGTACGTAGGTTTCGCTGTCCTATTAAGCTAAGGAGGACATTTCGAACCGATTTTATTAGATGAGGAACATACAAAACAGTTTATTAATTTTACACTGAAAAAATTGGATTTCAGTGGTGACACCAATTAACTTAAAAGCTTTCCTGTTACAACTTATAATAATTTTTTTAAAAACAACTACTAGCTATGCAGCTGCCATTTGTACCGAGAAAAGAATAAATTCAATTAAAATGTCGGCAACATCCAATTAATATTCATAAATATTATTTATACTCTATAATATTGATTCTATTCCTTTTACTATTATGTAGCAATTGATTTAATAAACAGCGTGTCTTGTACTTGAATGCTTATCCTTTAAGGGTGATTCCTTGATCAATTTTGAGCAAAAATATTTCTGCGAGGGGGTTTATCTCCAGTATCCACTGAGATACAGAGCTTTAAAGAAAATTTGCTCGAGCCAGTACCAACACTCACATTTAGGTTAATAGATTATATTTTACTCGACGTATATTAGCTGTGAAAAAATTAATTCATTCCTAAAAAAAAATTCTTTCCAACATTTAAATCTGTAAATCTGAAGCAGCCGTTTCTTTATTTATTTTGGTTTCTAAGTAAAATAAGTTTTACCTATAGTCGATTTGACCAGTTTTTTCACAATTATGAAAATTAAAATTGAAACTATTGAACAATGCTGATTTATTTAAGCAATGAGTACGCATATATAGTTTATGTGTATGGTTTCTGCAGAGGAAATTCGAGAAATGATCGTTTAAAGTACCGACAATTTCCTAATCGTCGTTTACCTATGAAGTGGAAAGGCTTACGCGGCTGCCTCATACACCGATTAAAAGATAATTTCAACCCCAAAATGCGTCTCTTTAAAACTAAAATAGAAGCTATTAACCTAAATGTGGGTGTTGGAACTGGCTCGAGCAAATGTTCTTTAAAGCTCTGTATCTCAATGGATACTGGAGATAGACCCCTTCGCAGAAATATTTTTTGCTCAAAATTGATCAAGGAATTACCTCGTAAAGGATTAGCATTCAAGTACATATTTTATATAAAAATTGTTAAACTCAAATTATTGCAACTAGCCAACACGTGTACACGTTAACGAACCATATTTTTTTCCAAAATACATTACATAGCTATATACAATATTTTTTGGTTTTATTATCCTAGTATGTTTACTCATATAAGGCGTGTTCATTTCAACTGAAGAGTATAACTCTTCACTTCATATGATTGAGTTACTCTTCACTTAATTAAGCTACTGAAGAGGAGAAACTGTTCGATTGACACTCTTTACTTCAGATAAATGTCAAAAACAAAATATGCACAAACATATTTTGTAAAATTTGTTTTACTTATAGGTTTTAAATAATTTTTAATTAATATTTATCATTACCGATCACAACACTAACGGCATAAACCAAATTCAAAATATCAAAAAATAACAAATAAAAAAATTCGTCAGAGGTATCTTCGCGAGCAAATTACTTCTTCAGTTAATTCAGTTGCTCAATTTTTAGCTGAAGTGAAGGGTTGCGAATCGAACAGACTCTTCACTTCAGTTACTTTAGATGTAGCTACTACGGGAGCGCCCCGAAATCTTGCATTACAAAATCTTGCAAGTACAAAATCTTGCATTTTTTTTTAAAAATCATGCAAATCAAAATCTTGCCAACCCAAAATCTTGCAGTTACAAAATCTTGCAAGTACAAAATCTCGCAAGTACAAAATCTTGCAAATACAAAATCTTGCAAATACAATATCTTATGCATTTAAAAAATTTAGCAGTTTTAGTATCTGTACCTGTCTTTAGTATCTAACATAATATTTATTGCGTATTCATAAAAGTTCAATATAATTAAAAAAAATAAAATGAATAAAATTGTGCAGATTGCGATCCGGATAACTGTGCCTCAAGAAATACGGCTAATATTAGAATTAGAATGGAAATATCCATTTTTCAAAATATTTCAACAAAATATTCTGGATAAAGAAGATTTAATCTTCATTTTCCACAATTTAAATTTTCGTTTCTGATTAATGAAGATTTAATATTAAAATTAAACTGGAAATCTCCATTTTCCAGAATATCTCAACATGATATTCTAGTTAAGAATATTTAATCCTGGACATTTGATTTTTGATATCTCAAGCAAAATTCTACTGTATGATTTTCATTATACAGTAGAATTTTGTCAATGCGATTTGTTATCTTGCATTACAATTTCCCGTACATTTATAGAATTGCGCGCGCGATTCTATAAATGTGCGGGAAATTGTTGTGCAAGATTTTGTAATGCAAGATTTTGTAATGCAAGATTTTGTATTGCAAGATTTTGTAATGCAAGATTTTGTAATGCAAGATTTTGTAATGCAAAATTTTGTAATGCAAGATTAAGGGGCTAACCCAGCTACCATATCAGTTAGTTAATTCAGCTGAAACGAACACGCCTATAATCACACACTATATGTTTTATTCATGATAAACTAATTTAAGAGGTATGATCAAGCGCTATTGCTATCTCTTTCACTAAAAAATTACGTCATTCGGTACTTCATTCGGTGCTATACTTTTTTTTATAAACGCAAGTTCATAGCAAACAAAAACAAATCGAATTGTTTTGCGGCGATAGTTTTTGTGAAAATTTTAATAAAAGTCAATATTTTAATAAAAACAACAAAGCCTTGTGATTTTATCGCACCGAATGACGATATGCGCAAGAAAAGACGAATGTGAAACAGCTGTCAATCATACCTTTCAATTGGTTTATCATGGGTTTTATTCATTGCTTTGAATTTCCGCTTACTAAGTTTTATAATTTTTTTAAATTACACTTGCTGAGAGAGAAAGAATAAACTGTAGTACACACGTTCTTTTATAATAGTGACATTTCATTTTACCAAGGAATTTTAATTGGAATTGGAATTCAAATTTGGATAAATAGCATAATTGCATTTCTGATTTTAATTTGGTTTGATTCTAAAATATTATATTTTTGAAAGGTTTGTTTCTGTTCTGTTGCAACACCCCATAGTGCGAAAAAATATGTGGCTACATAAAACGGCACCACCATCAATTTTCATTTTTGTGGTTCAATATGAATGATCTCTATATATTGAGAATTTAATATTTTTCGCACAACTTAGGAATAATATCTAAACTTTGAAAAACTCCCTCATGTGATATTTGTGTTGGTAAACCCTGAATAATTATGTCGTTCGATAAATCACGTTGTTTTAGTTTGTTTATTTCATATTCAAGCTTTACGATGTGGCTTGACACAACAGCTGCTACGTTATTGTTAATGGTATTGAAATGGTTTTTAAACTTTTCATTTTCCAGGTTGAGTTTTACAACATTGTCTGATAACGTATCTATTTTTTCGGTCAGCTTATCAGTAACACATTTTATTTAAATTGTTATATCGCTTTGAAATGCTTTCATAGCTAACATTAAATCACAGTTAGTAGGTTCAGCAGTTATACCATTCGCATTAGTAAAATCTGGAGAATCTGCTAATGAAGAAGATTGAGATGTATTTCTCTTAAGCGGCATTTAGTAAACTTATGAAAACTTTTATGAAAACGAATAAAGCACTAATTAGTTTAGCAAACTGTGTTTTTTTTTATAATGAAGGATGAAGTTCTGGAATGTGACCAAGTATATGATGGAACTTGCCCATTTCTCAACCGATTATGATGAAATTCACCATGTGTATTAGAAATGGGATTCTAAAATGATTTTTGGATGCAGTTCTGGTTGATGGCCAAGTATGATGGTACTTGGCTATTCATTAACTGATTATTATGAACATTAATATATGCCTTGGAAATGGGATTTTAAAATGATTTTTAGATGCAATTCTGGAATATGCCCAAGTATGATGAAACTTCCTTGTTTCTTAACCGATTTGGAGGAAATTCGACAAACGGGTTGGAAACTGCATTCTTTATCATTTTAAGATTAAATTTTGGGATATGGGCAGTTAGGATTTACATACCTTAGCTATTTTTAACCGATTATGATGAATTTTAAGTTTTCAAACTAATAAAAGGAAATGTTACACAAAAATTATTTTTAGTTGAGGTTGTGAGGAATACGTCAATATGGCTTTTAAATTGTTGTCTGATAAGGTTTCTGTAAATCATACTGCTATTGAAGTTTCTTTGAGGCAGCGTAAAGGTCTATTTCAATTGCTTAATGATCGAGATTATCTTCGAAATAATATTCAAGTTCGCTTACAAACTTTGCTCGACAATCCTTCGCTTTAAACGTTGGGATATGTTGTCAGAGTATTAACTGTCAGAGCTGTAAGTAGGGCCATGCTTAAAAAAATGAAGTGTGTGACAGACATGCGCTGAACAATTAAAACTACTAACAATAGTGTTGAGTTTTGAAATTATCAGAATCATTTAGAATCACCTTTCCATCGCCAATCTTGAATTTCATCATAATCAATTAAGGAATAGCCAAGTTCTATCCTAATTGGTCATATTCCAAAATTTTATCAAAAAAAACTTTTTAGAATCCTAGTTCCAACGCACATGCCAAATGTCATAATAATTGGTTGAGAAATAGAAAAATTCCATCCTACTTGGCCATATTAAGTTTATCTAAAAATCATTTTAGAATCCCATTTCTATTCCTGTTGTCAAATTTCACTAAAATCCATTATGAAATATATAAGTTTTATCCTAATTAGTCATTGTAAAGCCTGTGTATGCGCAAGATATTTAAACAAATTCACACGCCTTGACCAATTTGAACCAAACTTTACACAAATATTGTTTTTGGAGGTTGAGCTGAAGACTGACTGAAGAGATTTAGTTTGGGAGTAGTTAATTTTGAAGACCGAAGTTCTGATCATCTAATGAGGTTTCAGCCTTTCATATTTTGACATTTACTTTTCATAATAATGAGATAATAGTATATTATTCAACGAGCATATTATGAATAATGATAGCTGTTATTCACGAAGATGAAGTTTGCCGACACGAGCCGATAGGCGAGTTGATAAGTGAGTGAATAACATCCATTATATGCGAGTAGAATACGATACTTTGTCCACGACCGACAAATATCATTATGTTTTATAATCAAATCCGTTAAATACTCTTCAAATAATTTTTGTCGACATTTTGACGTCACAGTTTAATAATAATGAAAATGGCAAGAGACTACTAGATAAAATTTCAAAAATCAAATAATTTACTTGGAAGTATTGAATAATAAAAGCAGAGACTACTAGATAAACTAGCAGTGAATAATGGATATCATTATAAGCGATGAAACAAACGTATAATGAACATATTATACGTTAGTAGTGGACAATAGTAGATTGTTCTACAAGTAAAGAAAAGTGATAGTTTTCCAGCGAGTAAAATTGTTTAATTTACGAGCGAGCGCTAGCGAGCGAGTGGATTAACAATTTTACGAGCATGGAAAACCACTTTTCTTACGTGTTGGACATGCTATTTTTTCGTATATTTGACGACAAATCAGGTAAAAATAAAAAAAGTAGACTCAGTTTGAATCGAAGTATGTATGCATAGCAAGTACATAACAATCGCAGTAAGCAAATAAATAAAAGTCAAAAATTCAAAAATCATTTGGAAAAAAAGCGTTTCTATGAAGAAAAGTGTTATAGTGAAGAAATGTGTTGTTAAGGAGAAAAGTAGCAGTTTTCTTTACTGTTTTCAGCCAAGAAATGACACTCTTTGCCATTAAGGACTCGAAAAACTATTTTTTGTATAGGAAAATTTAAAATTGCAGGTCGAACTGCTTGTAGACAGAAGTTCAACAGACAGACCGAAGCATCACGCGAGTACATCTAGAAGCTAAATAAATAATTTAATTCAAATCCACGCTCCCACATCATATGAATTTCATCAATTACATAGGTTCATTTTCTAATTCGCCTTGTAAATATGTACATATTTACGTTACCATAAGTTGCAAACAAAAGCGTGTTGGTTTACATTTTATTGAAAACGATTTTCCTATATTTTTTCCATGTACACCTTTTCTCTAGATAATATTTTTCTATTCCGATTTAGCTTTTAACAAAATACTTGCGGGTTATATGGGGTTTGAAATGAAACGTGGTACAAGAAGAAAATTACAGTCAAACCTGTTTTTGTGCGGTCGTTTTTTATACGATTTTTTGTTTATGCGATATTTTTTGTGTGAATTTTTTTAAGCGGTATATGAATTATGCCGCATAAAAGAAATCGCACAAAAAAATCGCATAGAAAATAATCGGGTAAAAAAAAATCGCATAAAAACAGACCGCACAAAAACAGGTTTGACTGTATATTGTTTATTTTACTACATTATTGTAAATATATCCAAGAATACACTAAAAAACAGCTAAGCTGTTAATTAATCAAAACAAGAAAATATTAAATGTTGGTCTTAAGCTGTTATCCTTTCGGTTTGGATGAAGTAATTTATTTGTAGCGTAGTTTTATAACCAATTTAAAATAAATTAATTATATACACTAAATTTAAGGGGAGCACAGGTTGGATATTATTATATAGGGTAGAAATTATCTTTCATACTAAAGAAAATAAAAAACAAAAGAATCCCGTTTCCATACTCCCCTAAAATGAAGCTCCTAATTTGATAGAAATTGTAAGTATATATCGCTTTGATTGATAGAATCATTAATTATATTTTATATCGTATAATACGGATATTTGAATAAAATGATTAGTTGTGTAAGTAACCTCGCCTTAATGCAGTCTATTCTAGATTATGTCGACTTTTCTGTTATTTTTATTTAATACTTCGAAGGTGTATTACACAAAAAAAAATGTTTGTTTTTTTTTTGTACTGGTATTGTTCCTGCAATAAATAAAGTAATTAAAGTAATTGTTTGTAGCAAGGAAACAAAAAAAAATAAAAAAATCCTTACAGGAAATTATGTCTACGCCTTAGAACATGCAACCAATTTACGTTATTAGAAAATAGAGGCAAAATATTATTATTTGTACAATGTTTTACTGGTACACACACTCACAAAAAAGGTCAAAACATTTATTTTTTTCATTTTTATTATTATTGCTTCATGTTTGACTGTGGTATTTTATTGCCTATTTGGCAATCCTTAAATAAATTGTTTAAATCCCAGCGTTTGTTTTAGTATTGTTTAGGTACTATAATTTATGGGGTATTATACCTATCTTGATTTTTTTTGTTTTTATTTTGTTAAATGTTACCTTGAGATTTTAATTCCTTTTTGTCAGACATTATATGAGGTAGCGATTTTATCAGGTGTAAAGCTTCTTATAAAATGAAAAAAAATTCAAATTTTTGCTAATTAAGACAGTAGAAGAATGAACTAGAATTTTTGTCCTAGCATCCAGAAATCGTGACCTGTAATACTGGACCAATAACCTATAATTCGGAAGTTAAACGGAAGTTAAATTCCAAGTTAACGGTACAGAATATAATTTATTTGCTCTTTAAAACTAACGCTGGATTACTGCAGCAAAAATTAAATAATGTTACTTTATATTTACAATATTTATTAATCAACAAAACATAACAAGTAGGTGAGCGACATTAATTGTGTCATTACCGTGATTTAGTTTAGTAGAGCGGATGAAAACGATAAGGGACAATTTAAACGGGCATACAAGAAAAAAAATTTGGCGACAAACATTAGCATCAAAAATAATAAATTGGCATCACAAATAATATTTTGGCACCACATATGAAAAAACAAACAAATATTTTTGAAGGACATTATTAAATACTGTGGCGACAAACATTGACATCAAAATTAATAAATTGGCAACAAATATAATATTTTGGACCAGAAAAAAATTATTTTTAGTAGTAACAAAAAAAAAAAAATCGAGACAAAAAATTAAATTTAATCGATTTTGTATTATTTAATATTTGATGGGGGATCGATATAAAATATTGCAGTGTCATTAATAGATTCTATATAATCCGCTCCTAGGCTCCTACGTGCGGCACGCAGTGCGACATGTTTGCTTATCCTGGCTCCTAAGTTAAATTAGGGATCTCCATTTTCCAGAATATTTTAAAACTAATTTAATTTTTTTATTTATAAATTTGTTGCCAGTTAATTATTTTTGTCGCCCAAAATGTTTATTTCGATGCCAAAAAATAATTTTTGTGTACCCTTCCAATAGTGCCAAAAAATTATAAATGTTGCCAAATTATTATTGTGATGCCAATAAATTTTTGTTTGTTGCTCATTAATTTGTGCCGTTTTATTATTTTTTTGTATCTCAAATATTAATTTTTTGTGTGCCGGTTTATTGCCAGCCAAACGATAATCGCTTAAAAAGAGGCTTGTTAGGTAGAGGTCATAGCGGAACCATACTTCAGTTGGGGAATTGTGTCGTAAGTATTGAGGCATATGATCTAGATTCTAGACCACCGGTTGGTTATAACTGTGACGAATAGTGGTGATGGTTGAAGGTTTAATAAGATTTTTCACACTATATTCGTCACAAGGATGTAACTCTAATTGGTAGAGTTGTGGCTTTATCGAAGAAGAACTCAAAATTGAAATACAAATATATTGATCTTTGCAAAGGAAAGATGTCTTTAACAGCAGGATTGTTGTCCTTGCTTTCGTTTACGTTACAAGGCCAAAAAACCTTGATTTTTTAGTACTCGAAAATTTTACGAGTTTACTGATGGTTAACATAACCGTTATTAAATATTCACAGAATATATTCACCAATACAACGATTATTGTTAGGTTGTCCACAAGATTCTACATACGTCATGGATTTGATTAGAGAAAAAGCTGCTATATATAAAATTGGTTTGGTGACGACGGCGATCCAGTGGCTACAAAATAGATATTAAGAAATTTCTTCTAGAAAAGTATCAAACTCGCTGCCTTGATTTACAATTTGAATGTGTTGCAACTAATGTATGGATCAACAAGTATGGTGGTTAAGTCAGATATTATAAATTTCAATTAGGAATGGAGTTTTGTAAATTAAATATGGCTAGAATTCAAAAATTATTGCGAGATACTACAAATGCTAAATAGAAACCATAAATCAAAAAATAGATCTGCCAAAGGGAGATTTGTTTTTTTTTTAAACCAATCCAGGCCTTTACTACATTTCCAGTACCAAATGGGATATGCACGTTTGTCAATGGATTTTAGTCAAATTTTATAATTTATTAGCCGATTCAATCTGTAGTTCCTACTATAAAACTGAATTATTTACGCTCTGAAAATTTCTTGGGTTATATTATTTCGGTTGGGATTTCTTAAATAAAATTAAAGCAAAATTCACGAAACATTGCGGACCACCAAACCTGTCATCCTAATTATTCTGCTTGTCTGGTCATCCTAATTATTCTGCTTGTCCGTCATAAAGTGAAATTTATTAATATACACATGACACAAGTACTGCTTTAGATACTGTCAACAATTTTATTCAGTTTGCTAGCAATAACGGTGGGGAGTATCGACAGTAGTTAGAAGATATTCCACTGGCATCGAAGTACTATTAGGAGTTGTTGTGTTCTTTCATATTCTCGAGGATGGCCAAATCCAAATTTGGATGGGATGCCGTGGTGGGTAAAAATCACCCGATCACGTTTCAATGAAGGGATCAACGGTGCAACCGAGATTACACGAGATAATTCTGAAATGCTAAATTTATAATTGCGTTTTGTTCGGAGACATCGAGAAGACGTTCCGGCAGATATACAAGTTGATACAATGTTGAAGATCACCCAAGGAAAAAATTGCTGCCTACAAATTGTTACGGACCATCCTACTGGCTGTACGTTTTTTTGCGGGTAGTCTTAATCGGCTGGGAGGTTCTTGCCATTTGGATTTTAAATTGGTCCAACAAACTTAAACGTACATTATAAAACACTCTGGCAATATCACATGGGACCTCTTTTTCATTCACATCACCAATAAAAAGAAAAAATCTATTCCATTTTAAAAATCTTTAATTATCTTTCAAAAATTGTCCACTAAACATTCTTCTTTTAACATAATTCAAATTTGTAATGATAATTAATCTTAAAATCTATAATTATGTAATATTGAACTTATTTTAGAGAAAAGAAAAACCACATACAAATACCTAAAAGAATTTAATAATTTTGTAAATATGTATGTATATAAAACACTCACCAGACAAACTTTCCCGAAGAGTACTCTTTTGGTAAACTGTCCGTGGGAGGCTGAAAAAAAAACTTATTTCGCGCACTATATGTATGTATTGTAGGTAATTTTCTTTTCTTTTGTTTGTTTTTTTTTTTTTTTGCTTTTCTTAATACTACACATATGAGCCGTTTATTTTGAAAGTGGGGCAAGTCCACATTTTGTTGAAACGAGAAAATGAAGGAAATGAGAAACAATAAATGCAAAAATATACGGGATTTTGAATTTTCTTATTTTTTGAACAAGTAGTAAGGATTTTTATTTTTTTATTTTGACTATAAATTGTTCATCGTTAGAAAGATTACACTTTTATTTGTCTATTGTTATCATTAACTTAAATTTTTTGAAAAATGGACTTGCACCACTTTCAAAATTAACGGCTCATATTATATACACATATGCATGAATATACAAATATACATATATATTTTAAACTTAATCACTAACGAATTAATTTGTGTATCTATACAAACACATTTAAATTTTATTAATTTAAAACAACATTATGTATTTGTTCACTAATCACTCAAAGTATCCAACAGGAGATAAGAGATGAAAATCCAGTAGTCCTTTAATTCCCTGGTAACTGAGCAAAATATATGATCTTTCCGCGATCCTCTAATGTATAACGTGTCTGTACATATATTCAACAAGTACATAAGAAAAATTTTATTTCCACCGGTATATCAGTAACAGTTCAATTGGTTGTTGCTTTTATAATCTGGGTATTATGTGTACCCCAAGAAAATAGAGAGGCCCAACTTTTGCCCTTGGTTATTTTCGAACACTATCCGAATACCAAATATGTAGTGGGCGATATATTTTACGTACACGTACTATCCTTGCCTATCAATAAAAAAAAAATTTGTTCATCACTATTTGAACATACGGGGTAAGCTTCCAAACAAACAAACAGAAAAATTTGATCACATACAACAAAAATTGTATCTTACCGGTTTATATGTATATTAGCAAAAATCCAAAAATTCTTAATAATTTATTTTATTTTATTCCCAATGGCAGGTAATTCAATACCGAGCAGCTTGGTCTCTCAATTCAAAATAATACAGTAATGCAAAAATAATAAAAAAAAAATGATCAACAAGAATTTCCCCTGTGATAATTCTAAAGATGACCCCACCAAATGTTTGTTATATACAATTAACAATTATTATTCTTCAGACCAATTGAGTTGATTACCAATCGAACCATATTATATATTTTGAAATTGCAATGTACATAATTGGGAATATACAATTACATACTTAGGAATAAGTTATATACATTATATTAAGTACATAGGACTGCACTCTATTTTGCCGCCAGTAAATACGTATAGCCACCAGAAAATATAGGTCATTGGCCAAAAATGAAAACTACATTCTTATTTGGTTTTTGTTGTTATTTAAATCACAATTCAGTCGTAACAACACAGATTCTATGACCAAGCAGAAGTGATTAGACAGAAGAAACTGAAAATATCAGAATGCATTGGATTGAATTGATGATTAAAAAAAAAAACAAGATGGTTGTTATTATAAACGAATATCCTTACAATGAAATATGCCCAACATCTTGCCCAAACTATCTTTGATTTCATAATTTACGGTGCCTATTTTCCTATGAATTATGCCGCTAGTAAATTGTGGTACGAACTTCGCGCAAAATTTTTTTGCTGCATCGCTTTGTGGATGGGTTCTAACAAAAACAGGTTGGCCAATTTTGAAATCAATTGGTCGTGTACGCAAATTGTAGCGTTGTGCACTTTTCTCGTATGCGTGTCTAATATCATTTCGGGCCTTATCATGTATAATAGCTAACCTTGAGGGTAATGGTAAGATGATTTCCCCTTCTGAAATACTTCATAGGTGTCTTAATAACTTATAATCGTTACCATGGTTGATCTTATGATAGCCGAAGAGGAGGAAATGAGGCATGTTTTTCACTGTGTCATGTACTCCATTCCGTAAAGCACTTGCAATTTCACTTAGATATTTGTCCCATTGGCTATGTTTATCTTTTATGTAGGATCGTATTGCACAGATAATTAATCGATTCACCCTCTCCGAAGCATTAGACTGAGGTGAGTAAATCGCTGTCTTGGAATCGATAACTCCAAATTGATTTAATAAATCCTTGTACTCTGTACTTCTGAACTGGCTACCATTATCAGAGTGTATAGTCTCAGGCACGCCATATACGCAAAACAATTCATTTTTAAGATATTCCACTATTTGTAGAGCGGTTCCTTTGCTAAGAGGCTTCAACAAAACAAACTTAGTCATGTGATCTAGTACAATTAATATCACAGTTTTTCCCTGAATAGAACGCGGATAAGGTCCTAGTAAATCGACATAGACACGCTGCCAAGGCCTTTCTATGTCAAACAATTTTCCCATTGGTGGGCGTGTGGTTTGGTTAAGTGACTTCGTCGTTTTGCAAATTATACATCGAGATATGTATTGATGAAACTGTTTGGGCATTGACGGCCAGAAATAGTATCTCCGAATTTTCTCGAGAGTTTTCTTAATTCCGCTATGGGAAGATAGTGGATCATCATGATGATTCTTAATCAAACCTTCGCGTAAGTGTGTTGGTACCCATAATTTCCAGACTGATAAATCCGACAGCTCATCAAATCGTTTTGGCTCTAACCTTATATATATATGCAATTATTGTTAATTCGGAAGGCTGGATATTTAACTGGATCTGTAATTATTTTACCGCGTAACGCTGCATATTCTGGTTCATTAGTATCTTCTGTCAATTAGCGGCAATGGGTAGGCGTCTTTGATGGTTACTGCATTCAATTTACGCGCATCTAAACATAACCGGCTCTTACCGTTAGCCTTTTTGACAAGAGTCACGGGAGAACTCCATGCGCTCTTGCTAATCTCATTAATGTTTAATTTTAGCATTCGATCTATTTCATCATTTAATTCTTTTTGGATTGCTGGTGACACTGGATAGTGCCTTTGCTTGATAGGTTTAATTTTGTCTTCAATTTCAATTACATGTTCATGTAAATGTGTCTTGCCGAGTCCGTTCTTACTAAATGATGGAAATTGCGCTATAATTTGGTCTAACTTGAATTGGTCCTCTGTGCTGAATTTGTGTACATCTGGTTTTTCTTGAACAAGACCATCAGTGATTTGATTAATAGAAAAATTAGGAATTAAGCCAAAAGTTTGCCAAAAATCTATGCCGAGGCATAATGGTGTCTGAAGGGTTGGTACTACGCAAAACTTAATATTGGCCGTTTTATTGCCAAAACTCACAGGCAACCAGATGTATCCTTCGATTTTGTTTGACGTGCCATCCGCAGTGGTTATATTAATTTTAATTTGCGGTAGACGAGATTATTTGTTGTCAAAAATTCGATAGAACCTTTTCCCAACACACTTACAGATGCGCCGCTATCTAACAAGCCGTACATTTTGATGTTTGCTATTTTTACTTCTGCCTGGAGTCGCGGATCAGTTGTAGATATAGTTTTAAGTATTGACGCTATACAATGTTTTACCAAAAGACGTTTTTCTCTGAAATATTTTATTATCCTGGCTATAGACTTGCGTTTTGTTGTTTGTTTTGGATTTAAGGGAATATCTGTTAACTTAACTATCTTGGATGGCTTGGTTGATAAATTTTCGTCGTTTACTTCGAGGGTGGTGTGGACCCCTGGTTGGTTGACCTCACGTTCTTCTCCGAGCGTGACCCCCTCAATAAGTTCCCACTCGGACGTATGTTTCCCGCTGCCTGCAGTTGACATCTAGAGCAGTTCGGCTTGCGTACATTAGGTGCTCCACATCTGAAACAAAAGATATCTACAAACGGATTTAAGCAATCTTGGTATCTGTGGCCCAAATCATTACAGTTCCAGCATACCAAGGTTGTGGTTGAATCTGGAATTCGACTTTGTTGTCCTCGGTTAAATGCCTCAATTTCTAATTGACGGTCTTTAACTGCAAATGATTGGCCACTGCTTTGATCTAACCTCAATTGATTCATTGGCTGGATAAGGTTTGCTTCATACTGAGGTACTACTTCGTTTACGGCAGGTTTTCGTCTAAATGTAGGTTGCTCATTAAAATGTCTAGGATCGTATCCGGTCTGCTGCCACATTCTTTCATAACGTTGACACAACACTCGCAATTCTTCCAAGGATTGTATCGAACTTTGGCTTGATAAAGTCACATTTCTCAACGCTGGATTCATGTTCTGACACAAACGATAAATTAGTTCCCTCTCGGATAAACGGTTTTGAAGGCGGGCGTTTAACTTTTGAATACTCAACGCAAAGTCTGAAAACGATTCCCGTTGTTGATGTTTGCGGAGTATTTGTTCCCTAATTTCTTCTTCAAAATCGTAGGAGCTGAAATATGCTATCATTGCTGACCTCATTTGGCGCCAATCTGCATCTGGATGATCTAGCTTAAACACCCAATACCAGTCTTCGGCCATTTTTGTTAAAAATAAGTGTAAAGCTTTTGTAAGTGCGGATAAAGGAAAATTATCGTCCCGTGCCATTTGTTCTGATCTATGAATAAAATCGTGTACGTTCGTTGCATCATTACCGTCAAATGACAAGTTCCATGTCTGCCTAATTTTGTAGAATCGAAACATGATGTTTTGGTGGGCTGGTTGTTGAACAAATTTGAGTGGTTCGAACGATGTCGGATGAATGTTCATGTTTTGTGGAGGAGTAATTTGGTGTTGAATAATTTGTATTGGCATGTCCGATCTCAAATTTGCAAGATATGTATTTGGCGGAGCTTCAGCATTCTGATTATTTGACCAACTGCTTCTTCTTGACTGCACCTGTTCAAAAAAAATTATTACGGAGCTTTTCATTTCGCTAGTTTCGACTAGTGGTTTATGTATCGTTGTTGCTCCCTTTGAAGGTGGTGAAGTATATTGGCTCGTGTCACATACTTTACTTTTTTGATCGTTGGATTGATCTCTGGAAGATTCGTCTACTTGTGATGGTTGGATTGGAACAACATGATGTGGTGATGTCCTTACCGATTCCTTTTGACCTGCTGTATGCTTTAAGTCATTGATGATCTTTAAATATCTGTTAAACGATCTGCGCCAGTTACGCCAGTTACTGTACAAATTAGAAAGGATTCCTAAATCCCCAAAAGAGTTCTCTAAGCGTTTAGTGCGATCCCGATAATGAATAATTTTGCCGAGCACTTTAGCTGCAATTTCCATAGACACTTCAGTGGTTTGTTCACCAAACTTGGAAAATTCCTGGTATTTATTTTTACATAATTCGATGTAATTCATAGTTTTGGATCTTGCTCCTCAGAGAATAATAAATTAAACAGCATTGACTGAGCATCTGAAGCTCTACTTGACAGACCCCTAATCTGATACTCAACTTCCAATTCCGACACTGAGAGATTTTTCAAATATGAAAGCGGATCCATTTCGAAAAACTATAAAAATTGAAATGACAAATTCGAGAAATATTGCTGAGAATTTCCTAATAACAAAAATTTACTTCCCAAAGATGCAAACAAAAAGAAATTTAAGACTAAACTTAAGGTAATATGTATACTAAAAATTAACAAATAGTGTTTGAATAATAAATATGTAATGGTAGATACGTATATGGATTTAATTATCAGAGAAAAAAATAATAAACCTGATGATAAACCAAAAATGAAATTATGTGTAATTTACTTAAATACTTAATGAATATTATGCGTTTTAAATTAACACCTAATAACCAAGAAAAAAAATAGCTTAATTCAAATTAAAATACGTAAATTAAATTAAATAATCGTAATGTACCAAACTATAAGTGTAAGAATTAAACTTCCCAAAAAAAATAATAATTTGTTAATCTGAATATATGTATATCGATGTACGACTCATATGCAAGTATTCAATGTATATATGTATGCGTTACTATATAGACAAAAATTTACATAAATATTGGTGATGGACGAATGAATCTGTAGCCCCATGTGAATTGTAATCAAAAAAAAAAATTTAAACGGAAAAGGATTGTACACTATGAAAATCAAACTTGAGATGTTCTAACAGATGATAATGGGATTATATCAAAGAATCACTAAGCATTCAACCAAGTCAACCCTGTAAGAAAATTCAACCAAGGTAACTTTCAAAAGCACACATTAAGGAAGGGAAATTGGGGATTGGGAATGGTAATTTAAACATTTCTATGCAGAACGCAATAATCGGATGAGCAGGAGGAACTCACGACTTCGTCGTGTATCAACACCGGTTCATTCGAAAATGTATCTATGCACAAGTTTAAAAAAAAATAAAAGGAATTTGTAGGGAAATACACTTTAAATTTAATTAAAGAAAAATTAATGCGATAGTAAAAAAAAAATTGTTCGATTGGCAACTAGCCGCTAGTTAAAAAAAAAATTATTAACTGAAAACAAATTTAATAAAAAATAAAAAAAATAAAGACATTAAGCGGTTTATAAGAAGCCTTTGTTAAGCAGTGAAGCTGCTCGGATGACTTTTAAGGTCGACCATAAAAAAAAACTGTTACAATATTACGGTTAATTATATTTCACATGGTTAGTCGAACATGCGTTTTTCTTAACGGAATTTAAACCACGCGATTTTTTGCCAACCGGAATTTTCGCGCGGTCCCTGTTTCGGCGCCATTTTTGTTACGGACCATCCTACTGGCTGTACGTTAAGGTTTGTTGGATCAATTTAAAATCCAAATGGCAAGAACCTCCCAGCCGATTAAGACTACCCGCAAAAAAACGTACAGCCAGTAGGATGGTCCGTAACAAAATTAAAAAGCTAAATTTGGCTATAAGCAATTTGAGGTTACTAATATGTAGACTATCATTTATGTAGTTGATTTTATGATGGGCGCCAAGTACCTAAGCTGTTAAAACTCAAGACAGATGTTGTGGAGGTATTGAATAGGATGGAATCTAACTTAAGGAGGTTCATCCAGATGCGGTGTGAGTTCTGGGTATTCGTTGGAACCAGATGATATTTTCATGTTGTCTCTATAGATTTGCCGGTCACCGAAAAACATACAACGAGGACTTTCTTGTCAGCGATTAGTCAAACTGCATGGTTGACTAATAAGACCGAAGAGACTACTACAAAATTTGTGGCTCCACAAATTTGAGTGGGATGATGAGCTTCCAGTTGATGTGGCAAAGAATTGGCAGGACATCAGAGCAGAAATAGTTAGAAAACTCCTTTTAGAAATGAAAATTACTTGTGTTTTTGCGATCCTTAGTGAGATTCCATTAGAATCGATCCAATCTACACTACTCCAAAAAATTAAAGGAACACAATTTTTTTTCAATTTTTTTAGTGTTTTTTGAAGTGCTGTATCTTTGTAAAATACGGTCGTACAGAGATGAAAAGAAAAGCATTTTAAAGCTTCAAATCTCTAGTTTTGAGCGGACAGTTTTTGTGAGATACTGTTATCACGCAATCATAAGAACGAGCGCGAAATAAAAAAATTCGATTTTTTTTTTTGTAAGGATCCATGGGCGTGGGAAATTTTTTTTAAGTTAAACCAATGCATAGGTCGGTTAGCCTGTTAATTAGGCGTAAATTTAATTTCATTCTGGTCTCTCTATGACAACTTTTTCCTGAGATATCTGACTTTGAATCAAAAAAGATCCTTTTGCCTTTGATCATCGATATCCCAGCAACCAATGATTGTACAGTAAACTTTAGGGCAGCCTTAAAAACTTCAGTAAATTTCCTACAAGACCCTTTAATGATTAGTTGAGTTTTTTTTCACCCTCAATACTGATTTGAAAAAAATACAAAAAACGACTTTTTAGGTTGGCTTAGTAAATCTACCGGTTCTTTACAAATATTGATGAAAAGACTAATGTTGATAGGTAATTTTACAGTTTAATGTACTCCTAATAGCCCTGTATTATTTTCAAATTATTTTTCCGGACAGATTGATCAAAGTTTTACAAAACAATTAAAGGAACAAGTGATCATCAAAATAAAAAAACGACTTTTTTCTCATTTTGCGTTAGTTATTTGTTAACCCTTAATGATCGTAAGATTTTTTTGCAATACTCGCCCATAAGAGACGACAGAAAATTAAATAAAGTTCTGCAATATAACCAATTATTATGGAATTTGGCCATTTCTCATCCGATTTTAGTGAAATTTGGTATGCGCAATGGAAATGGGATTCTAAAATGATTATTGGATAAAGTTCTGGAATATGGTAACTAGGTAGGAACTTGGCCATTTGTTATGGAACTTGGAAATTTTGTATCCTATTTTTATGAATTTCAGCATTCACGATGAAAATGAGATTCTTAAATTATTGATAAAAAAAATCATTAAATACATGGAATAACCATTTTAGTTTTTCACTTTTAAAGCACATGTCGAATTTCTTTTATTCGTTTAAGGAATAGGCAAACGCCTTCCAAATTAACCATATAAATTTAACCAAAACTAATTTTAGAGTATTTCTATAGTACATGCTGAATTTGTTTAAAATCGGATTAAAAATGGCCAAGTTCCATCCTAATACGGCTTATTCCAGAATGTCATCTAAACATAATTTTAAAACCCAATTTTCATTACACATGCCGAATTTCATCAAAATCTTATAAAAAATGGCCAAGTTCTTACCTAATCAGCCATTTTCCAGAACTTTAGCTAAAATTCATTTTAGAATCCCATTTCCATCGCCCATGCCAAATTTAACTAAAATCGGTTCAGCAATAGCCAAGTTCCATCCTAGTTGGCCATATTGCAGAACTTTATCCAAAAATCACTTTATAATCCCACTTCCATCGTACATGCCGAATTTCATCAAAATCGGATAAGAAATGGCCAAGTTCCTTCCTAGTTGGCCATTATTATTATTATTATTATTACTTGAGGGCCATGTGGGGGCTCAAGCCACCCCGCACTGCGACCTAAAAGATCTTTTGTGCATTAAGCCCTACTTAATTATCCGTCCAGTCAATATTCAAGCTCTTAATGAACCTGACAATACTGCCTAACGGTACGTGATACATACTATCTGGGCTCATTAATCTCCCTCCTAGATGTTTTAATTATCCGTCCAGCCAATATTCAGGCTCTTAAAGAACCTGATAATACTGCCGACCGGTGTGTGATACATACTATCTGGGCTCATTGCTCTCCCTCCTAGATGTAATAACATTTACTTCTGCAAGAAGAGCGGTAGCATTGGGACTCAAGGACATCGAGAGGGCAGACCCACTCCCGTATTTTCCTATCCATGCCTCGTCTACCGTTTTGATTTTACTCTTGCGAGTTGCTGGAACATACTATCTGGGCTCATTGCTCTCCCTCCTAGATGTTTACTGTTGGAAGTACTTCTACACGCGATACATATTATCTGGGCTCATTGCTCTCCCTCCTAAATGTTTACTGTAGGAAGTACTTCTACACGCGTTACATACTATCTGGGCTCATTGCTCTCCCTCCTAGATGTAATAACATTTACTTCTGCTAGAAAAGCGGTAGCATTGGGACTCAAGGACTTTGAGAGGGCAGACCCACTCCCGTGTATTCCTTCCCGTGCCTCGTCTACCGTTTTGCCCTAGTTGGCCATATTCTAGAACTTTATCAAAAAATGATTTTAGAATCCCATTTCCATCGTACATGCCGAATTTCAT
Organism: Tipula helvola; assembly: GCA_963556165.1. Classification (NCBI taxonomy): domain Eukaryota; kingdom Metazoa; phylum Arthropoda; class Insecta; order Diptera; family Tipulidae; genus Tipula; species Tipula helvola. The sequence goes on from OY744481.1 coordinate 85,009,130, forward strand.
CAAAATCGGATAAGAAATGGCCAAGTTCCTACCTAGTTACCATATTCCAGAACTTTATCCAATAATCATTTTAGAATCCCATTTCCATTGCGCATACCAAATTTCACTAAAATCGGATGAGAAATGGCCAAATTCCATAATAATTGGTTATATTGCAGAACTTTATTTAATTTTCTGTCGTCTCTTATGGGCGAGTATTGCAAAAAAATCTTACGATCATTAAGGGTTAACAAATAACTAACGCAAAATGAGAAAAAAGTCGTTTTTTTATTTTGATGATCACTTGTTCCTTTAATTGTTTTGTAAAACTTTGATCAATCTGTCCGGAAAAACGGTTGGATGGATCAATTTGAAAATAATACAGGGCTATTAGGAGTACATTAAACTGTAAAATGACCTAGCAACATTAGTCTTTTCATCAATATTTGTAAAGTAACGGTAGATTTACTAAGACAACCTAAAAAGTCGTTTTTTTGTACTTTTTTCAAATCAGTATTGAGGGTGAAAAAAAAATTTGTTCTCAACTAATCATTAAAGGGTCTTGTAGGAAATTTACTGAAGTTTTTAAGGCTGCCCTAAAGTTTACTGTACAATCATTGGTTGCTGGGATATCGATGATCAAAGGCAAAAGGATCAATTTTGATTCAAAGTCAGATATCTCAGCAAAAAGTTGACATAGAGAGACCAGAATGAAATTAAATTTACGCCTAATTAACAGGCTAACCGACCTATGCATTGGTTTAACTTAAAAAAAATTTCCCACGCCCATGGATCCTTACAAAAATAAAAAAAATCGAATTTGTTTATTTCGCGCTCTTTCTTATGATTGCGTGATAACGGTATCTCACAAAAATTGTCCGCTCAAAACTAGAGATTTGAAGATTTTAAAGCTTTTCTTTTCATCTCTGTACGACCGTATTTTACAAAGATACAGCTCTTCAAAAAACACTTAAAAAATTGAAAAAAATTTGTGTTCCTTTAATTTTTTGGAGTAGTGTAGTATATTGGATGGATCCAGATTGATTTTATTGAAGGTTTGCAAAATATTTTCACTAATATCACCAACATAGATTTGACAATCATCAGGATATAAGTGATATTTGAAATATTTTATTACGTGAGGTAAGTCATTTACATAATAAAGAAATTAAAGAAAAGCATTAACTTCTGTTTAATAGCAAAACATGGTTTAAAGAGTCAAATGCTTTCGAGTAAACCAAAATTATAAGAACAACAAATGAGGTTAGGTGACAAGCCAGTTCATCAACAACATGAAGACAGGTTGTTGTTGTACTATGGTTATTACGAAATCCCGATTGAAACTGATTTAGATAAATTATCTTAGCTAACTGCTGATTGACTTGGTAACGAAGAATGATTTCAAAAATTTTTAAACTAATCGGTCTAAGATTATCCAATGAATATAATCAGGATAGGCCAGAGGTGATATAACATACGGTAGGTCAAAGGTGATATAAAATACTGTAAAACATTCTTAAGAAATTTTAAGTTGATTCTATCGTGACCTGATGAATTCGATTTAATAAGATAAGCGGCTTTGGAAATATCAAATTCATTATGCAGCTAAATGAGAGAGATATGTGATTATCTGTGCACTCAAACTCACGTAAAGGAATAACAACTGAAAAATAAGAATTGATGGTTAAAGAATTGATGATTGAAGGTTTTAATTCGGTCGAATTACTAGATTTTTGGGGCATAATCCAACATGATTGCAGTTATTAAATTAGTTCAACGTAGCTGCTTTGTCTTCATTAATTGGTTGTAAACGGTATAGTACTTATTAAAACCATTGCTCTACAGGAAGATGGAAAACGTTCGTTGCCAATGGGTAATTGTTGAGGGACATTAATGAGTATGCAACTAAGCTGTATCATGAGGGGTCTTGAATGGTGCCATATTCTTTTGGATCTTCTTTTTTCTACCAAGGTTTCTCTAATTTCCATAAGATAATTATTTCCCTAGATTTATATTTTTACTTAATTTAAATAATTTTTGAAAATAATAATTTTAATTATTTAATTTTGTAAATTAAATAGTTTCCAAAATTAAGAGAAATTAAGTAATTTAAGCTTTTTTGCAACGCTGATTGGAAAATTATATTGATTTTAGTAATTTTATGCCTTAACGATAAAATGGAGAGAAGCTGCTTAGGAAATTTAGGAAAATTATGATATAAAACCACAAGTGGACTGATTGATTATTGTTTAATTAACAATATTTTATAAAAGCACTTCAAATGAAAGAAAAGTTTCTGTAGTACAGCAGAGAATTGATGTTAGTGTTTCAAAAGAAATCAACGAAGCAGAAATATTAATCCTATTGGGAATTATGTAGCAAAGCAAACAGATATTAAATTCAGTCGGGTGGTATTCCAGAGATAAATAGGGGTTTGTGGACACCACTGGCAGTCATACACAAATAAATTAATATTGTTATAAAATGCAACTGATTTTTATTATTTGCATAATGTACGTATGCATTAACATATAAAAAAATGTAAATCAATAACAAAAAAAAAATTTAACACACAGATCGATAAAATTTATAATTTGAAATCTGATTTTATCATGCAATCCTTTTACAGTTGATTAATTTTAATTAATGTTTAATTTTATATGCATCTGTATGATATACAGATTTACATTAAGGATTACATTACAAAATGCATACGGTATGTATGCTGGTATATTGTTATGCAAGAGCAATCATTTGCAATAAATCCATTATATGTAAATTTGTATTTACCATATATGTATATAGTGTTGCCAAACACTACTATCCACTTTACGTTCTAATCGTTTATTAAACACCATTTACTATATAAAGAAAAACAAATATTCGGGCGCTTTGTTAACAACTATGAGTATTTATGTTTACAAAACTTTTTTATTTTTTTAAATTACTCAACCGTTAAAAATGTAACAAAAAAAATATTTTATACTGTGCTATACATAAATATGTATTTATACGTAATATTAAAAAAGCAAACAACTTGCAATAATTATTTATAATATCAAAAACAGAAGTTTTAATAATAAGTTTTCAACCACCCAACTACCCATCTTCGTTAGTTTAGTAGCAATGATGCTCTCCGTTAGCAGTAATGTTTATAAAAATGTATAAAAAAAAATTTTAGCTACTCTTTACTATAAGTAATAATACTGTACGTAATGTAAGAAATTTATTGAAGTAGAATGAAGTTTTTAATTATTACAAATCATTAACAGAATTCATTATTGTATTGTTAAAAAGTGAAATAAATTGTTTGTACCAAGGAGCTACATAGTTAATTATAACATCAAAGATGAAAATAATATATCGTGTTGATCAGGTGTGGGCAAAATAGAAGTAAAATGTTCACGGAAAATTGTATTGATTATGTCTAAATTCGAATTATATTCTTAAATAAAATTAAATTAGAAATTGTAAAATTTTATAATTTAGTTTTTAACTCCACATCATAAATCTATGGAATTAATTAGTTTAAATGTGTTTTTAACTATGATTTCATCTTAATGTGTCATATTTAACCTTGATCTCGTACCATTTTCATTCGTTTTCACTAAATTAAAGAATTTTTACCATTTCGTTGCATTTTATTACGATAGAACTAATTACTTAAAGTTGTTTGTAATATATGTAGATCTAAAAGCATATTAGAATCTTTGCTTACTCAATCAATACGATACTATAAAATTAGCGTGTTAATGACGATCAAAATCGGACTTATTCTAAATAATTGAACCAAAATTGTTCGAATATCAAAATTGTTTTCAAAATTTAAAACTAGGTTTCGCGGTTGCCCCGCCAAATTACCGAAATGTAAGACTAATTTCCATTAATTTCTGGAATTTTCATATCAACACTTATTTATAGTGAATTTTGGCAGTTTTTTCAAATTGGGAACGTTTCTAGACTTAAAATTGTGTAGTAAAATTCGGATAATTTTTTTCCATACCTTTTAAATTGAATTCGGGAAATTTAAAACGAAACAAATTTTCAAAATTATGGAAAACCAATCTCTATAGTGTTAGTTCATGGAAAGTGATCAAGCTTATTTTTTTTCCTGCCAAACCACAGACCATTTAAAACTCATTTTATTTTCTATGATTTCGAACGAGTTCTCTAAGAATTTGAAATGTTTACTTGAGAAAATGTCTCTCCATTTGAAATATGTTTTGCTATTTATGGGAGATTGAGAGGCGGTATTGGGCTCGTCCCCTATGAACAAGTAAAGTGATTTCTTCCTATTGTCTAGTCTCGCATTAATTAAAAGTATCTGATTTCGAGAGCAAATGGCACGAAACACCTTGCAACTCAATGCTCTGACGATTTCTAAATATATCGATAAAACATCACAAATTTCGAATAAAATGTGAAAGATATCAAGAATTTCGAAATAATCTCAAAAACGTCGAATTTTTTAAAATACCTTGCATATTCTTGAAAGTTCTTAAATATCGAATTATTCGTAGCTTTTGTTAAGAAATAGTATAATCATAAAATATGTATGTGCAAAAATTGTTAATTAGTTTTAAGTTTAATAATTAATTTAAATAAGTTTGGGTTTTAACTTAACTTTTAATGTTGAGCCTTTCTCATATTTTTAGGTTTTTGCTAAAATGTTTTATGTATGTATATGCAAAAAATCAAGAACTTTTAATTTTGTAAGCTTTCAATTTTCAAAGCTTTTTTAACCAAACCAGTTTACTCCGAAATACGATTTTAGTAGCAGAATTTTGGCTACAATTTAGAATATTTGATCTTAAAGTTAATCAACAATCATCAAAAGCTTTCAGTTTTAAAAGGGTTTCAAACCAAACTAATTTACTACGAAACTTGATATTATAAAGGAAAGTGGTATTTTCAAATAAATTTAGAACATTTGTTTTCAATAAACTTTAAGCTTGATGATTAATTTATACCTTTTGGGTTTGAGCTTAACATTTTTGAGCTTTTTAATAATTTCTGGTTTTTATTCAAATGGTTTATGAGCATAAATTGTGTATTTGAAAAAATTGTCAAGAGCTTTAGTTTTACGAGCTTTCAATTATCAAAGTTTTTTACATCAAACCATTTTACTCAGAAATTCGATTTTACATAGGGTAACGGAATTTAGAAAATGTTCAAGAGCTTCTAATCAAACCAAACCATTTCACTAGGAAACTTGGTATTGTTATAATCTTTCGTTTATCGAAGCTTTTTGAATCAAATCATTTTACTCTGAAGTTTGGTATTAAAAATAAGCAAGGAATTTAGAGATAAATTTAGAATATTTGTTACAATGAGCGTTAAAATTAATTATGTATTTGGGTTTAAACTTAACATTTCTCAGACTTTAAATAATTTCAAGTTTTTTTTACACTGTTTAATGTGCAAAAAATATGTATTTGCAAAAGGTTTCAAGAGCTTTTAGTTTTAAGAGCTCTCACTGGTCGAAACCTTTCCAATGAGCTGTAAGATTCATAATTAATTTATACTTTTTGTGTTCGAACTTTTACATAATTTGAGGAATTTGTTAAAATGTTTTATTTTGTATTTGCAAAAAATGTCGAACTTTTAGTTTCAAGAGCTTTCACGTATCGAAGCTTTTTAACCCAAATCATTTACTTTTTATTCTGAAATTCGATAGTTTAAAAGAAAGTAGGATTTTGGAATAAATTTAGAATATTTGTTTCCAATAAGCTTTAAGCTTGACACATAATTTATACTTTTTGCGTTTTAACTTAAAATTTTTGAGCTTTTTAATAATTTCTGGTTTATATTAAAAAGTTGTATGAGCATAAATTATGTATTTGAAAAAATTGTCAAGAGCTTTAGTTTTAAGAGCTGTTCACGACTATACCTAAAAATAAAAAATACAAAGAAACAGAACTAAAGGATCACGATCTACACACACAAAACTTATCTAAATGATTGTGAACAGCCTGCAGCATGCTTTATTGGCATCAAATTCATATATCTGAAATAGAAATAAGATATTATTATTATTGTGATTTTCTTATATAATTATTAATTTCAAACTTACTTTTTTTCGTCATTGTTGACAAATTCTATTATATAATTTTGACAGATGGTCTTATTCACAAACAAAAAATGTACTAAAACAATTATATATAAAAAAGGGGTAATAGAAATTATAAGTTCACTTTTCAAAAGCTTGTATACCTTTACACATTTAGGTTAGATGGCACTTTGCCACATTTTTTCGAATTATATTTTTTTTATATAAAATTGTTTTAAAAATGTCAAAAATAATAATTGTAAAAAAAAAAGAGAATTGTAAGTCTAAGTAGTCAGTCGAGAAGATTCCGTGAAAGAAGCAAGTTTAAAAGTAAAATAAAAAATAAATAAATAAAATAGTAGTGATTCAAAATAAAAACAGCCGTGATTTTATTATAACCGAAGCCGAACCAAGAAACTAAGGGAGAAATTTGGAGACGATATATACCGTATCGTTCATACATAATTTATTACTGCGCTTTGATATTGGAGCTTAACAACGAGAACGAGTGATTTGTACCTTACAAGTGCAATAAAAAAAATAGAAGTTTTCAACGGAGCGCATTGGTCACAATTCTGTTTACCTACGTGCTGGATACAGATATTGTTCATGGTCCTTCGAGCCGGATTGCTTTCCAAAATACAGCAATCCAGAAACAGTGAGTAATTAACGGTATAAATAAACACCTCGGTATAAACAACACCTAACGGTATAAATAAACACCTTACTGTTTACCTCGTGGTTTTTCCATTTTTTGCCAAACTGGTTTTTTCTATCGACTATTGTCTAAATATAGCGATTGAATTCAAAAATATTAAACCATACGAGTATAATATATGTATGTATGTTTTTATAATCCGTAATTATTAAATTCGCGTATTCCGAACATTTGTGAACAATTTGTGAAAAAGTGAAAATTAACAGTGAACAATAAAATGGCGGAAACAAGAGGGCTTAAACGCATTGTCAAGGCCATGGAGAGTATAAAGGCGGATGTAACGGTGATAACAGAGGATACATGCATTAGCAAGATTAGAGGATATTTGACTGCTTTGTGTGGGGAATGGAAAGAATTTCAAATTCTAGAAGAAAAGTCAAAGGGCAATTTTGGTGAGGCAAACAATGAGTTGGTAGAGAAAATTGAATCATATTACTACGACCTGAAATTAAAACTAATTATGTTAGAAAAGTCACACGAATTAGCTAACGAGAATCACGGAAATCATTCGATGGATGAATTGGTGTTAAATCAAACCAATTTCTTGCATGAAATGTCAGCAATTAATAAACGCGAAGGTGAAGTACGTTTACCGCGAGTGAATATTCCGCCTTTCACAGGAAGATATTCAGAATTTCCTTCGTTTAAAGATTTATTCGAGGCGTCAATACACAAGAACAAAAATATATCAGATGTGCACAAGCTTCAGTATCTAAAGGGTTTGCTGAAGGGCGAAGCATACACTCTGATAAATCATATTGCGGTGACAGATGTCAATTATTCCGAGGCGTGGGAGAAGATAAAACAAAGGTACGACAAACCTAAACATGTGATTTCTAATTTGCTGAAACAATTCATGGACCAGCCAGCTTTACAACATAGTTCAGCGAAAGGACTTCGTGCTATTGCGGATACATCAGATGAAGTCGTACGAGGTTTACGGGTTCTGGGTAGTGACGCGGAGTTACGTGATCCATGGCTCATACATATATTGGTAAACAAATTAGATGCTGATTCCAGAGAAGCATGGGCACACAACTCAACTGCAGACAATTATCCAACGCTTAAACAATTTTTTGATTTCTTGAATAACCGATGTGACACTTTAGAACATTTAATTCCATCTCCGAAGGTTAAAGTGACGGCTCCCAAGAAGGTGGGTGCCATGGTATCACAAGCAGCGATTGGAAGTAATTGCGTATTATGTTCAGGGAATCATTATATTAGCAAATGTGAAAAATACCTCGACTTGTCGATTACTGAACGCAAGGAGTTAGCAGCCGGGAAAAGGTTATGTTTCAACTGCTTGTCTTCGACTCATCAAGCAATTGCATGTCGTTCCAAATTTACATGTCGTATTTGCAAGCGTAAGCATCATGTAACGCTTCATATCGAACAAAGTGCTGAGGTTAACGAAAATAAACAGAATCAAGAGAATAATTCTGATAAAACATCAATGTCTAATCATTCTAATGTATATGTTACAGTGAAATCGCCAGATTATGCAACAAGACCGTATCAGGCTATTCTACCAACAGCAGTGATTTTGGTAGAAGACAAGTATGGACAAATGCAGAAGTGCCGAGTTTTATTAGATTCCGGTTCCCAATCATCTTTCATTACGGAGAGTTGCACACAGAGATTAGGTTTATTCCGTGATAAAACCAACATAAATGTGACAGGATTGACAGCGGGGAATTTGATTTCAAAGGCAAAAACAGTGATAGTGATGCGATCTATGTATAGTCGAAGCATGACCACCCAAGTTGAAGCGTTGATATTGAAGCAGTTACCAACACGAGTACCCAATTCAAACATCTGCGTTGGGGAAGAACAAGCTTTAAGGGATCTAGATTTAGCAGATCCACAATTCGATAAGCCGGCAGCCATAGATATATTGGTGGGAGCCGACAAGTTTTTTGAGATATTAGAGACAGAACAAAGGCGATCAAAGACATTGATTCTACAAAAAACTATATTTGGATGGGTGGTCTCAGGTCAACCCTTAACCACGAGCATCGAGAATACAGACAGTTTCACGGTACAAACGAGAGATGATTCAGATTTGGAAGACGAATTAAGAAAATTTTGGGAAATAGAAGATCTCCCAAACACCAGCACTCTAACTCCAGAAGACGTCGAATGTGAGCAGATATTTGTGAATACGCACCAGAGAAGAGCCGATGGCAGATACGTGGTTAAATTATCATTCAAAGGGCAAACCAGCGAACTTGGCAATTCATTATTCACCAGTACGAGGCGTTTTCTGTCATTGGAACGCAAACTATTGTCAAATTCGCAGTTACGAGACGAATATCGCAATCAAATGAGAGAGTACGTTGATTTGGGTCATATGATTGAATTACCAGATTCCATATCGCAAAACTACGATGATGCGAAAAGTTACTATTTACCTCATCATGCTGTTACGAAGGAGACAAGCACCACAACCAAAGTCAGGGTAGTTTTCGACGGATCAAGCAGAACAAGCAATGGGGTCTCATTAAACGAAAAGCTAATGGTGGGTCCAACTATACAACCGAGTTTATGGACCATATTGTTGCGATTCCGAACCAATAAAATCGCGATAGTGGCGGACATCGAAAAAATGTATCGCCAGGTTGTGGTAGCGGAAGAACACAGAAACTATCAAAGAATTTTGTGGCGAGAGAAACCGGACGAGAAAATTAGACATTACAATCTCACACGAGTCACATTTGGTCTTGCGTGTTCATCTTTTCTGGCGATTAGGGCGTTGCAACAACTTGCTGCAGAATCAAAAGATGAAGAGATCAATAATTGTCTAAAAAATGAATTCTACGTGGATGATCTACTTTCGGGTAGTCATGATTTGGAACAAGCGACTACAATGAAAGAGAAGTTGACCGACGTTTTAGCAAGTGGTGGATTTATATTGCGAAAATGGAAATCCAATGCACTCCAACTCAATGAGAACCTGAGTGAAGAATCATCGAGTGACATATGTAGTGATAAAATGCCAACAACGAAGACACTTGGTTTGAAGTGGTATACAAAAGAAGATGAGTTCACATTCGAAGTGCAAGATGAGAAAGAGGGTGTGGTCAATAAAAGAAAAATAATCTCAGAATCGTCCCGAGTATTTGATCCTCTCGGTTTCTTATCCCCGTCTATTATAATTCTCAAAGTTTTATTTCAGAAACTATGGCTTTTAAAATTAGGCTGGGATGACAAGTTACCACGTGATTGCGAAGACGAATACCATAAAGTGAGAAGCCAGTTCAAGCATTTCGAAGAAATCAGAGTTCCACGGTTCACCAATCTTGAAGGTGAGGTACAGATACATGGTTTTGCTGACGCCAGCGAGACCGCTTACTGCGCAGTGATTTACTACAGAGCAGTTAGTGAGACAGGACAAGTTTGCAGTGGTTTGATAACTTCGAAAACGAAAGTGGCACCACTCAAGAAGATTTCCATACCACGACTCGAACTTTGCGCGAGTCATCTACTATCAAAACTGATGATCGCTGTGAAAGAATCTCTAAAAAGGGAAGCTGAATATTTTGCATGGACCGATTCAAAGATAGTGTTGGCTTGGTTGTCAACATTTCCGGGTCAATGGAAAACGTTCATTGCAAATAGAACAAGTCAAATTTTAGAGCATTTTCCACGTAAACACTGGGGTCACGTCAGGTCAAAGGAGAATCCCGCAGACTACGGTTCAAGAGGTGTTAATCCAAGAGAGTTGGTCAATTTAAAACAATGGTGGAACGGTCCAGAATGGCTCGTTCGAGAGCAAAAATATTGGCCTGCAAGTGATAAGACGGAAGCAACCGATGAAACACATAATGATTTGGAACGTAGAGGGGTAAATAAAGCAACCATTACATTCCATGCGAGAGGTGATCCGAGTCCAAACGATTGGGTAGAAGAATTGTTCGAGCGTAAATTCGAGATACAAAAATTATTTCGGATAGTGGCGTATGTTTTCCGATACATTGAGCGGAAATTTAAGTGGAAGGTAAACACAACAACAGAGAATAGAACAGCGCAACTAACTGCGTCAGAGATAAAGGCAGCGAAAATGTTTTGTATCAAGAGGGTGCAAAGTGAAGCATTCAGAGATGATATCCAGCAAATAAACAGAGACACGAGAGTGAGTAACAGATCGAGGCTGCTAGCACTGGCACCATTTGTCGACGAAGAAGGGATATTGCGAGTGGGCGGTCGACTCCAGAACGCCGATTGTGAGTATGATTCTAAACACCCTATCATATTACCACAAAAACATATATTCACTACGAGATTGATATGGGGCATCCATTTCGCCAAATTTCATTCCGGCCCTACGCTCACATCGCATATTATTCGCCAAAACTATTGGATTATCAACGGGCGAAGCGAAATACGAGGCATCTTAAAGGGGTGCATTATTTGCAAGAGGCAATCGGCGAGAACTACAACACAAATTATGGGGAATTTACCAAGTAAGAGAGTCACACGAGCTAGGCCCTTTGAAAATTGCGGCGTTGATTTTGCTGGTCCAATATACCTAGCATCAAGAAAAGGCAGAGGAAACAAACAAATCATGAAGGGATACATCTGCATTTTTGTTTGTTTATCTGTGAAAGCCATACACATAGAGTGTGTGTCAGATTTATCCAGTGAGGCTTTTTTGGCAGCTCTAAAACGGTTCACAGCTAGAAGAGGAATACCTAAACATATACATACCGACAATGGCTCCAATTTTGTCGGAGCAAAACGGATTCTGGAAGGCGCATGTAAGTTAATAAGGCAAATTAATAACGATTATATAATTGCAGAATTTCTAAGCGAGAACGGAATAGAATGGCACTTTATTCCACCCGCGTCTCCTCATTTTGGTGGGCTTTGGGAAGCTGCGGTCAAGTCCGTCAAAAGTCACCTGTTAAAAACAACACGTAATATCAACTTAACTTTCGAAGAAGTCAGTACATTGCTTTGCCAGATCGAGAATCTCCTGAATTCGCGCCCGCTATGTACATCTTCTACAGACGATGATTTTCAGGTGTTGACGCCAGCACATTTTTTGATTGGAACTTTCACTGGATCAATACCAGAAGTTCACATTGAGTCACCGGAGAATCGACTGTCCCGATGGCAGTTAATACAAAGTCGAATACAAACCTTCTGGAAGCGATACTACCTAGAATACATAAATAATATGCAGCAACGTAATAAATGGCAGCATATCAGCGATAATTTCAAAACGGGAGACGTCGTATTGATCAAGGAAGACAACACACCCGCATCTAAATGGCCGTATGGTCGCATAATCGAAATACATCCCGGCAAAGACGAACTTGTGAGGGCAGTGACATTGAAAACAGCATCGTCTATAATTCAACGGCCAGCGGTGAAGTTATGCAAATTACCCGTAGGTTAACGAAAACTTGTTAACGAGGCGGAGTATGTTCACGACGATACCTAAAAATAAAAAATACAAAGAAACAGAACTAAAGGATCACGATCTACACACACAAAACTTATCTAAATGATTGTGAACAGCCTGCAGCATGCTTTATTGGCATCAAATTCATATATCTGAAATAGAAATAAGATATTATTATTATTGTGATTTTCTTATATAATTATTAATTTCAAACTTACTTTTTTTCGTCATTGTTGACAAATTCTATTATATAATTTTGACAGATGGTCTTATTCACAAACAAAAAATGTACTAAAACAATTATATATAAAAAAGGGGTAATAGAAATTATAAGTTCACTTTTCAAAAGCTTGTATACTTTTACACATTTAGGTTAGATGGCACTTTGCCACATTTTTTCGAATTATATTTTTTTTATATAAAATTGTTTTAAAATGTCAAAAATAATAATTGTAAAAAAAAAGAGAATTGTAAGTCTAAGTAGTCAGTCGAGAAGATTCCGTGAAAGAAGCAAGTTTAAAAGTAAAATAAAAAATAAATAAATAAAATAGTAGTGATTCAAAATAAAAACAGCCGTGATTTTATTATAACCGAAGCCGAACCAAGAAACTAAGGGAGAAATTTGGAGACGATATATACCGTATCGTTCATACATAATTTATTACTGCGCTTTGATATTGGAGCTTAACAACGAGAACGAGTGATTTGTACCTTACAAGTGCAATAAAAAAAATAGAAGTTTTCAACGGAGCGCATTGGTCACAATTCTGTTTACCTACGTGCTGGATACAGATATTGTTCAAGAGCTTTCATTTATTGAATCTTTTTAAACAAACCATTTTACTTCGAAATTTCATAAAACAAGGGATGACAGAATTTTGAGTTTTAAGAGCTTTTCAAACCAAACCATTTGGCTTTTGGCTTTTTGTTTTCAATGAGCTTTAAGCTTGATAATTTATTTATAATTTCTCGGTAATTTTTATACATTTTCATAAATTCTGTCTTTCGTTAAAATGTTTTAAGACCGTTCACTTATCAAAGCTTTTCAACTGAAATTGTTTTATTCGGAAATTGGAAAAATTCAGAATATTTGTTCTCAATGTAAAAGTAAATATCCTTCATCCGAAATGTGTTTCAATTTTCGAGCGTCCCATGTGTAAGAAAACCAATTGGTTTACTCAGATTTAATTTTGTGGACATATGCGGGCCATCGTTCAAAAGTAGTTGAAAAAGGACTTGATTCATTTGAATGGCCTTAAATAAAACGAAACATCTTGCAAATCTATGATTATGACGAGTGCCAAATATATCAATAAAGCATCACAAATTTCTAATATAATTTGAAAAATATCAAGAATTCCGAAATAATCTCAACAATGTCGAATTTTTAGTGTATCTTGAATATTATTGAAAGTTCTCAAATATCAAATTATCCATTGTTATGTAAAACCAAAGGAAATCCTCCTGCAAGTTCTTACAACTCAAAGCTAAGCGCAGAACATTGCCTTACAAAATTCCAATTAATTCGAAAATCTTTGGAAATCTCGAATAGTCCTATGAATGTCGAAAAATTTAAGAAATCTAGAATAACCCGTGGAACAATTTCGATTACCCCAGAAAAACTCGAAAAATCTCCATATTATTTGAATGTCGTCGATTGATTCCGAACAATTTCAACAATACAGAAAAATCTGGATATTAATGAATAGTATCGGAAAGACTGTAAAAATCTAGAACGAAAATTTTGAAAAATTCCGAAAATAGTAGGATTAGTTGTCAAATAACTTAATGTTACTAATACTATACTAAGCAAGTTAAGCTCCCTTTTTCAAATCAAACTCAACAATTTCTAATCAAAAATTGTTTGTAAAAGGTTGAATTGGTTTGACTAAAGGCTCAATTTTATTTATAAAAGTTTAAATTTTAAATGCAAAAGGGGTAAACTTAGAGTTACGCAAAACGTATAATACAAATAAATCAACGCGGAAAACACTAAAATTATTGTGGTTTGATGTAGAAAGCTTTGATTTCAAACGAGTTTTGCTAATTTTCGTCTAAATTTAAATTTCAGTTAGAACCTAAAGGAATTTTCACTTCTATGGAGTCAGCACCGAGAAAAAATTGTTGAACCGGTCTTAAGAAAACATTTAATAGCAACAGGAACAATTTCTTCTTTTTCTAAAAATTAGAACATCGCCTTTTCCTAAAAATTTCCTAGAAACGTACCGTTCTTCAAATTTGAAAAGGTGAGCTTAATCTGAGCTGCGAGTACCTAGTTACGCCTCTGTGTACGTTATATTCATAATTTGTATTATTCGCTACTGTCTAAAAATGGGAAGAAATCGACACAAGTCGATTGGAAAGCGCTTTGGAAAACGAATATAAATACAATACCAGTGAAATGAAGTCCAGCCACCGTCAACAATATTTAGTCAACCCCAGCCGCAAACTCCAACGATGAACGATTTTGATGAAATCATCAAAATTACCATCCATCACAATTGACGCACGTAACGATCGACAATAATTTGTTTATTTAGTCCAAATACCACCAAAACTCGATGGTACTGCTAGTGTGTGGTGTGATACCACCAATTCAACTATCAAAACATTTTAGGTGAATTTGCAACCACACGTTTCGTCAACAATTAGTGAAGTGCATGTACATAAACGGTTACGAAGTAACATAAGAAATCGCAATCGAAATATATTGACGCATTATTTCGAGGTGCTTTCGATTGCAAGCCATGCAAAGCTTCATCCTCGCTGCGATCTGACATAATTTCATCACTTGAGAAGTTCCGTAAAAAAATTATGTAGACCATCAATACAAAACCTATTGGTAATATCGTTACAATTTCGTTACATATAAGTAAACTAACCCCGAACCAAAATATGAATAATCAATACGTCAAGCTGCTTCTCAATAATTTAATCCGATTAAATGTTGGTCAAAATGTTGTTTTAAATTGGTCACATTATGTCCAGGTATCCACAATTACAATAATGTGAACACTGCAATGTTTGTAACAAGGTTCATTCAAAAAGTTCTCTGGTTTGTAACGGAACGAGCTTACAAATTTATGATAAATATTGAGATAAACCTCGTAACAACAAAATGCGATTTGACAGTTGTATTTGATACTGGAAGCTCTGTAAACATTTTGCTCTCAAAGTATATACCCACCGACGCAGTAATTGAAGAATATAATGGGATCCAAGAAGAGATTCGGCAATTAAATTTAAAATCGAGACCAGGGAGTTAATTCTCATTCCGTGGAAAGTATCATTGGTTATGGTATTAATGATATCGCGTGGAAAAAGCCCTCTCGTTGCATAAACGGCAGGGTTGTCACCAGATTACATATGTCGCCAACGGCTGAATGGAATGATTTGCAAAATCGCTAACGTTCCTTGGTATCTCTTTGAGTCAGGCCAGGATAATGGTAGAGTCCGTCCAAACAAATAAATGGTAGACCTCAATATTTAGCGATTCAAGAGCTTTCATACAACTCAAGCCTAGGGAGTGACATTTGCTTCAATGGAGCCACCTTACTTTTCGCAGTCAGCACACGTATTCTTACCTGTCCCTCTGTATTGATAACTCTGGAGTAGACTACGACGGCATATGCACCCTCACTCGCATCCAAAAATCCATGGATTTCGTATTTAGTAACACCTTCTAGGCCATCAGATAGGAAGCGAGGTAAGTTTAACCCGGACAGTTCAAGCAGTTGATTTCAGATTTTAATCCACGATTTGCTACTGCCACATTAGCTGTGTAATGATAGGTGCCAAAAATCCAAATGGAACATATATCTGAGCCACTTGTGGGATAAAATGTTGTTTAGTCAAAGTTTCATTAACTTTGAAAGAAACATCGAAGGAAAACGAATCGTTTGATGATTTCCAAACAACACCCAACATTTTGTGAAGATCTTTCTGTTCGTCGAGCGTAATTTTTCGGCAATCACTTTCCGTTAATTCTATGTAAGCAGAGACCATACCTTCCTCAAGTTGATGTCACGATTTTAAGTACGTCGGTTTTTTCATTTTTGAGTGCAATCGTTTCAGTAATGGTATTTTCCACCGTGATTAAGTCGTCGAAGCGACGTAGAAATCCCTCAAAATGATTTGTATTTTTTATTGATCGACCTAGATGCTGTAATGAAGCTATGGCAAGAAATGGGGCGCATGAAGTGCCATACGTTACCGTTTTCAACTGATAAGTTTGAAGTGGTTCGGAGGTGCTATTTCGCCATATTGTTTTGTGAAATATGCGATCTGAGGGTTAAATCCATATTTGGCGGTACATTTTTTCTATGGCTGCCACTAACGATACCACATATTTTCGAAGCCTAAGCAACATTGACCACAATGTAGGTTATAGAATTGGTCCCACCAATAATGAATCCTTGAGACTCTTGTAAGAATTTTGAATATTCCGTCCTTAATCATTCATCCACCACAAACTTCCACTCAATCGACAAGGAATCGTTTAAAGGCTACTCCGTAGCAATCTCCTGACAACAGTGCATCAGATTTAAACGTTAATGATACCATGTATTGACCACCAGCAGCTATTCTAACCGTTTCATTGAAGTGTTTGACGGCCAATCTTTCTTCAACAGTGCGTATTCTTCTTTGTAATGAATGGACTCCAATTCCCAAAATGTTTCCAAAATATTATCCAACTTACAATTCAACTGAAAACTATTGGGCGTCTCCCGATTAACATTCGTATTACTTCCTGAAAACACCCAACCAAACAATGTGATTACGACGAGTATTACCCTTGAATCCGCAAGACTCAATTTTGATAGTTGTATTGTCATCAGCTGTGTTTCAAAATAACAGCGTGAGTTGATATACTTACAGTACTTCCTGGCTATTTACTTCTGTTAGCATTTTGTAAAGAAGAGGCATTTTCATCAGTAATTAATTTAACTCTTAATCAAATTGGCACAAAGAAATTGGAAATATGTTTTAATTGCAAAAACGCACTTTTGTACCACAATACTAATTTCGATTTTGATCGTTTTAAATACGTCTAAGTTTCCATTAAGAAAAGCTGAGCGTTATAATCCAACGATAATATCGATAATCACTAAATTAACCAAAATTGGCAAAAGCCAATCACGAAATTTTGTTTGAGATGGCATGTTAAAAACATTAATCAGAAGTATAAAGCATAAAAAACGAAATCTTCCACTTTTTAAATTTAAGTTTCATCCCTGTTGTACGATTGAGCGCTCCAAGAGCAATCAATGCTCAATCACGGTGATTCTCTCTTATACCTTATCGTGATGATCACATGTATCCAAATTTCGTAAAAAAAGAACGAACAAAATGCGATCATTGTAATTTACTCCCATGAAAAATACATTTAAAAAGCCGAATATTTCGTTTATTTTGCTTTATACTTCTGTTTCATGTTTTTAACGTGCCATCTCAAACAAAATTTCTCGATTGCTCACGCAAAACCCAATTGAGATAGGAGTAAATTACAATGATCGTATGTTTTTACGAATTATCGTGATAAGTAATGATCACGGTACGGTATAACAGAGCATCACCGTGATTGATCATGATCGCGCTTGGAGCGCTCAGTCATACAACAGGGAAGTAACACATTTGCTACGCAATATTTTGTTAATAAATAATTAAAGGGAGTTAGTGAAAATTCGAATAAAAGGGTTAGATTCTTTGTTTGGATCGCCATCTATTTCCACCGTTCCCCGATTCTATAAACTACAAAACAAAAAAAGAGAAGAAGAATTTTTGACCATTTGTATTTGTGTAAAAATGTCACTTTTTAGTGTCACTACTATAAAACAGTTATTCACAATTATTTTTGTGGGTCGACCTAAATCACTCAAAATGACAGTCGCCAGATTACTGCCTTCACCTTAAAATTGTTAATAAAAATTGTATCCTTCGTAGTTATTGACAAAAGCCTGATATATACTTTCAAAGGATATCGGCGTTTCGTATTGATCTCCCCGTTAGACCAAAACTAAAGACTTATTTTTCAAAAATGTCTAAACTGTAGGCTGGACATTTCGCGCGAATTTTTTAATAAATATCTAAAATTGGAATTTCATGAAAGTACCAATTTGGTGTGAAATATCTGTTGAAATGCTACTTGCCATCTACTGGTTCAAAGCTCTAGTGCAATATCTTCCATAGTTGAAAGATATGTATGTTATTTTGATTTTTAATGATCTTAGATTCATCATTTTGTCCTTAATAAATATTATGGTGCACAATAGGACTCACAGTAGCTGTTATAATAAAATACCTGCTTGTAATTTGGCATTTTATAAATGTTGGTGAATGCTCATACAACAAATCAACCAGGCAAATAAATGTAGAAATTATCAATCACTCTGAAATAGCTCTATAAATTGCAAATGTTGGTTATTGGTTATCCAGTTTTCCAAATCCTAGTTGTAACACTAAATTTCGCATATTATTATTCTTATTTTATAGAGTTTACCCAGCGTACCATTAATGCTTCAAGTTTATCCACCACTGACTTTAGAAAAACACTAATTATTATTAGTTCTTCTCCATATTTTTTTTTTTTGTATTATTGTATAGCTAAACGACCGGTTTCATGATTTGTCCGCTCATGTATATCCTTCCGAGTGCAGTTTGCTTTAAATCCCTTGTTATTGTAGTTAAAAATAAATTGAAAAAATGTATTTTCAATTTTCTTAATTGAAAACGGTTGTATTGGCAATATAAAATCGTTTTTATTTCTTTTTAACGCTAGGATATCATTATAAAATTTAATTGCGACAGCAAGGAAATTAATTTATTGTACGAGTTTAGAATGGATTATCCGAATTGTGTTGTGCGACTGGTCAAATGTTTCTCACATAACGAGAATTTATTTTTGCTGAATAATCGTTAAAACGTAATTATACATTGTCTGGAAGTATTGGGATTTGTGTACTCGTGCTTATATCTCAATCTCAGATTTCTTGTTTGGTTCTTCTATCACCATAAATTGAAAATACATAACTATCGTATTTTATGTCTTGACTGAGTAAATTAATCATGTAAGTTTTCATAAAAATAAAAACAAAATAAACTTATTGTTGTAGCTCTAAGTAAGGTGTAACCATTAAAGGCAAGCTGGAAATAAAAATTAAGAAATATTTCATTTATTTGCAAATTTTCTACTTATTACAAAAACAAAAAGTTTAAAATTAAATTTAAATTAAATTTTTCTTATAGAACCACTCATTTGGAATGCAAGTTATTTTGTCTTTGTACTATATTTGGAAAAAGTCAGAAGAATATTTTTGATTTATGTTTAAGAAAAGAATTTAATTTTAATTGTACATAAATGGTAAAAATCAAATATAAAAACATTATATGTTTGGGATGGATAAAATGTTGGTGACCATTATTATTGGGATGTAATTATCTATACTCAACCTACATTATATCAATGAGAGCGTGTAACGAAAATGGTAAATTTCGTTAACAGAATCATGGAACCAGAAATCCAGTGCGGTCTATTTAGCACGAAGGAGTGATACGAAATTACTGAATGTTGCCATGGAACATGGGAAATGGTTGGCCTATCCAGCAAAATCACAACGGAGGTTGGCAAATTTTTTTATTTTTTTTTTTATTTGCTTAATTAAAATATACAATAATTTCCATATACAATTAGTTAGTTTATAGCTGCATGAACCCATAGGGTTATACTACAACTTTACACTGTGTAAATATAAATAAACTTAACTATGACGCTAATTATCAAAAAAAGCATTTTTTTTGTTAATCTTTACTGTGACCAAATAAATGTTGTAACCTTTTTTAAAATTTGTGGTTGAGTTTGCATATTTATTATAACTTGGAAGTGTGTTAAACTTAGCCCCGCTTCTAAACAAAACATTATTTCTACTAGCAGAAGTGGCGGAAAGATCAATTCTCAAGTTAGAACGCCTTCTTTTAGGATAATAATGTAAATCTGCAACTCTGCTTAAATTGAAGTTATGCCTAATTTTATTTTTTATTATACGAGCAGTTCACGATCAACAATGTTGCTAAATGAAAAGAATTCTCTAAACAGTATATTAGTTGGGTATAATACCGGAACATTTATGATATATTTAAACGCTCTTTTTTGCAAAATTTCTAATTCATTTAAGTTGTACATCGCACATCTACTCCAAATTAGGTACATGAATCTAGATTGAACATACACATTTTATAATAGTAACAATAATGGTTTTCTAAGATACTCTTTCCATCTATTGATAGCAAAAATATAGGGAGAAATTAATTTTTTTACTATATCAACATGGTTTGTAAAAACTAGTTTAGGGTTAGCCCTTAATCTTGCATAACAATTTCCCGTACATTTATAGAATCGCGCGCGCAATTCTATAAATGTACGGGAAATTTTTATACAACATAACAAATCGCATTGACAAAATTCTACTGTATAATGATAATTATACAGTAGAATTTTGTTTGAGATATCAAAAATCAAATGTCCAGAATTAAATATTCTTAACCAGAATATTATGTTGAGATATTCTGGAAAATGGAGATTTCCATTTTAATTTTAATATTACCGTATTTCTTGACGCATAGTTATCCGGATCTATATTGAACTTTTATGAATACGCAATAAATATTATGTTCGATACTAAAACTGCAACATTTTTTAAATGCAAGATAACTATGCGTCAAGAAATACGGCTAATATTAGAATTAGAATGGAAATTTCCATTTTTCAAAATATTTCAACAAAATATTCTAGATAAAGAAGATTTAATCTTCATTTTCCAGAATTTAAATTTTCGTTTCTGATTAAAATGGAAATCTCCATTTTCCAGAATATCTCAACATAATATTCTGGTTAAGAATATTTAATCCTGGACATTTGATTTTTGCTATCTCAAGCAAAATTCTACTGTATAATTATCATTATACAGTAGAATTTTGTCAATGCGATTTCTTATGCAAGATTTTGTAATGCAAGATTTTGTAATGCAAGATTTTGTAATGCAAGATTTTGAAATGCAAGATTTTGAACTTGCAAGATTTTGTAATGCAAGATTTTGTAATGCAAGATTTTGTAATGCAACATTTTATAATGCAACATTTTGTAATGCAACATTTTGTAATGCAAGATTAAGGGGCTAACCCATTGTATTTGCAAGATTTTGTATTTGTAAGATTCTGTATTTGCACGATTTTGTACTTGCAAGATTTTGTAACTGAAAGATTTTGGATTGGCAAGATTTTGATTTGCATGATTTTTAAAAAATGCAAGATTTTGTGTATTAAATTTATAGGATGACCGATCAAAAATAACCTGGCGTTAGTGGTGATAAATCTGAAGGATCAGGCCTCTATCTGCGTAGAAAGTATAGTAAGTTCTTCATATGAACAGATTTTATCTCCTAAGATCCTTTTTAAGTGGTGTTTTGCGCTTTTAACCTCAGCTTCCCGTAGCCCTCCAAAATGTGGGGAGCGAGGTGGAATGGTGTGCCAGCGAATGCCCTCCTCGTGGCAATATCGTAACATTTCTAATTTGAGAGTTTCTGAATTAAATAATTTCTGAAGTTTGTTTAATTCTGATTTTGCTCCAATAAAATTGGTTGCATTATCAGAATAAACATTAGAACAGCGACCACTCCTAGAGACAAATCGGTGAAATGTGGAGAGAAATGCTTGAGTTGTGAGATCTTCAACTACCTCAATGTGAGTAGCTTTAGATGAGAAAAAAATGAAAATTACAATATAATGATATGATTTGCATACAACATTTGAGTGGAGTTTATTGGTAACATTAAATGGACTGATCCCACTATTTTCAAACGACTGGGATGTTTACGTTTTACTGGCAATTGTCCCATAAGTTGTGTAATTGATAATGGTTTATTTCGAAAACAAATTTTGTTTAACGAAACTTATCAAACTTTGAGGACCTGAATGAAGGTTACGTCGATGTTCTTTTTTTACATTCATGATTGTGAGTGGATGATTAGCAGGCAACAACAGGGGGTGCTTTTGATTGTACGTTAAGAGTTCAGAGTTTTTTAATCGACCACAAACTCGCAGCAGCCCTTTCTCATCAAGAAACGGACTAAATATTTCTAACCAATTTATTTTATAATTAAATTTGTTTTCAGTTAATTGTCTGATTTCTTTGGCGTAATATTCTGATTGTGCCGATTTTACTAATCCGATTAATGTGTCTTCAATTTGCTGTGTAGTTAATTGATTATTAAATGATGCTTTTTCAATGCCGCGAATATTATTCGATAAGAACTTCAGCAGCGGCGAGCAATTGCAGATAAACACACGAGGACAACATTAAATACAAATGGTGTCTAACTATCGCCTGGATCTTTATAATTTGAACCATATTTTTTTATTTCAAGCGATTCTTCCTGATTAACAAAAAATTGAGGTCCATGCCACCACAACTTACAATATTTTAATTGCGGTGGCATTAATCCACGGGATACCAAGTCAGCGGGATTTTTTCGGAAGAGATATGAGCCCATAATTCTGGAGGTGTGATTTCCTGGATTTGGGATACGCGGTTAGCTACGAAGGTTGTATATTTAGCGGGAGGAGAATTAATTCTTTGGGAGAGTAATTTCTGAATCTGTTCACAGAATAGTTCGGGTGAATTTAATTTTTAATGCGGTTACAACCCTTTCGTATAATTTTGCCAATAGTAGTGAGGCACATAACTCCAATCTTGGTGTAGTTTGACCTTTCAGCGGTGCAACCTTTGATTTCGCACAAAGAAGATTGCAATTGTTTATTGCTTGTTTTGACTAATAGTAAGTATATAAATACAGGATCCGTAGCCCTTTTCCAACACATTACCAAAACTATGAAGTTCTATTAATTCTGAATTTGATTGTATGATACATCTGGGAACTTAAATAGTCTGTAATGTATTTATTTGAGTAGAGAACTCAATCCAATAAGATGTGAGTGTTTCGGGTATTGCATCGTCCCAATCTAAATTTGGAATAGCCCACACTTGCTGCATAAAGCGTTTGGCAGAAAATATAACTGCAGTGCAAGGACCTAGTTGGTCGTATAACTGAGCAATTTCAGATAATACGGTACGTTTTTTAATTAAAGATTATGTACCAAATTTAATTAGAGATATGTTGATGACATCATTTTTAAAGAATACCAATTAATACCTAAAATGTGAACGATATGATTGGGATTATTTTCTATGTTTGAGGGAACTACATTTATGTTGTTAGATGTCCATTTTCTTAATTCAAAGCCTCCAGTGGCTAATAATTTGATTAATCTTTTTTTATAGAAGCAGCTTCCGTTGCTGTGTTTGCACCAGAAACTAGATCGTCAACGTGCATTTCTTCTAAAAGAACTGTACATGCATTTGGATATTGGAAATATTCATCGGATGCTAACTGCTTTAGCGTCCTTATGGCGAGAAATGGTGCGCTCGTGGTACCGTATGTGACCGTGTTTAAATTACATATAGACAGAGGATCGTTACTTGATTTACGCCAGAATATAAATTGTAAAAATCTGTCGTTTGAATGAATATTAATCGGACGATACATTTTTGTAATGTCAGCAGTCATAGTTATAGGAAATTTACAGAAACGAATGATAACGGATAGTAAGTCATTTTGAATGGTTGGTCCTGTCATAAGTGTGTCGTTTAGAGACAGACCAGATATTGTTTTTGATGAACCATTCAATACAGCTCGCATTTTGGTTGTGGTTGAACTTTCTTTTAAAACAGGATGATGCGGAAAAAATAATATAAATTGGGAATAGCTCCTTGACTAATTCCATTTGATTCAATTTTATGTACTCTGGTATCATGAAAAGTTTGGCATTTAAATAAGGAATGTTCTTCCTTATAGAACTTACAACTCATTTGTTTCGTAATTTCAGTTGCTATATATGATTGTACCCCCAATATGATATTTTGAAATGATTTTGATTTATGATTATCCTTGTAAGATGACATCGCTTCGAGAATAGAAACGCTCATTAGTTCTTTTATGGACGGGATTCCATCTTTTGGCTTTTTGGTTTCATTTTGCTGGCGAGATATTTGGTCAACTAATTCGGAAATATGGAAAGTTAAAATTAAATCCCAATTGTCGATTGAAATTTTTAATGCTTTTAATGCATTATATTGTTTCTAGAAGCTTTCAATAAATTCTCGAAGAGCGGTAGGACAATTCTCCTTACGAACAGGCTTTAAATGATATAAATATTTTATGTGTAAATATTAATTTCGCGGCTCATTCTTTTAATGATTAACAAGAGATTCCCAAACTTGTTTGTAATTCTGTTCCGTATTAAGAATAGATTGTAGCTTTATTTAAATTCAATCCACGATGTGAAACTACCGTCAAATTTAGGAAGCGAAATATCTGGAAGCGGGAGGGATAGCGGATGATGAAACATTCGTGGGAATGGCTTTTCATCAATTTTTTTTGTTATTAAGCGTTTTTAAAATATTTCTAATTGACGATTCAACCGATCTATACAATTAGCTTCAAAATTGGAACGATCTATGTCGTAAGTTTCGATAGCGGTAGGATCTATGTCCACTAAATTTAATAGCCCCATTAAAAAAATCTAGAGGTGTTAAATCACACGATCTAGGCGGCCAATTGACAGGACCATTTCTATTATAGTAAGTGGACATCATGTCGAGTATAAATCATTCGAGACATTTACAGGCACTCAATGTTAGACGAAACGAACGAAAAAAAAACGGTTCAATGACGTCACCAGCATAACAACCACACCATACAGTTATATTTTGTGGGTGAAGTGGTGTTCCTTGAAGCACATGAGAGTTTTCATCTGGCCAATAATGCATAAATTCTGTTTGTTGACGAAGCCATTTAGCTAAAAATGCGCTTCATCACTGAAGATGATTTTGCAGTGAAATTGGTCATCTTCTTCCAACATTTCCAGAGCCCAATCCGAGAACGTACGTCGCTTCATATAAGATCGAGTGGCTTTAGTTCTTATGTTAACTTTATCTTATAAGAATTGCTTGTCTACTGGGATGATAATTACGACCAAAAATTGGAATTAACGCTCCTGAAGTTGCAGTCACCGACTCGGAATTTTTGTAGTAAATTTTAATTATTTGGAAATATTGTTCGTTCGTGTACTTCACCATGATAAAAATGTTGTCGTTACTGAATGTTTTGACACTGACAGTTTGGTTATTGATTTAAGGGTGCATTCACAGTGAAAGTTCAAAGTTGTCAAGTCCCAAATGGAAAATCCGATAGGATTAAAAATATAAATCCGTGGTCACAAGAAATAATCGCTTAAGCAAAAAAATTTCTAGAGAGGTACAAAAAGTTCAATATTAAATTCATTTTTCACTTATGCCGACTAAAGATACTACGGTTTGCGAGCACAGGTTTTGGTGGCATTATCATGTCAAATTTAGTGAAGTTAGAGCAGAAACAGAAAAATTTAAAAATGTAAAATAATTTTTGTCTTAATTCGCCTTAAACGATTAGTCCTTGTGACCCCGGAAATATTCAAATATTCGTAATTGAAAAAATTAAATTTTCATGAATTTTCTTTCAATGTTTCTAAGAGGTTACTACAGCTGAACTGGACATTTTCTTATTGAACTAGATCCTTTCTACCTAAAACATCTCACTTTTCCGGAAAATGTTGGGGAAAAGTACGTTAGGATTCCACATTTATTTGCTTAGTACGTATAAATCAAACATCAAAATTTTCATGTATTCTCTTTCCAACATTTTCCGGCAAAGCGATATGTTTTTTTAGATGGAATAGATCTAGTTCAATGTGAAAATGTCCACTCCAGCCATAGTAACTTTTTTAAAATATCGAAAGAAAGTTCATGAAAATTTTGATTTTTGACATCAGTTATTGAAAGAAGAGGATTCAGCTTAATAATTACATCAATCTCAAAAAAAAAAAAAAATCCGCCGAAATGTTTTCTTGTTTTTCTTTACAAAACATCATAATATTCATCCATACTAGTAAACAGTTTGGGGATCTACGACAAACTTCTTACTTTTATATAGTCGTATGAAATTTTTCCTTTAATATGTTGTTGTTGTTTTTAGGACAAATTTGGGACAAACTCCTCGCGAATTAAAATTTAGATCTACAAATTGACGATTTACAATTCTAGAGAGCACTGTAAAGGAAGAGTACGTACCGCCATCTGTCAGCGTGAACTCCGATATACATCTTGTGCTTTGCGGCGATTTCAAGATCGATGTCATCACTAAACCCGCTTCATCAATGACACCTTCGACCTAGACTGCGTCTCTAACACACTAGCCTCGACGACTTTGGAAGGCACTTGTATGTCTGGATCTCACGTTCGTCAGGTACATCACCGCTGAGACCCTGCGCTTCATATCGTACTTCTCGTACCATCGTCCAGTACTTAATCGTTTGCAAACCACCACCGTACTCTCATTCCATGATGCTAATAACAAATAAATTTATCTTAACAAACCCATACATTGTGCCATTTCCAGCACCGCTTATAAACGTTATCAGGGAAAATACCTACGACCGTGTAGAAGATCCCTGTTGAGCCATCGATATTAATTTGCTTTTTCGTAGGGCGGATTAAGAACGAAATTGACAATATTCTCAAAATTGTTGCTTTTTTTTAAACAGTACCGGGAGATGAAAGCAATAGGCTTTCAATATCTAAAAGGCTTTAAGGGGGCAATTTCCTCCAGACAACAGATTTTTCAATATTTTTTTACAAAAAGTTGAGAGCATTTATTTTTATTGCAATGAACCAAATTAGGCGTGGAACGCCCAGATCCTTGTAGTTAACTAAAATCCACCAAACAATTTTTTTTCGTTAAAACAAGTCATTCCGCTTTGCATGAACCTAAATTTAAAAAACAAAAAAAAAAAAAATCGACAATTTGATGACAAAAAGACTAAAAAACACTTTATACGAAATTTTAGGTTTGTGCAAAGGCCGATAAGTTAAACATTATGTACAAAATTTCAAGTTGATTGGTTCGTTACTTTTTCAGTTACATTCCATGACGCGGAAAAAAACACGTCTCGAGAAAAACTCGATTGAACTTTTCGTTCTTGAAAAGTAGAGTTTAGAGCGCTTATTTCGCATCATTTCCGTGATTTCCTAGGGACCTTTAGGACTTTGGCTTAAAACTTTGGAAATATGTATATTCTTCAGATACTAAATGAATTTCTATAATAAAAGAAATGCAATAGAAATTAATGTCTGGAGGAGGTTTCCCTTAGTTAAGTCTAATATTTGCACTATTTGCACACAATTTTGACTGTTTCATTTTAACGTTCTTGCTTATATTATTTAGCTGAGACAAGTTAAAGAGATAATTATTCGAATATAGTTAGAGCGGTCTTCGGTGATCTATGCACATAATTAATAGTAATTAAATTGTAGCTTTTTTATCAGAGGAGAGTTGAAGAAGTACTATTTAATTTTCATTTACATAGGTAAAATTACATAAAGTTTTTTAAAGGTCAAAATACTGTTCAAAATCAAATCTACAAACTAAATTAAATTATCTTCCAAATATAAAACACTTAATTTTTTTATTTTTTTCATTATATCTTAAAACCACCATAAAATAAGTTTATATCATAATTTCACCTGTAATCGAATTTTATTTTATTGTTGTCAACGTTTTTATGCGAAACGAAAATCGGGCGACACAAAAATCATAAAAATCGAAAAAAAAAACACTTTTTTTAGATTTATCATCAATCATCGATTTTGTGGTGCCACACAAACCCCAAGAAAATGGAAAATAAAAACGAGTTGATCACCGGTGGGTTGGGTTAAGACGGTGACGAATAATAACGACCAATCTGGCAACATTATTTAATATACTGGATATATTGTTTTGTATGTGTGTGTATGTATTGTTTAGCTTTTAAACTTCAGACAACAACATACGTAATCACACAAATCAATTTTTATGGGTTTTGTTGTAAAGTTTTTTGTTTTTGTTTTTCAACCACCCTCGCATATTGTTTAAAGTAAGTTATTGATGTGTGCATGTGATTTTATGATAAAAACGACAAATTGACTTTTTTTCTACTTGGATATTATGCGGTTTATGGGTATCGGTGGGATGTATACTAGACGATATACTAATACTTTTCACCTGTTTCAAAGTTTTTTTTTCTGGTTTTGGGGCAAAATTAATCTGGAGACATAAATCTTATATAGCTTTTTGTTTTATTTTATGTTTTATGTTTTAAATTAAAAACCAATATCAAATAAAACTTGTTGTTTGTTTTACGGGCGCAGAAGGTGATTTTACTGTAGATAGGTAGTGAGGCAAGGGCAAAACGATAAAAATTGTAATCGATGTAGTTTATCAGTAAAGAAATTGATTTTATAGTTGTTTTGTAACTGTATTGAGTGCGAGTTCACCAATAAGGATTTATATAAACTCAACTCAAGCTAACTTTCAACTCAACCTAGAACCCTCCCACAACATGGTCCAAAAACTTCATGTGTCTATGAACTCAACGCTCAACTTAACCCGAACTCAATGCTCAAATCAACGCGACTCGAAAAACTACATTCGTACTTGAACTCAACTCAAAGTAACTCAAGCCAACTTGAACTGCTCCTTAAACCCTAACCCAATCCCAAATCAACTCAATCCCAACCCAACTAAACCCGAAAACACAACGCCAAACTCAATCTTCAAACCAGCACATATAAAATATTGCCCAACTGCTAACTTACTGCTAATTCAACTCCAACTCAACCTGCAAATGCAACCAGACTCAACCCTCAACTCGGTTCCAAATTCAACGCCCAACTCAATCGGCAAACAAACAAATACAAAAAATTGGTCAACGTGGTTATCGACACGTGGTTTTGAGTCAATTCGTATGGCAGGTATCCAACCCTCTTGACGTACAGGTTCCAAAAGCTTTTCAATTCTCCGCTTATAACAATTGGCATCATTAATGCGAAAATGACAAATTAGTTGGTAAGGTGGATCTCTTAAATGACCGAATGAGGTCGATACGAAAATATCATAAAAGGAATGCCAATCTTTTAGCAATCTATCAAAAATAGGAAGACTTAGTCTTGGTAACTTAATGTCGGGTTTAAAGGAAACTGCTCAGAGGATTAAATGATTTTTCTCGATAAAGACCTTGAAGTTTAGGTACCATCGTGAAGTAAGCGTCATCGATTGCATCCATTTCAGGCGATAGTGGAGTCAATATCAAACATATCGTCCTTATCTCGATGAACTGCTTATACAATTCTTAGACTCTCTGCAATCTCTTCTGGTTAGCTGATCTTTAATGATCTGTTTTCTCGTGTTTAACTTCTCCATATTTTACAGGTTGATTGAACACTTAACTTTGGATCACTTAATTAACAAAATTGATTTACCTGAACGGGTTTCCCACGATACGTCACTATAACTGTGTAACGTTTGGATTTTCATCACGTGATGAAAATGTAACTAGACCGATTTATTTATAATAAGGTGCAATAATGTGCCGAAAAACTGGTTAAGCGGATGGCTGGTTGAATAATTGAATCGGATGATCCGGCTCGAAGGACCAACAAAAATGTATGCACCACACACATTTCAACTTATACCTGCTTTAATATTAAGGTGGAGCTGCTAGTCTCCCATCGGGCGCGTCCCCAAGTGGCGGATAGGGGGAAACCCTAACCGACTTGTCGGAGGGTAAATGGGAAATAAAATACCATTCGTCGACCAAAACTAGCTAGGGGTGGTTCCCTGAATATAATAACCAATATGGGGGACTCTAATGGAGAAAACCTTACGGCGCAGGGAAACGGATACCCAGTGCCGGCGACTTTGAGGGGTGAGCAAGCGGGCTCCCAGTCGTCGTTATCCAATGACCGCAATACTTCAGAGGTGATAAGTTCTGTAAATCCATTTGGAAGAAGTTCCATAGTGCCACGATCACCAGCAAGACTCTATGCAATGCATAAGTCCGAGAAAGTTATTACCCCAAGTGGTACTCTAATCAGTCGACTGGACAATACATCCGGGGGGGATCGATCCTCTTCGAAGGCTGGCCCTATGGATTTTGAGGAGGGCCAAACATTGCATGAAAGAAGTGATGCCATCGGAAATTTTACAATGCGAGCAGTAGGATTCAGTGAAAGAACTGTTGACCTAGAAAAGGAAAATATGGATCTCTTTGAGAGGCTACAGAAGATGGAGCAATCATCTGCCAAGCTAAGCGAAGAAATTGAGTATCTAAAGCGAGAAAATGAACTTCTAAAAATGAATCGGGATGCTAAAGAACAAAGCGAATTAGAGAGTATTGAACCAAAGAAAGTCAACTATCTCACTGATGAGGATGAATTAGAAAGGGAGACGAACTGGATCCTAAAGAAGAAAAAAAAAACATTCCAGGAAGGGTAAGAAAAGAAAAGCTGAATCGTCACCTGAGGTTGAGCAACTAAATGTTAGTGGAACTACAAGTACCGAACCGGAAGTTGTCCAACCTGAGGCCAATCAACCGAAAGGTAGTAAATCTACCAAGAACATTGCACCAAAACTGGTGCAACCGAAAGAAACCCCCCCCCACCAATAAGTATCGTGGGAGTAACCAGTTACCCAATAATTCAGTCACTGATGAAATCGGTTACTGACAAAGAATATAAGGTAACAGCGCTAAACAATGACGTTTGGAAAATTAATACTCTGGACTCAGAAACCTATAGAACATTATCTATGAAGCTGAATTCTGAAAAGTATCAGTGGTTTACCTATGAGGATGAGGACAAACAGGCTCGTCCGACAAAAGTTATGGCAAGAGGTTTGCATCACACTTGCTCAAGCGAAGAAATAATGGAAGACTTAAAAAATAAAGGTCTTAAAATACTAGATGATGTGAATATGATTAAAAAAGAGAGAATAGAAAACCAAGAAGGAAACCCAACTTTCAATAAAAGGGGACTCCCTCTTTTTATGCTAGTATTTGATAACTCAGAAAATGTTCAAAATATTTATGGTATAAAAGCAATTCTTCACATGAAGGTAAAAATTGAACCTATGAGGAGAACCACTACACGCATACCACAATGCAAGAAATGTCAGGGATTTAATCACACCCAAAAATATTGCAGCCGGGATCCGAGATGTGTAAAATGCTCAGGTAAACATTTTACCCAGGCATGTACAATAGGGAGAGATGTACCAGCTAAGTGTATAAATTGTAAAGGCCAACATCCGGCCAATTATCGGGGCTGTGAGGTTGCTAAACACCTACAAAAATTAAGAGATAAATCACGAAATCAATCGCAAAATCATGAAATTCGAAGGATTCAACCATCAAATCAGATGGATCAAAATCCACAACCAAGCAACGCAGGGCAAAGAAGAACATTTGCTCAGGTAGTGAAAGGCTCGGGTTCAACCAAATATATGGGCTCTGAAAATAATCGAATTATGGAAAACATTATGAACAGCATCGAAGCTATTACAAAGCGGCTAGATGACCAAAGTAACCTGAACAACATGATATTTGATCAACTGAAGAAAATGCAACTCCCACAACGCAATCCGATAAAAAATGTTAAGTAAGAACACAACTTTCAGAATAGCAATCTGGAATGCGAATGGACTTATGCAACATATTAGAGAAATAGAAATATTTTTAAATACAGAAAAAATCGACATTTTTCTAATATCCGAAAGCCATTTTGTTAAATCTTCGTTTGTTAAAATCCGGGGTTATAACTTATATCATTCCATTCATCCAGCAGAAAGAGCAAGAGGTGGTTCAGCACTACTAATAAAAGAAAATATAAAACACCATGTAGAAACAGAAATCGAAGAAGAAACAATGCAAGTCACCACTGTTAGGATTCACATTAAACACAGACAGCTTACTGTCTCCGCAATATACTGTCCTCCCCGGCATAACTTGAAAAGGGAGGACTACATTAAACTATTTAAATCATTAGGACGTGATTTTATTATTGGAGGAGACTTTAATGCAAAAAACACCTATTGGGGATCTAGACTTACGACGTCAAAGGGTAAAGAATTGTTTCAAGCAGCCCAGACATCAAAATGTGAATTTTACTCTGGTGGTTCCCCAACATACTGGCCCAGTGACGAAGCTAAGATACCGGACCTAATGGACTTTTATGTAGCAAGAGGTATATCTCAGAACTATATTCACATTGAAAACAGCAATTCTCTAGTATCGGATCACTCACCGGTTATCATGACAGTCAGTGAAACTGTAATTCAAAGGGAAAGTGCACCCAGATTAACAAATTCAAAAACAAACTGGGATCTCTTTCGTGAAATAATGGAGGACAAAATCAATCTCCAGGTACCGATAAGAAATTCTCGACAGTTGGAAGACGAATTGGAGCAACTCAATGAAATAATTCACTATGCTGCATTGGCAAGCACTCCCATTTTACAAAATAAGAAGACGCTTAACATATCCTACCCAATGGAAGTTAGAGAGTTGGTAAGAGAAAAACGACGAGCTCGTAAAACCTGGCAAATTAATCGAACACCGGAGAACAAAACAATTCTTAACAATTTATGTAACAGCCTCAAATCACTTCTTAAAGAAGTTAAAAATGAATCAATCAACAGATATCTAGTTAGCCTAACTGATGAAAAAAATTCTGATTACTCACTGTGGAAGGCGACGAAGGGACTCAAAAGACCCAAAATGCAAGTGCCTCCACTTAAAAAGGATGATGGAACCTGGGCAAGAGGCCACAAAGAGAAGGCTGATCTATTTGCGGAGTATCTCCAGGAAACCTTCCAACCACTACCAAGACAAACTGCCAATGAAAATATAATATCTATTCACAAGCTGGATGAGTTTGAAATACGGCCAGTAACTCTCAAAGAATTAAAAGAAGAAGTGAAAAATAACATGAATGTTAAAAAAGCCCCAGGGTATGATTTGATTACTTGCCAAATTATCAAAGCTCTACCTAACAAAGGATTTCGTAAGCTACTACATATAACCAATGCGAGCTTTCGGTTAAAATATGTTCCGAATCAATGGAAAGTAGCAGAAGTAATCATGATACCAAAACCTGATAAACTACCTAACGATAAAAAATCATACAGGCCAATTTCTCTGCTGCCAATTATGTCAAAACTCTTTGAAAAATTATTACTAAAGAGACTTAAACCAATAATTGAGGACCGACAACTGATTCCTCCACTTTTCCTTCCTTATTGGCTCATAGGTAGAGGCTCTGAGCTTACAATTCACAATAAGCTGCTGCTATATCGGCAAATTTTGAAGCCGATATGGACCTACGGTATACAACTCTGGGGATGTACCAAGCAAACAAACGCCAAAATGATACAGACGTTTCAAAACAAGGTTCTTCGTAGCATCGTCGATGCTCCGTGGTACGCAAGAAATGAAGACCTTCACAGGGACCTACGGATGGAATACATCAAAGAGGAAATAAAAATGCATGCCGCAAAACACGAAATAAGGCTCCAGGAACATGGAAACCCCTATATTCGCCATATGATAGATAACCCTGTCGTTGAAAGAAGACTCCAAAGAACGAGGCCACTTGACCTAGTGAATTACCAAACTAAAATTAGTAAATAGGTTTAATTGATTATGGGGCTAACCAGTGGGTTACACCCCAACAAACGTGAATTTTACTAGATATATAAAAATTTGTATTTGAAAGAAAAATTGCTAGATGAGCGCAGTCTCAGTCGTAATAAAATAAAATGGAAAAAAAAAAAAATATTAAGGCTGAATGCCTAAGCCTAAGTTTATATACTTAAAAACATATTTTAGTTTTATTTCTGGTTTTTCAATATTAGTTGTAGTAAACCAATAATCAAAAACCTAAGCTTTAATTCCTATTTTAATCTTAGACTTACAGACCCAGTTTCTAAATCAGCTTAATTTTAGATAAACTGTTTGAGATAAGAGGTATTGGAACTTCCTTAATTTCATAGTCCACCCTTTGTGAGTTTAACTTTTTGGATATAAATTGCCAATCCGGTAAGGCAAACAAGCTTATCTGTAATCAAATAAGAATAACATAATTGTCAGGTGGGATTCCTATACTTATTTGACTATTCTTTGGCTATTTGGTTTAGAAAATTTTTATTTTGGTTTATTTCAAATAATTTCCAATAAAAAGTTCAAAAGGTCGAATTTAAATGATAATAATTGAGATTCAGTACAAATCGTGACTTTTGTGTATAAAAATAAAAAATCTAGATAACCCCTTTTAGTATTAATTAACAGACTATTCATAAAGTGCACAAAATCTCGATTCTTTCTATATCATGAGTGCCAAACAGTATATTGTATGTGTGTATGTGTCTTGAAATGTCTTTTTTTATATGATTCGTATACGTACGTAGATAATTAAATATTGTTCATCCGAAGTAAAAAATACTAATAAAAAAAATCGAGACAAGCGTCTGTGACATGAATATAAAATTAGATGGTGATAACCCAACTACCATATATGGTAACCATAATCACCTATCCAGAATAGGAAAATTTTAGAACAGGAATTTTTACTCATTCGTATATAAATTATAGGAGTACAGTTTATGCTCCAAAATTTTATGATTATTACCACTATCGTTACTACATATTATTATGGGACATATAATTGCATGCCATTGTTTTGTATGCAAAATTTATAGTTTCATTTAGATAATTTGATTATGTGTTTTGATTATTATATGGGTTTATGGTAATTTTATTAATTTATTGACAATTTATTGTATATACATACATATAAAATATTAAGGCACATATGCATGAATGTACCGGCATATTGCTACAAACTGAAATATTTTATTATAAATAATAATTATATTTTGCGACTGGGAATATTTTCAATTTTATTTATTTTCCAATTAAATATTCATACATTTCAATAAACAATTTGTTAATTTAGTACTAAATCAAAGAAATTGAAATAATATTGATTTGTCTATAAAACATACTTATTGCAAGTGTGTTTGTTTATTACTGGGTTTCTTATTTACTTTGTAATCGATCTAATCAATCCGAGCGGAGTGCTGCAAACCATCCAAGGGACTCCCAACACTGTACTGACATATGTGTACAAGGTTGGTGGAGAAAATCATTTTGCTTCCCTTCTCTATCGGAACTCATAGCCGGTATCTTAGATCGAGAGATATTGATTGCGATTTGCCACAACATTGATGAATATAAATGGCTTAGATTAATATTTTCAAAGCAATAGTTATCAAATAACTTGTTAGTAGAAGCATGAATCTATATCAGGTGACAATAAAATACAGAGACTCCACACATTTTTAAAATTTTTAAAAACACTTTTAAATATTTCTCAAAATTACAAAAGGTTTAAAAAATCACTCAATCGATTTTATAATCATTTAACGATAGAAAATCACACATCCAGTTTAAACAATTTAGAAATATTACATGTACAACCAAAAAGCAGACGTTTAGATAACTTAGAATCTTACGAAATCCGAAAAGCTATATTTCTTAACCAAAATATCCTCAACGAACAGAGAGAAATCCGTTTCTCACCAATTACCGACCCCGCATTGTTTTATTCACATACTCATTCAATACCATAAAATTACTAATTCGTCGGGTTATAAAAATAAAAAATAAAAAAAAAATCAACATCTGGAATTTTGTTATTCAGCCGTTGACTAATCAATAATCATATACCTGTGTTTAACTCAACCCCTTTTAATTTTTAATGTTTATTGCTCTTACCAATTTTACCTGTGTTTAACTCACCCCCCTTTTTTAACTTTTAATTTTTAATGTTTATTGCTGTCACCATTTTTATTGTTTACCGCTCCCACATTTTTTATTTGTATATTTTTGCTTCAATTTTTGCTTTTTCCTATAACTACATTTTTATTTTTACAGTTTAGTAGATACTCCTGATGATGGCCTAACAAGCTAAAATCGATCGAGTGATTTTTTAAACCTTTTGTAATTTTGCAAAATATTTAACAAGTGTTTTTAAAAAAAGAAAATTTAAAAATGTGTTTATTAAGTGCGTTTCTCCAATTGCCTATGGCAAAGAGTGTAAAAAGTTTACTGAGACTGATTAAATTCCAAATATTTCCAGAATTTGAACTAAATCATTTGAAAATTTTATAGACTACAAGTTATATTATTATCAGTTCAAAACGTTGAGCATTGCTATGCTGTGAAATCCATAAAATACATTTGTAAATACGTCAACAAAGGAAGCAAAATGATCGTGTATGGAGTTTCAACAAGAAATAATTTGAATGAAATCTCTCAATATCAAATCGACATCATTCCATGAGTGACTATCGGTGTGTTAACACGTATACATATTTCAATTTGTTTTGCTTTTAATTCAATAATATAAATTATAATATAAATTTTATTTTCTTATAATTAATAATTCTACATAATATTAAATAAATAATGGTAGATAAAACTAATTTTTGACGTGGAAATTTAAGTTTAAATTCATTGTGTGCTAAAATAGCTGCATTTATTTTTTGGGAATCATAATAACATTTTGTGTGTGGCTTTGCATTATTGTGGTAGTGTTCTTGTATACTGCATTGTGAGGTCATTTGAATTCATTGATAAATTTTGGACTAACTGTGTATCAACAGGCGTTTAACTCGCACACAAAACTAAAATATAAAAATATAATAACAATAATTTAACTAATTCATAATATGCACATTGAAGATTGAACTGTCGTAATTTGGTGTTTGTGTTTGTGAATATTATTGCTGTACATTTATCAGCTGTTTTAACAATTTTGGCATTTTTTTTTTGTTTTATTTACGCACATAAGGATCGATTTTATATAT
The DNA here is from genome assembly GCA_963556165.1 of Tipula helvola. Classification (NCBI taxonomy): domain Eukaryota; kingdom Metazoa; phylum Arthropoda; class Insecta; order Diptera; family Tipulidae; genus Tipula; species Tipula helvola. The sequence goes on from OY744481.1 coordinate 85,046,173, forward strand.
TGATATCAACAGCTGTTGTGCAGGCTGCAATAAACCATTTGGTGCTACCGGTCGAACCATAACTTGTGGTGGTTTCTGCTGTTCCATCTTCCGTTCTGAATGCTGTTCAATCAACACAGCTACTTATAATTTAATGGCAAAGAACTAAAACCTTATTTGGGTTTGCAATCCCTGTAAAGAGTTGATTGCAAACAAAATATTTAATAAATTGTTAGTGGATCAACCAGCTATCGACCATGTTGGTGCTTTATCTCACTTGTTTGATTGTATTAAATCTAATATAGAAGACATATTATTAGATAAAGTTCAACAACAATCGGCTTCATTAACGGCTCTTAATCAGCAAAAATCAAGTTATGCATCATCTGAAAATTTAAACGATAACATTAATTCGACAAACTCGATACCAGCAAATCATATTTTAAATATACAAAATCAACATCATACTGGAATTCAACATAAGCGTTCAGTTGTAATTGGCACCGGTCATGCAGTTCCTTCACTTCAGGTGGTATAGAACCTCGTAAAACTATTTTTATTACAAGACTACATAAAGACGTTTCTGAAGCTGAGGTGAAATCCTATCTGAAGGACAATTTCAATATTGAAGATGTTAACTGTCGGCGTATTTTATCTCGACGGATCACCGAAGGTGATCGAAATTTCTCTTCGTTTAAGATAAATGTAGCCGCTGCAAATTTTGATAATTTATTACAACCATGTTCGTGGCCTGCTGGTTGTTTAATTAAGGAATTTATAAATTACAGCAGGGGTAATCAGAATAAAACAAATTTTCCTGTACTTCAACAGAATCATTCAACAGTGTAACCAACAACAGGCCTGATTTAATGACATGACAAACTATTTGTTACAATGTGACGTCTCCTAGATTATTTTACCGAAATGTTGGACGAATGTCGTCGAAATCTATCGAATTTCTCAAGTTCGTCTACTAAACAAACTTCCAGTTCTATGCCATCACCGAGACTGGATTTTACAACGGCATATTTAATAACGAGTATTTTCCAAATGACTATATCGTCTATAGATGTGATAGATCCATCCAGAATACGAAGTTTGTAATTTGAGTGGCTGTGTTGATAATGTAATGTTACTTGGCGATTTTAACTTAAGCGATGTTCATTGGTCGTTCGATCCTGAATCTCTGGATTTGTTTCCGTCAGACGCTCGATCTGCCAATGATTCTCTTGTGTTAGATCCGTTATTCAGTTTTAACCTAAAACAAATTAACCGCTACTTAAATAGTAATGATCCATTTTTAGATTTAGTATTTGCAAATAACACGGAAAAACTCTCTGTTCGTCAATCTTTTGGACCTTTTTCAATTAGTGAGAATGATATTCATCATGTTTCTATTGAAGTCGAAATTTGTACAATCGGTCTCAAAGATAAATGCCGGATTTTTTCGAATGATGCCTATTATTACAATTTTAAGTCCTGTGACGTCTATGGTCTCTCCGATTATCTTAAAGGTATTAATTGGGGTGTTTTATTTAATAATAATATTTTAGACGTAAATGTGGATAAATTTAACAACTTATTATTTGCAGCTTTTCATTGGTTTGATGGCAGCCTGATAAATTTGCGCAATCGTAAGAATAAGGCTTACTACAGACTTAGGGAAAATGATTGCGCACATAACAAGTCAATTTTTAAAATTCTTCTGGACCAATTTAAGTCTGAATTTGAGTCTAAATACTGCCAGTACATTAAATCGATTGAAGCTAAAATTAAAAGTGACCCTAAACAGTTTTGGAAATTTGTGAACGATAAGCGCAGGGCAACTGGATTTCCATCTACAATAAAGTATAACAATATACAGTTGAACACAGTTTCTGACATTTGCGCAGGGTTTGCAGAATTCTTTCAATCAGTGTATTATGGCGTTTACGAGTTTATAACTTTAGAAAAATTTATTAATTTGTTAAAAACGCCACTTTTATTTTTATTATTTAATTGTTATTTATTTATTATTATACTTTATTCATTTATTATGAAAATTTAATTTTAATTTTGTATAAAGAGAATTATTTATTTTTACAACTCTTTGTTATTATTTTAATTTATTTTTCACCATTTTGTTGGTTACACTCAAAACGTGTAATTTACGACAAACACAAAAAGCGACATGTTGTCGCTGTAGAGATTGATACGAGACTGATAATAATAAATTTATTTTGTTTTATGTTCATTTTTGGACAAGCCGGCCAGCGGTTGATTGTTTGTATGTCATGTGACATAATTCCCAATGAGTTGGACAGGTGGCACCCAATGTGTGGCGAGCTTGTGGATGAACCGGAATAATTGTACTGGTGCATTGGGTGAACTGCTACAGTATAAAACGTATGATATTCAAGTTGATAATAATCGCTTCATCGTTGCTTCCCAACATAACATCCCTCATTTAATAATAACGGAAGATGAGATTACCAAGGCTCTTATAGATTTTAAGGATGGATGCGGACTAGATGGAATACCCTCATCTATTCTTAAATCGGTAGCATCCTACATAACTACACCTTTATGTTATCTGTTCAATCAATCTTTAGCGAGTGGATATTTCCCAGCTGCTTGGAAAATCGCACACATTGTTCCAATTTATAAAAAAGGCGATCGCTCAGATATATCAAACTATCGGGGTATTTCAATTTTGTCTACCATACCAAAACTTTTTGAATTAATAGTAACTAATCATTTGACATTTTATACAAAACAAATCATCTCATCTTTCCAGCATGGTTTCACTAGTGGTAGATCAACATCTACCAACCTTTTACAGTTTACAAAATTTGTTATTGAATCAATAGATTCTAAGGCGCAGGTTGATGCAATCAATTTTGATTTTGCTAAGGCTTTTGACTCAATTGACCACAGAATTATTATAAAAAAACTTGCTGCGATTGGGGTTGATCCAAGGTTTCTAAAGTGGATTGCATCTTACTTAGAAGACAGGAAGCAGTTTTTTCTATTGAATCACATCAAATCAAATTTTATTTATTGCCATTCGGGTGTTCCTCAAGGCTCCCACTTGGGCCCAATTATTTTTCTTTTATTTGTGAATGATGTCATCGATATATTTAAATTTTGTAATGTTCTATTGTTTGCTGAAGATTTGAAGATTTTTATGCGAACTCGGTCTCTAGTTGATGTTGATATACTACAGTCTGAAATAAATAATTTATCTAGATGGTGCTCTGTTAATAGATTGTTTGTTAATATAAGTAAATGCAGTGTCATGTCGTTCTATAGGACTTTTAACCCTATAATTTCTAGCTATTATTTTGACGATAATCCGCTTAGCAGAGTAACTTCAATAACGGATTTGGGAGTTATATTTGAGACTAAAGTAACTTTCTGTTTACATATTGATAACATAATACGTAAAGCTAATTCTATGTTAAGCTTCATTTTTCGAATGACAAAGGAGTTTCATGATATATTTTCATGTGTAAGTCTGTATGTCTCTTTGGTTAGATCACACCTTGAGTATGCTGTGGTTGTATGGTATCCCCATCATGCAGTACACATCGATACATTGGAGTCAGTTCAGAGGCGATTTACCATTTATATTCTAAGGAAACTCGGGTTCTTTTCTGATCGTAGTCAGCCTAGGTGGAAACAGATATGTGACCAGCTGCCTGATTTTCTAAAAAATAAGATAATGGGTAAACGTGTAAACTTGTAAAAAGCAAAGATTTCTTTTATTAGTTTGCAATTTTTTGATTTTATTTGAAGGAGTAGTCAAATAAAAAAATTGCGAACTCATTAAAGCAAGCTTCGCTTTTTGCAAGTTTACGCACGTTTACCCATTGTCTTATTTTTTAGAGAATCAGGGTGCTGCCGTCTTATGTTGATAGGTGTCATGATCTTCGTATTGATACTTCAGAAAAACGTCGTAAAATTGCCGCGGCTATGTTTGTGGGAGATTCTTTATGTGGACGGGTTAATTGTTTAGACCTCATTTCTACCTGGTGCATTTATGTTCCCAAACGAAATCTACGCCAAAGGGAATTCTTATATGTCCCATGCCACAGGACTGAATATGGAAGTAATGAACCGGCGGCTTCTATGTCTAGAATATTTAATGAATAATTATTATCTTTTTTTCGATTTTTCGAGGTCAAGACAGATTTTCCGTGTTGCAATTCGTAAGTGTGATTTTTAACAACCAATTTTGTCTGTATTATACATTTGTAATTAGTATTTAAGTTAAAATTTTATTTTCTAAATTATTTCGTGATTTTAAAAGTTTTTATGTTACTATTCATTAGGTTGTTTTACCGTAGAATAGTTTGTATATAAAATAAATAAATAAAAAATAAAGACAGATACAAGCAGCAGCAGTGAAGCTGTGTGGTGTATTTTAGGATTTCCAATCCACGAGAGGGATGCAACTGTAGTTCATCTTGCTGGTCCTCTTGAAAACGAACAAAGAGTGTATTTCAGGGAAGAAAACATAAAGGACAGAGCAACAAATTCACCGGACACAACATCAACTGTGTTTTTCTACTATGTCACACAGATGATTTTGCAAGAACTTCGGTGCATGCAGACATTCCGGCTTATTACACTTGGAACGCAACATGAAAGAAATTTGAAAGAAAGAAGAGAGGCAAAGCAGTAGTTAGACAACCTGAAATATTTTCATCAAATGCTTTAGGAAGAATATACACTGTATATCCGAACAACGCTGAATGCTTTTATTTACGTTGATTCTATGCTGCGTTGCACTGTAACACTGGACAGCACCAAAGCGCGTGCGAGTCACTTCATTTGCTGGAAAACGATGATCATTGGGATAAGTCAATTGTAGATTCATTCACTTCGCTGTTCGTAATTATTTTAGCTACATATTCCCAATCACAATCAGCACAATTGTGGCAGAAATACAAAGACAAATACAAACACCAAAGTAAAATAGTGAATTTTCCAACGGGATTTCTTAATTCTCTCGATGTTCCCGGATTACCGTCACACATTCTGAATTTGAAAATTGGAGTGCCAATTATATTAATCCAAAATATCAATCAGCCAAAATTATGCAATGGCACACGATTAGTCATGAGCAATTATACGAACTGTCTGATCTTTATGTTTATGCAGAAAACGGACACACAAAAAATGTAGTCAATCCAATAGCTTTTCAATAAAAAATGTTTTTCCATGAAAGGGGGTTACATTTTGCAACTGTGACTTCAGATTCGTAATCAGCGACCCAAAAAATCCCTGAGTGCAAAGTATGAGATAATTTACTTGAGTTTTTTAGTTTTGGCCAGCTTTTTTGTGGAATCGGCCGCACTGTGCGTCGTCGCGATTGAGAAGCGAGAATATATAACAACCAAGTATCTTGTTTCTGTCATTGACAATATACAAATGAAACAAATCAAAACTAATAAAGTTTAGTGTTTCCCTAAGAGTGCAAACTGTTGAATGGTTTCAATTTGCTGATCGGTAGAAGTTTTTTGTTTTGTTCTTTGCTTTAAATTTGATTATGTCTAAGGTGTACGTCTTGTTTGTTTATCAATTTTTTTTTTTTTTTTGTACTTGTGTAGAGATGATGATAACTCATTCTTGACTCCACACAGAGTATTTCGATCTAGTTGTGATTTTTGTCGTAAGCTGTAATTTTACAGTGGTTGCGAATGAACAGCAGATAATAAACGAGGTTGCACAAATCGATGTACCCGTCTTATTCTACGATATATCACTACTATTATAATAGTTGATACACCATTTGCAATCAACCATTCAACCGATTTGTTTACCCGCAAGCAATTTACAATTTGATAAAGTTTCGCGTGTTGTTTGTTACGCGGCTGGTTGGGGCAAGGATATATTCTCAAAGGAAGGTCGACGCCAAAGTATTTTGAAAAAGTTGTGTTTAGCCGTAGTTCCATTCGTAGTTCCAAGAACGACTAGGCGCTTTTTACGACACGACTAGGCGATTTTTACGAATTACATGAAAGTTTTATATGCGCTGGTGGTAAGAAGGGACAAGACACGTGGACCTGTGATGGAGATGCACCGTTTATTTGTCTCGTATCCAACGAAAAAAAAACGATACTATCAAACAGGAATCGTGGCATGGGGAATTGGTTAAAATGCGTTTTATAAACCGGACGTTTATGCTAGTGTTGCGCTTATACGTAATTGAGTCGGCAACAAATTGGTACAAGAAGGATTCGGCACGGATAGTTATACTATAAAATAATTTTACATTAAAACGAATAAATGTTAAGGTTTATAAATTTTTAATTTATTTATTGAATACATTTGATTAATTTGCAGCAGGACGCTGACAGCATACATCCAAAAAATCCTCACATTGTTCTGCCACCTGGTCATCTGGTAACTCTTCTACCGCATCTTTACACTCATAAAAACGGATACAATCTTTAGTACCGTTTGCACACGTCGGTGGAATTGTTGCTTGGCTCATCATAATTAAGGCAAGCGTTATGAGTAGCACTGAATATAGTTTAACAAACATTTTTGTTTAATAAATGAGGTTCTTTTTTGTTACAAATTTAATAATCGACTACATTTGATTGTTAGATTTCGTATATTTATATAAAACCATTAAAAGCAATTTGCAATAGTCGATAACCTTGTACGGTTTCGTACTCGGTATATAACTTGATTGATTACCATAATCTCTGTCAATTTTTAAAGCAAACAGAGCTGAGAATTCACAGATAGAATCTATTTAAATGTAGACCTCACACAGAGTAGAACAGAAGAAAAGACAGATCGCTTTATACCTCTTCAAATAAACACGTTTATATGTACATACCAGCAATACCGTGTTCTTTTAATTTATTATAGAATAAAATAAAACCAAGTCTTTATAATTTAATTAATAAATGCGTGATTGTACTATATTGACCAGCCTTTATTCAAGACAAGCCGCAGCCATTAATCTCTAAGCGTTTATAATTTCCAAAGAGGGAAGTATAGCTTATCAAGGGCTGAAAATCTCACAAGTTTCTATAGTTTTGCTTAAAATTATAATAAACGGAAGATATAATGACGTATTCCGGAATTTAAAATTGAACGTTGTTATTCTTGTTTTTTGATGCAAATTAAAATCAGTATGTTGAGAGTTTTATTTTTTTTTTCGCGTGGATCTACAAAATTTAGCATTTTTTAATTTTAGCTACAGCTAAATTTTACGTTTAATCTAAATGGAAAATTTATCTTAGCTTGAATAGTATACTAAACTTTAGTGTTAATTCTCGTAAGCTAATTTGAAAGAAAAATGTTTTAAAACTGAAATTATAGAACTTAAACTTCCATTACAACGGGTCACTGAATTCATATTACATACCTAAGGTAAAATTAGACGCTATGCCAATGGTTTACAGCCTTGTATAAGTGTATCTACAACTGGTTTTGGTTTCAAGGTTACAAACGGTGACGATTACAAACCTCTTCAAATAGTGAAAAAAACTGTGTTTAATGGTTCATGCAGAAAGAAAAATACTTTTCTGTGGAATAAAAACGTTAACATCGTGTGAATGAAAAGTGTTAACGTCCTTTACAGAAATATTTTATCAGACCCAAACCATCCTAACTACAAGCATTTCCGAGATAATATCCGATCGTTCAACACGTCAGACGTACCAATGCACTTCACACCTACAACCAGTTAATGCACAAGCACCCCAATTTGCTCAGCTTTATGTAGTCGACAGTACCCAATGAGAATTGCAAGAGTGGTATACTGTACCAAATCGATCGATATTTTCGACAACATAATCGTTTAGCTCAAACGTACCAACTTATACGAGATGTCGAAGCACAAGTAGCCGCACGCGCGGTTGCGGCACAGGATGAGAAACCTACTATCAAGATGATTTTCAGAAGCGACCGACGATCCGATCAACGGTGCTACAATAGGCCAACATCAAATGAGATTGCAATGGTGTTTGTAAATGAGTATCAATCAATCCAGAAGATCTCAACAAGCAATTCGCCAACTTGAGCATTCTAAGTTTCAACATGGACCCTAGGGTATACTCATTGATGTTTCCCTACGATGAACCGGGATGGCAACCGAATTGGGGGTATGAAGACATACGCAGGTGTGAATAAGAATCGCGTCAGCAACAAGGTTAGCATGCTTCAGTTTAAAGCAGCTAGGACAGCAATCCGGGACGATTTCAATCCAATCATGAGTTCCGGTAAGCTTACGCAGCAATTGCTGGTGGACTCATATCTTCAAGTAGAAGCCAACAATCTGAATTACATTGAACAGAATCAAAAGCGTCTTCGAGCAGAGCAGTATCTAGGTCTCGAAGATCATCATGTGACGCAGGACGCTATCAATCTTCGCTAAGTATAGTGTCCGGACTTATTCATCACTTTTATCGCAAACCCAAGCTGGTCTGAGATCACCGGTAGTTTGAGACCCAGAGAGCAGACCTCTGATCGATCCGACTTAGTACCGCGTGTCTTTAAAATCAAGCTCTAATAACTCATCAAGGACATCACAGTAGCAGGGATATTTGGAGAGTCGAAGGCTTTCGTCTATAGCATTGAGTTTCAGAAGCGAGACATTCCCCATGCGCACATCTTGGTAACGTTAAAGAATGAGGACAAGTTCTCAACTGCTGAGAGGATCGATCAATTTGTCTGCACAGAGTCAAGAACTGCGACAAATTGTGCTGAGGAGTAACATGCACGGACATGGACCAAGGACGGCCATTCCTCGAAGCAGTTTCCCAAGCAATTCAACGATCATACAGTTCCAAACGTAAGTGGATACCACTTATACCGGCGACGTCGTGGCACGCAAGTAATGGTGCGGGGAGTTCTAATGGACAACCGATATGTGGTGCCATACAATCCGTATCTCACATACAAGTACAACGCCCACATCAACGTGGAAGCATGCAGTTCTTTGTTTTTCGTGAAGTACATCTTTAAGGGATTTGACTGCGACAACATGGTTATTAACACAGTTGGTCAGAATGAACTACGACACAACGAGATCACTAACTACATCGACTGCAGATATGTAAGTGCACCAGAGGCAATTTGACGACTCCCTGTACACCTGCCTAAATCAACAACGCATCATTTTCGAATAAGATCGTAAGGAAGAAGCGTTACTAGCTGCACAAACTGAGAAGACTAAGCTAGAGAGTTGGTTTCACCTTAATATCAACAATTCAGCAGCTTCATAATTAATTTACACCGACATCCCCTATCACTTTGTTTATGCGAAAGGACAGTGGAAGAAGTGTTCAAGAGGAGGCAACAAGATCATTGCACGGATGGGAACGTTTCTACCTCCGTATACTTCTACTACATATTCCTGGGGCCACCAGCTTCGAATCCCTACGCACGGTAGACGCCACTTTATGTGATATCTTCAAAGCAGCTGCTATCGCACGAGGATTGCTAGAAAGTGACGACGAATGGGATCTATGCGTAACGGATGCTAAATGTTCGTCTACATTATCGTATTCTGCCGACCAGCTCAACCTCTCAAGTTTTGGGAAGCTCATCTATCGGCTTACACCAAAATCATGGTGACAGTGAAGTACTCACACGTAGATTTATTCTACCTCATTGGGCCTGGAGGTCCGGGCAAGACTTTCCTGCATAACACGCTTATGCCTTACTGCTGAGGAAAGGGTCAAATCGTCCTACCATCTGTTACAACTGGTATCGCTGGTACATTATTGAAAGGTGACACATCAATTTCGCCTATTCGCTTGAACTCCCTGAAGCAGCTGCTCTTCGTGAAGCCGCACTCATCGTTATTGATGAAATTACTATGCTTCCGAAGAACGGTTGGAAATCTATCGACAAACGTGGAACTATTAAAACGTGGTTCAATGTGGTGGAAAATAAAAGAGAGAAAAATGAAACTTAAATCTTATAATTTTTAATCTAAAAAACATAATTTTTACTATGAATCCCTATGGAAAATAGTAAAAAGTTGTCCATCGAAAAAGCTCGTGAAAAAATTATGAAGTATTTGGATTTTCGCTACGATTTATAATAATTTACGATTTCTCTGTATACAATCTATGATTAATAAAATTTACGTTTCGGTCGATGGTTCTTATATTTGTTTAGTAATAACAGGTTTGCTTAGAGGAAAATTTGAGTACTAGGTTCTTTAAAATGGAAAATTAATGACAAATGAATGACGAGATCATGAAATACGAAGATAAATAACTAGCCAACGTATAAACTGATTAACGACAAATTTTCTAATTCTACTTTCTTCCCAATAGCGTCCAAATTTTACTAGAGTTGTTTCCCAGGTCTTTCTGAATAGGAATCCAAAAGGAGACGTTAAATTATGCCATTTAGTGTGAATTGACAGTTTTGAAAGCATTAAACAAATGGGGGAAAAGTATAACAAAAAAGTTGAAATTAGAAGAAAACACATTGCACAGCTTTTCGTCATTATAATAACAATATAGTTTGTTTGTGATTCTCTCGCCATGTTTTATTAGGAACTCCTCAACGCATTTACATTTTGAAAAATAAAAACGCTTTCAGTATTATTTAAAATACATAATAACGAAAACAAAAGCGTTTTGCTGCTATTTATGAATAGTGAACGAAAACAAAATACTCCGAACAATAAGAAAAGCTGGCAAAAAGCTTTTATCCTGTTATTATTACATTTTGTGTACACTGCCGTCTTCTACATTATATGCCGTTGTCGTTTCTTTTTTATTTTGTAGCTTTTAATTTTAATTTCGCTAATGAACATTGTAAATATTGTTTTGAGATGTTTTTATGTCATTGTATGAAATTTTTATTTTTTCCTACCTATTCTTAAACATGTTTATATAACAATAGGGTTTGTGTGTATGTGTGTAAGAAGAAAAGCTGTTTTTATTTGCTGGGAGAAGAATACAAAACTAAATACTCAAATACAATAGTAAAATTTGTATTAAATGGAAGGCCGATTTGGTGGTTGCCGCATTTATGCAACGAGAAAATAATAACAAAAGCTTTACTAAGCTTTTATTCTGTACTACTACTAAGTTTTTGGAATTAAGACTTACTCCGTCATAACTTTCGTCGGCTAACTGCGTGAGTGACCATTGAAGAAGATTAATGTGAAACTTGAAAAAACTAAATCTTATGTACAGCACAGGTGACTAAAATTTAAGGCTACCTATTAACTATAATTTAATAATTACAAAAAGAACTTTAGTTTTAGGGCTTATGATTTTAGAGGTTGACGTAAAAAATTATTTTATAGTTTTTGGTGTTGAGTCCGCTTTTGTACCCTCCTAAATGAACCACCATGTCGAAACCTGAGGTGCCCAATGATTGATTTGGGTGCACTCCACTGGTAAGCAGAAAATAAAGTGTAATGGTATTGTACCATTAAACTTTTATTTAAAAGTATCACCTGTTCCTTTGTTGTTGCACGCTTGTTAAACAGATTGATTTTTTTAATTATGACTCAGCCACGTGGGCTTAAAACCCACCTAGCACTGCAACCTGTAAAGTTGATTTATATTCTAGACCCTACTTAGTTAACCATCCAGTCGATATTCAGGCTCCCAATGCACCTAATTAACTTTCGTCTGGGCTCAATATTCTCCCACATAAGAGCTGTAGTCGTTGGCAGAAGATGGCTTTACATTGGCACAGCATCGCACTGTGTTCTTAAGGTGATATCTTAAGTGAACATGGCCTGTGAGGAAGGCGGTTAGTAGCTTCAAGAGAAGCTCTTTGATTCAAGTTGACGAAGGTGATATACATACCTTCGTATGTCGTAGACCGGGAAATTTGCTGTCAGTAGGAGGACTTTTATATATCCTCCCATAGCCTTACCATTGGCATAGGGTGACCCTTAAAGATGCTGCAGACGGCCTTGGCCTAATAAAAGAAGAGACCAGAAGAGTCCTGGACATCATATCTATGGCGAAGAGTCAGAAGTCTGTAAATAACCAGTGACCATAATAACGGAGCCAGAACGCTTCCTTGGAGACATCCCTTTACGACCCTAATGGTTACTGACTCGCTGCCTAATTTAGCTGTAATATTTTTATATTTCGGGATTCAATGGGAAGCCTAATTATGGGAAGTGGAATCCAATTTTCCTCTGCTGCTATATCTATAGAATCATACGACGTATTATCAAAAGTCCCTCAATATCCACAAAGGCATAGAAGGCAATTCTTTTTGCGAGAGCGATTGCTGCTCTTTCAATCTCAGTTACCAGGTCCTAAGGGGATCTCACTTTTTATTTGGTAATCCAAGACTTTCTATCATCTTCCGCAGAAACGATGTGAGGCTAGTTGATATGGGACGATACCCTTTGGGCTGAGGGTCTGGACGGCCCCACTCTTTAGCATATAAACCACATTTACTCTACTCCAAACTTTTGGGATGAAGCTAAAGGCATAGCTTCCCCGAAAAATCTTAACTAGGCTGGCAAAAATTTCCTCAATTCGCAGTAAGACTGGGAATAATCTATCTCCCCCAGCAGACTTGAACGATTTAAATGAGATGTGCGTTACACAATAAACAATCATAAAACAAAAATTACAGTCCACTAAATTAGTTTTTTTAATTTTCAAAATATAATTGTGAAATTTTGTAAAGCGTTGATTGTGTAACGCAAATAGTTTTTGGTCCTTCGAGTCGGATCGGGCACAACTTGAATACAAAAAAAAAAAAACACGCGGTCAGTTGACAAACAGGGACAGTCGAATGAGGAACGCCATTTTCAAGGGATGTTTCGAGAAGGCGTAAATCATAAAACAAGTTGAGTATCGCCAGCAAGGGAATAAGTGCTTGAAATCAAAACCCGACCAGAGAGATTTATTCAATTGGGTGTGCCGTACAGCATGATTTACATCAAATTGCAATAAGGCAAAAGTGATTTGTTAAGTAGTCGATACTGCAGATCAAGTGAATAGGCGAAAAATATCGAACTCCAGTGAGGGAGTAAACTCTAGTGAGAGAGTATAATTATTATCAGTGAACGTACCATCAGAGAAGTACCAACCGCCAGTAAAAGGTTAACAGTGAGGAAGGTGATTAATTGTGAATATTAACTCGAGTTTAAACTCCGGGAGATCTCGGAGGTTGAACTCCATCGTGGGAGTGACATTGTAGGCGTTAGGAAGAGTTTGAACTCCAGGTTGATTCTTGGTGGTCAAATTCCAGCGAGGAAGTGTTAATCAGCACTACGGGTTATTAGTATAGTGTAGTAACCATCGCGCGTTATTAATATCAAACTTGATTAAAAATAGCGAGGTAAAAAATGTTAAGCCTAAGGGGCATTCTGATTCATTGTGTTGCATTCCCATCGTAAAAGGGGTATCTTTATATTCGTATGTCACATTTCAAGCCTAGAACGGGGCATTATCTACATTCGTAATCGTTACAAATTATGAATACGAGACAGTGAGACATAATGACCGACAAGGAAATCAAGGAATTGACAGCAAAGCGGGGCCTAGCGAAAGGTAGCATAATTCGTTTAGTAATGTTTGCAGATAGAATCACCGAAAGGACTCAGCGGAGCGAAATCACTACACGGTTAGACTACCTCGAGTGAGTGTTCGCCGATTTTCTGGATTGTGAAACAAAGACACGAGGTTGCTTCTGAGTTAGACGAATACGAAATGAAGTATTTCAATGTAAAAACCAAATTTTTGAGTTCAGTACAAACAGGGCAGCGAGAACAAGAACAAACCCAAGTGGAAGGGATGATATCGAGACTTTTACGGGAGCGAAATGAAATTTTGATAAAGTTATCATTATCGTTCCCCAGTTTGCTGAGCCAAACCATTAAAAATACAACTGTGGAGTCTCACGTTTCGATACAGTTGTCAATGTCACGCTTACCAAGTTTTTCGGGAAGCTATGAAGGCTTTCCAAGTATTAAAGATGCATTTGTGCCTTAGGTACAAAAGGTCAGCTAGAGGGTGAAGCGGCAGGATTGGCTAAACATATAACCGTATCGAAATAAAACTACAAACAATCTTGGCAAAAACTTTGTGAAGGATACGATAAACAAAACCCTGTACCGAATTTATTAGAAAGGTCATTCATGGAAAAACCTGTTATGCAACAACCATCAGGAAATTAGGTTCGACAGCTATACAATGGATCAGACGAAGTGAGAAAAACCATAGGCGGTAGATGTGATGCACTGGAATCTTGTGCTACGGCTGAACGTACAAATGTTGTACAAATTCAGGGACCTTTAAAACTGATCATGTGACCCCAGTAACTTTCGCCTTAACAGAGTGTGTACATTGCCAGGAGTCTCATCGCTTGTGTCATTGTGACAAGTTTAAGAACATGGGCCGTGAAATAACAGTTAAACTTCAATTGTATTTTAACTGCTTATCTGAATGTCATCGTGCAAATACCTGTCAAAATAAGTTCAATTGTTTAAAATACACCCGAAAGAGTAAAGAATCATATCGGTCGTGCAAGTTTTTGCAAGTAATTATAGGCCTGTCTCATTTCATTATCTGGGCTAAAACGATTGAGCCACCCTCGCAAATGGAAAAATTATATTCCTAATCAGGTCGGTGCAATTCATACTTTAATGCCGGAAGCGATCTGGTGCCAGAAGCAAGGAAGCGAAAATCTTTCCGAGTTAGCAGCTAGGGAAGTAACAACGAACGAATTGCTCAAGGATGAATTATGGTTCAAAGATCTAAGATGGTTGTCGCAGCCCGATGTAAGTTGGTCACTAAAAGTAATTGTAACTGATACTGGGCAAGAATCCTATAACAACGAAGTAATGGGTTACCACGCCACAACCAATTCGAATAATTTACATCAAGTAATGCAGTTATATCAGCATTGTTCGTATTGGTCAAAATTAGAAGGAATTGTAGCGGCTTACTCCTAACTTATAACTCATAAATCGTCAATTCATTTCGCCGCCACAATATCAACCATACACACCACTACCAATGCACAAAATGTTACTCATTACGGTTGGGCTAAAAGCGACAACGGAATCCACTTTTATAAAACAGAGTCTAAACGAAACACGAAGAAAAAAAAAAGAAAAATATTTTTGTTTACGAGCCAGTTCATTTTTTACACACGGAACCGATACAACATAAACAAGTGTCAAAATCTTAATTATAAAAACCAAAAAATTAATAGCAAATTCGTGCACCTACAATTTGATTGCCATTTTTGATAATTAAAATTTCGCGTCGCGCATTGTGGTGATAAGTATTTTCACTCTAGTGTTGTTAGTTAAAATTAAGTGAACAATAAATCATATTTTAAAGTACAAAAAATTAATTTACGTGAGTGCGTTTTCTTTTATTTTTGGCGTGGGTAAAATAAGGGCACGCCATAGAATAAGGACTTATATTTTGAAATTTATTCATATTGTGATACAGGTCATAGTGCCAAGTCAATTTACGGTCGTAGAGGTGAATTCCACAGAACTTATAATAATAAAACATATCCAACGAATTGAATTTTCAGATGAAATTAAATCGAAGTTGAAGCAGTTAGCACCAGTCAAAGATTCTGATGACGTATTACGTGAAGGTAACCATCTAGAAAATTCAAATTATTAGGAGTAGCTACAGGTCAAACGAAATCATCCATAAAAAAACGTCCGTTAACAAAATTAATCCGTTTACCAATTCAAGATTAATTTAAAATAAAAAACAAATTTTGTTTTGGAGGGGAGTATGTTTGGTAGCAACCGAAAATCAGGAAGAAAAAAAGAAAACAATAATTTTGCTTCAACTTATTTATTACACATAATTTTCATGCTACACTATTCAATGCACTATACATAATAACTATAATCACGAATTTACTGGTTTTATACGATGATGAAATGGCCAAAATTCCAATGGTTCGCGCAACACGAAGCGAAACTGTATAGTTCAATATTTATGTAATGTTTTAGGTTAAACAAAAAACAAAATTAGATTAATATTTAATTTACACAACCTATTGTATTTTATACTTATCTTTAAATTAAAAGATGTATCCCCTTTAGAAGTATTATAATTTGTAACCTGTAAGATAAATATTAATTCAATTACTTTAATATTTATTATAACTAAACTTATGTAAATAATTACCTTAGCTGTATTTACAAATTATGTTTTGACATATTGTTCCAACGAACGAAATCGTACTAGATCAGCTATACTAAAAAAATGTAACTAAATTTGTAAACGTAAAGTAAAATAAAAAAGGAACAGAACTCGTCGTTGGCTCGACGGGAAAACTGGGAATGAAGCAATGAAAAAACAATCACTGTACGGCGCGGGCGAGATTTTTCTGTGTGCACACGTCATGCGCAATCAATCGCTTGTAATAAAAAATAAAATTAAATAAACTTAAAACAAAACATTACAGTCCATAAAATTAGTTTTTTCTTCCTGATTTTCGGTTGCTACCAAACAAGAGCCATTAGCCCATCTTACTTTACTGGAATAAAATCCTCCCAGAAAGATTCTAGACTATGTTGTACTCTGACTTACATCATCGTAGGAGCCTTCCTAATGATAGGAGCCTTCGGTCACTACAGAGTCCGGAAAATGGATATCTAAAAGCATCTCAATTATGTCTTTCCGGTTCACAGTTAAATTGCCGTGAAATTTCCGTCTGCCCGTTGTCAGTGAACCTCCCATACCATACTGAAACCCCTATCTTCTCCATATTCATTGGCATTGCTGATTCGAGAAGTGCCTTAAAAAGCCCAGTTGCATGGTACCGGCCCCTATCAAACCTAATGTACATGTGAGCGGATAAAGAGGTCTCTTCAGATACATGACAATTATTTATTAAAGAACTAAAATGGGAGTTGGCAATGATGCGCCCTTTGCTGCACATCCTGTGACGTCTCTTTATCCTAACTCTTATCCTTCGGATCCTGGTTTTTACCAGGCTTCTATTGTAATTTCACTAGGATGGCAATGCTAACTAAAACTGAAGGGCGCCTGGTATCCAGAGTCGCATACTAGAGACTATTTATGCAAGTTGCCATTCGTCTGTCCTCGTACGATGTTCTACTTTAGATTAGGTTTTCTCCTTTAGCGCCATACTTTAGCCTATTGTTAAATAAGAAACAGTTTCCGGTGGTATCCACGAGGAGGCAGCAAGTACTCTTGTGAATAATGATTGCTGAATAATGACTGCATAAATCCTAATCACAACAACCCACCGGTGTCACGCGCTTCTAAGAGGTTACGGAGGTGGTAGGCCACTACACAGCTTTCTTCTCCCTTCTAATAGACGCCAAGACTACCAACACATAACAGATTGTTTATTTCGTTCTCTTGGTCCTAAATTTTGGCTGTTGACCCTAGTCTACCTGCTCTATGGTTAGCCATGTGTGGCGGAAGTTTCTGATTAGCATAACATTTATTTATGTACACTGCGGCATCTTTAAAGGAAGCAGATTTGTGCCTTCCAGAACCATCAGCGGTTTTCGAGGTGGCTTTGTTTATTGCAGATGACCTTCTACATTTTATGTTTTATTTTATAATTCAAAATTGCAACATACATTATGTTTCAAAATTTCATCCAGATTTCAGCAGGCCCATTCATGTTTTAAAATTTTTTTTTTGGCAGAAAGAGACGCCTGACAACCAAGCCTACACCATTAATATAGTATAGTGTATCTTCTGTGCTACATAGCCGCTAATATTAGATTCCGAGTTTCTTAAAAAAACGTTTGTGATATGCTGATTTAGATTTATACACAATAGCATTTTTGTCTGTCTGACCACGAAAATCTATATTTAAAGAAACAAAATCATTCATTTTAATGAAAACCCATGTAACATGTTGTTATTGTGTATCTTTTTTGTTTTTCACTATTTAACAGTGAAGGCGTGTTCGATTACGGAAATGTATACATATTGTGTTTATGTACAACAACAACTAAAAAATATTTTTCGACATTTAACCTTGTCTAATACTATTCCAATTCTGATGAAAAATATACCAACAACAAGTCGTACATTTTCAAGGAAGGAACATAGAAAATTTCAACAAAAACAACAAATTTTTAATACACCATAAAACCATTAAAAACAGAAACATTACAAATCATAATTTTCCCTCAACAATTTTTTTTTTGTTCTGTTTTTTATATTTTATGGTCGTATTCTCAATGTGTAATAAGATCCATTTATGGTAACCATATTCCCCACCCCATTTTACTTACATATATGTTGTAACGAAATGTATCGCTTTCATTATTTACATAAATTTCAGGGCAAATAAAATCACTTTAGATAATATTCATATTATTGTGACGGAAAATTGTGAGGTGATGGTGGGTCGGTCGGTCGGGTGAGGAGTAGAATTTTTGCGGGAGATGACGATGTATAGTGGATAATAAATATATTCATTTCACATTTACTAAACTAATAAAATTTTATACACTATCCATTCAATTATTATTATTATTATCCTTTCCGCTTTCCTTTCACGTATGTACACTACACACGTATACACGAGTATATTGTGTTTGCACAATGTTTAATAAAAAAGGAAAACATAGAAAATGCAATTATTTCACAAGGGAAATGTAATAAAAAAGTTGGCACACAAAAAATGGGAATGAAAATTTTCTTTTAAAATTAAAATTGAATATTTTACTGAGAGGCGAGGCGGCTGGAGAGATTGGTTGGGAACACGATTTTTTTTATGTTTTTATGATGAAAAATGTACAATAAAATTCGCCTGAATTTGTACATGGATTATAATGAATTGGAAATTTTATTGACTTCGAGATACGCGACATTGTGAAAATCGGGTTGAAACTTTATGTGCATGGATTTATATTATCAATCATTGTGATTTTTTTTCCATTTTCAATTTACTTTATACACGGTTCAGAAGGTCTTTAAATAAACAAATTTTGGGAATGGTTAGCCTTTGCTATCAAAATTATTGTTTTACGAGTATCTCAAAGCTTAAAATTTTTGTGTTGAGTGAAAAGCCATATGGACTGACATATTTTGATTTAACAACTTGGAAAATTACTTGTCACGTATTTTTACCTCTCTTCATTTTTTATAACATTTCTCATAACATCTTTTCTGCAAGGTGAGCACACTGAGGCTGGCCATATGAATAGTTGCACAAATCTAACGCAGAATAACGGGCACTTGGCAATGTGTACATAACAATCTCGAATAATTTTTCAAGTTTTATCATTGATGGTCGCGGTTGTTTGAGATATTGTTGCCAACGAAAACGTTGCTAGACCTCGTACTAGTACATTTCATAGAAAAGTTTGATTTTTTTTAAAAAATCACCTCACGTTGAGTTATGATAGAAGATTCTTAAATTTCGAGATTCTTGTAATAGTTAATCTAGAAAGCTGGATTTAAATAATGTTAAGATGTTTCGCATCTAATTGATTCGAAATTATCAATATTATTCAAAATCTTTGAGATTGTTCGATGTTTTCCAGTTTTTTTTTTGAGAAAAAGGTCTGTTGCTTTTAGAATGCTAACATTAAGATTTTACAAGTTTATATTATGAATCCAAGTTAATTCGAGATTCTAGGATTAACTAGCAGATATTCGTGTTTTTTAATTTTGTAGATTTCGATATTATTCGAGATTTTCATTTTTATTTGAGTTTAGCTTGCAGTATAATTACCTACAAGTAAGCATATTACAGCGGCCAGGTGTGACGTTGCTCGGGGGATTCATGTTGACACTTGCTGTCAGCTCCGTAACTTGCATCTTCCGCATGTGCTCGTGTTACCTCCACATGGTGACCGCTGGTAACTAGATTGCTGATTTTCGGCTTCTAGGCTAAAACACGGCACTAAAGGAGTCAACCTTAAACAAATCACTGGGCTGGATTAAGGTTTTATTGGTACCGTGCCGATAACCGGCCAGACTGGGGGCCCAGTTTAAAAACTAAATAGCTCAGTCACTAACGGTGGATCCGGTTACCTGGCGTCCTCCGGATTAAGTGGATAAGAGTGTATTGCGGATCTCTGCACAGATGGAAACTCTTTTCTCCGCTACTCGTGGGACCAAATATGGCACAACCAAACAAACAAACAAAAAAAAAGAGTCCGGCTCTATCACAAAACCGGAAAATGTAGAGAAGAAGACTCGGGTCTTTAGGCCTGTCTCTAAACCTAAAAACAAACAACAGGATATAAGCTCAAATAAGGCTGGTCCCTCCACTAAGGTCACCAAACCTGAGCAAAGAAATACAATGCGGAACCAAAGCACCAATGAAGCTGGTTCCTCAAAACCAACCTATAACACTAGTAGGAAGGCATGGAGGGCCCTGGATAAGATAAACAACATCTCGCCAGAATACAGGTCGGAGAAAGACAAAGCCACGCTTGCGTGGGCGAAAAAAGTCACCGAACAGAAGTCGGGAGGTCCTTCTGCTGGCTTAAAGATCAAAAGAAACCGATCTCAGGAGGAAAGTCCTAAGATCGCAAAAAGGACGAAGCTCCATGCTACCGAAATGAGGCCTTTAAACAAGGATCAGCTGGTTGTGGCAGTTGTTGACCAGCCCCAAGAGGATGGCAGTATCACGCCCGCCAATTGGAGAAAGGTGGAAAGGGCCTTAACCACCACCTACCTGAATATCCTGGCAGAAAACCCAGGACCTGCTCAGGAACCAAGTGAAACTGACTGAATGTGTGGATCAGAGATCTTTTCTGCTTTACACGAAGGCTGTGGAAGGACTTGGCGAGGTATGGCCCGGGGCCAGCCTTGCTGTTAAAGCTAAGGAAGAGATCCCCTGTAGGCCGAGAGCCAGAGTGTGGATCCCTTCGGAGCCTAGCGATCCAATGGTGATACTCCAGTTGCGGCAGGTTGGTAACTCAGATTTTCCAATGCACAACTGGAAAGTTGCTAAGCTCGAAGAGCCAAGGGCTAACTACAGGTCAGCCGTCATAATTTTAAACAGAGAGTCACTGGTTGCATTGGAAAAAACCGATGGTATCGTAAACTATGGTTTCAGTGCAGTCACACTCAAAATCTACAAGAAGGACGCAGACAAGCCGGAGGATCTGAAATCTGAGGAAGCTGCTGAAAGCTCATCTGAGCGCCCTGAAGAAGGGAACAGCCAGGCGGAAACTATCTCCACTGATACAGAGGACACCAGGATATACACCGCACTCAAAGGCAGCATCAGCTGCTCTCTATTTAAAAATTGGAAGGGAAGGGACGGATATTATCCTGATCCAAGAACCTTGGGTCGCTGATGACCGGGTACTTGGACTCAAGAAACCCTGTTATAGATTAATGCACACGAAAAAAGAAGGTAGAGTTCGGTCGTGCATTCTCAATAAAAATAATATAAGTTGTTTTCTGCTATCAAATTTTAGCAATGAAGATGTGGCAGCGGTCAGCATTGAGGTCAATAAACGAAACCTCTGGCTAATATCAGCCTACCTAGCTTACGATGAAGTGAACATTCCACCAGTCATTCTAGGTAAGGCAATTTTGGAGGCTCAAATGCGCAAGGTTGAAGTTATCCTGGGGAGTGATGCAAATTCTCATCAAAAAATCTGGGGAAGTACGGACACAAATGAACGAGGTGAGTTACCTCTTGATTGCATTCCAAATACTAACCTTCAAATATGTACAATAGGAAATAAGGCGACTTTTATAACTAGAAATAGACAGGAGGTATTAGATAATAGACTTGTCTCAAAATTTTTGACGACTAGTCTATTAAACTGGAAAATGTCGGAAGACCACTCCTTTTCTGATCACTGTTATCTTCAATTTGAAATGGACTTGGTTTCTCCAAACAGCCCTTTCTACAGGAACAGGAGGAAAACCAACTGGGATATCTTTAGAACTATTCTGGGTAATTCACTACCAGTGCCGGTGCCTAAACCTCCAAAAATTACGGTAGAACTAGATGGCTTAGTGGACGAACTGTCCAGCGCTTTTAAGGAAGCCGTACTTAGTAGGCCTAGGGGTAAATCTTGGCCACCTTGGTGGTGCAAGGAGATTCAACAAACACGTCAACGATGCAAAAGACTCTTTAAAACAGCAAGGAAAACAAAAGCCGCTGTGGACTGGGACTCCTATAAAGAAGTCCTCAAAATTTACAAATATCAGCTAAAAAGTGCAAAGAACAGATCTTGTAGACTATACTGTGAAAAAATTCAGGAGTCTTCAGAGATGTTCAGGCTGCGTAAAATACTATCCACTGGCCCTTCCATTCCAAGCTTTCTTCAAAGGCCGGATGGAGTATGGACCACAAATAGTGCGGAATCGCTGGAACTACTATTGGAGACTCACTTTCCGGGTTGTTCCGAATCTGCACCTACTATATCAGCAGGTAATAGAAGAAAGATTCTGTGGGCGATAAGCAACTTTAAACCATATAAGTCGCCAGGACCTGACGGATATTCAAAAAACTACGGACCTAACCATTTCCTGGTTAGAGGTAATTTTTAGAAGCAGCCTAGAACTATGTCACATTCCTAGTAAATGGATGGCAGTGAAGGTTGCTTTCATACCTAAGGCGGGAAAACGCTCACACTGCAGTTCCAAAGGCCTTAGACCGATTAGCTTGTCTTCTTTCCTTTTCAAAATACTGCAAAGACAAATTGAAGCTCTTATTAGAGGCCCGATTGTGCCGGCAAAGCTGTCTAAATCTCAACATACCTATTGTAAGGGGAGATCTGTAGAGACTGCTCTTCATTCTCTAACATATTTCATTGAAAAAAAATTCAAATATGGAGACTACGCGATGGTAACCTTTTTGGAGATTGAGGGAGCCTTTAACAACGCACTTACAGGGACTATAACTCGGGCACTTTCGAAACTAGGAGTGGATGAATCTCTCAAGGACTGGATAGATCAAATGCACAGAGGCAGGATCATAAATGCCAGTCTGGGGAAATCCTCCGCCGGAATATTTCCAAGCAGAGGCACTGCGCAGGGTGCCGTACTGTCCTCCTGCTTTGGAACTGGGTCATAAATGATCAGTTGCTGAGACTGGATGACAGTGGCTTCAAGATGGTTGCCTAAGCGGATGACGTCGCTATAAGACCAACGACTGTACTATCACGTCACTATCTTTTGATAGAAAGTTCCAGACTATCTTCCCATCCAGAGAGTACTGGATGATTGATGCAGTTTTGGAACCAGGTGGTTTGAACTTCTTCACTGATGGTTCAAAACGGGATGGAAAAGTGGGGCTGGGGTGTTCTGCGAGGAACTTATGTTAAACCTCTCCTTCTGTCTCCCTGACTACTGTAGCATTTTTCAAGCTGGAGTAACTGCGTTCTAAAGGAAGTCGTGGACTGGTTGAGGTATAATGTAATATCGACGTGTGATAGTTGCATATATATGTACAGTCAGGCTGCCATTAAAGCTATTCAATCACACCTCCTCACGTCGAAAGTAGTCCGGAGCTGTCGCTCATCTCTTAACGAGATGATAGATCAGTTCAACATTCACATTATATGGGTGCCAGGACATTTCATTAGTACAGGGAATATAAAAGCCGATGAACGTGGTACCACGGACCACATCTCAAACAGCAAAAATAATATTGAAATGCCTCTTGCGGTATGCAAACTGCTGCTTCAGGAGAAAGCTAGTAAGTTGACGAATGACAGATGGTCAAATAGTACCTCAAGCATAATAACTCGGCAGGTCTGGCCAAAGTTGGCGAGATCCAAACAGCTGATCTCAATTCAGCGGAGTCACTGTCTCATAGGCAGACATGCGAATAGACTTGGTTTCTTCTCACATGACTACTGTCGTAGTTGCGAGGACGAAGAGTAGGAAGAGACAGTACTTCATTTTCTTTGCACCTGTCCTCGCCTGGCACGAAACAGACTGAATTTTCTAGGGTACCCCTCTTCAACGACCTGACGAAGCTCAGCAGGATGGACGTCTGGAGTATCCAGCGCTTCATAGCAAGCTCAAAGTTGTTTCAATGAGTTGGAGGAAAATTTTTAAATTGTGGTACGACTAGGGACCTTTTTGTGTCTATGCCTGGTCCTAATAGACCGCCACCCAAACCTAACCTAACCTAAGCATATCACCTAGCTAAATTATCTTACAGGGAAGTGATTCTCGAAATTTTTGGTTTTATCTATGATATATTTCCAGATGTATAAATAGACTAGAGAAGCTTGACATGTTATTCGAAATTATCATCATTGTCTTATTTTCAGATTATTCGAGATTTTGCAAAGACTGCTTGGTAGTTTCAGATGTTCCAGGCTCTTTGTGATTTCTTGATTTAATATCGAGATTATTCCAAAATGTTAAGATTAAACGAGATTGTCGAGATTACTCGTGTTTCAATGTTTGGGGGATGCTCAGCTATACATAGATGATATTTTTGTAGAATATACGACAATTTCCCAGATCCTTGAAATATTTTTAAATTAATTCATATTACGGACTTGAGCGACCAGGGCCCTATTGCACCAACTACATATCACTTATTACTTATCAACTTATCAAAAGTTAGTTTTTTTGATTATGATAAGTAATAAGTGTTTCACCAAAAGTAAAAAAAATTCACTCACTTATCAATTTAGAAACTTATCAAATTTTGATAATGATAAGTGATAAGCGTTGCACATCAGAATGTCTATAACTTATCAAATGACAAATTATCAAATTTTTATGATAAATTGTAAATTGTAATGATCCTTGAGTATAATGGAACTTGGCTATTTATCAACCGATTAGGATGAAAATCGACGGGTACAATGAAAATGGGATTCTAAAATGATTTTTAGATGAAGTTCTGGAATATGGCCAAGCCGGATGGAACTTGGCTATTTATCAACCGATTAGGATGAAAATCGACAGGTACAATGAAAATGGGATTCTAAAATGATTTTTAGATGAAGTTCTGGAATATGGCCAAGTCGGATGGAACTTGGCTATTTATCAACCGATTATAATGAAAATCGACAGGTACAATGAAAATGGGATTCTAAAATGATTTTTAGATGAAGTTCTGGAATATGGCCAAGTCGGATGGAACTTGGCTATTTATCAACCGACTAGGATGAAAATCGACAGGTACAATGAAAATGGGATTCTAAAATGATTTTTAGATGAAGTTCTGTAATATGGCCAAGTCGGATGGGACTTGGCTATTTATCAACCGATTAGGATGAAAATCGACAGGTACAATGAAAATGGGATTCTAAAATGATTTTTAGATGAAGTTCTGGAATATGGCCAAGTCGGATGGAACTTGGCTATTTATCAACCGATTAGGATGAAAATCGACGGGTACAATGAAAATGGGATTCTAAAATGATTTTTAGATGAATTTCTGGAATATGGCCAAGCCGGATGGAACTTGGCTATTTATCAACCGATTAGAATGAAAATCGACAGGTACAATGAAAATGGGATTCTAAAATGATTTTTAGATGAAGTTCTGGAATATATCCAAGTCGGATGGAACTTGGCTATTTATCAACCGATTAGGAAGCTGGCTGTGTTTCTGAAGCTATTGGCTCACCTAATCAACGGTTAAAATCAAAAACAAATAAACGTAAAGCACCAGAAGCGGCAGAGACAATTAACTCTTTGAAAATAAAATTGTTAAAAACAGAAATTTACAAAAACCAATTGGAAATATTAAAACTGGAAAGAGAAATGAAAATTCCATTATCTATTTATACTCAGAATTTGCTTAATGCAAACATTGGTAGTGTCGGTGACTAGCAGCGGTTAAAGCAGATCATGAATAACCTTTTAGATATTTAGTTCTCTTTCCAATTGCAGTATTTCCAAATCATAATTATATATTGTACTATTATTTCATTCTCTCATATTTTTAATATTATCTTTAATTATTTTAAAAAATCAAATAATAATAAAATTAATAACTAAAAAAATTAACTAAACTCTGAAGAACATTATTGTTTATTTCCTCACCGCCATTTATAGCTTCGGAAATACTGTCACCATCGTCATCATAGTTGTCGTCCGGCTCAAAATCAACCAAATCATTACTGCGCATTTTAATCGCAACATTGTGAAGAATGCAGCATACTAACACGATTTAGCCTGCAACGGTTGGATCCACCCGCATATGATTTAAACAAGGAAATTTTTCCTTCAGAATTCCTATTAACGAACAAATTGAATTTAACTTTAAAAATTGAAATCGTCATATACAAACCAAAACTATTTTCCACTGTTAATCTCGTCCGCTTATGAGCACGATTAAATCTTTGCTCTATTGCATCGTCCGGATTTCTTCGCAATGGTGGGATAAGCCAATCTTTAAGGGGGTAAGCACTGTCACCCAAAATCACAGCACCGGGGAACGGACGAAAACCAGACTCAAAATTGCTGAAGAGCCTTGTGTTTCGCAATACTCTGGAGTCATGGACACTACCGGGCCAATTTGAATTTACTGCATAAAAGCGGCGGTCTGGGCCACACACTATCATTACATTCAGTGTTTTCCATGTCGATTCACAAAGTGTTCTTCATTGACCGTAGGTGCATCTATATTAATCATTGTTCCCATCTCAAGAAACTTCAGTAGGATATCCTGGATATTTTCAGGCCAACACACAGTTTCCGCCACCATGCTATCGATGATAGTATCGGCTACTCGATGAATAATCCTACCCACAGTCGATTTATTAATGCCGTGCATTAATAGTGTTGTTAGTATCTGCTGTAGAGGACTCAACGCATAGTTTCGATCGCTTCTATGGCGCAAATTTGGTCCTATTTTTAATAAAACGTGCTAAATTTGTACGAAAATTTTCTAACACTCCCGAATCTAGAGAATAATTGGTTCTGGCTTTCATTGCACGATTTCTTCTTTCGTTTTCATCCTAGAATAATCTTTCGAACCGATGCATTTTTTTTTAAAAATTATTTTTTTGTTTAATAAACTTCAGTTTTGTTTACTAAAGTTGATATACCGATATTTGAGAGTTTTATATTAATTTTGAAATATCGAAAAGCAACTGTCTTACCTCTATGATAAATCGAACAGAATGAAATTATCCTTACACTTGTAAACACACTGTTACATGTATTGTCATTATCATTTGATTGAAATTTTAACGATATGTTGATCGATACATTATTTGTGAATTGCTTTATTAAAATCGCATTTTTAAGGTACTATTTCTGAGTAATAAATTCACTTGGTATAAGCACAGATAAGAATAGACAGATGTGGATCTTGTATGGGCCATATTTACATTCCAAACTTCAATGCAATAATTTTGAGACAGATATGTAAATTTTATTTTATAATATGTATAGGGTTTTCCAATAAGAGGTTTCATTTTGATATTAAAAAAACGAGTATTTTTTAAGAGAAATCAATAAATGTTTATTTCATTGTAAAGAGGAAGATATGCCACTAACATTTGAAAACGATATCAGCCAAATGCCCACCACGGCTACGCTTGCAGCACCATATCCTTTTCGAATCATGGAGCATTGGCATAGACCTTATCTTTCACGTAGTGTTTGGGGCCAAAATGTCTAAAGTTGTTAAATCACAAGATCTCGGTGGCAAATTGTAATCACCTTTTCGAGAAATAACATGGTCAGGAAACTTTTCTTGCAAAATTGCGATTGTTTCGTTGCTTGTGTGGCACGTAGCACCGTCTTGCTAAAAATAAACCTCGTCCACATCAATATCTTTCAATTCCAGCAATTAAAAAATCGTTAATCATAGCTCGGTATAGCGCAATCCATGCACCGTAACAGTTGCACCAGCCTCATTTTCGAAAAAGTAAGGTCCTATCACACCGCCAGGCCAAAACCGCACCAAACAGTGACATGTTGAGGATGGAGAGGCTTTTCAATAATCATTCTTGGATTTTCTAAACTCCAAATGCGACAATTCTGCTTATAAACGTAACCTCCGAGGAAAAAATAGTCCTGATCACTGATGATGATTTTTCGATGAAAATTCGTATCATTTTGATGTATTTGAAGGACCCAATCAGTGAAGATACGACATTTATGGTGATCGACCGGCTTGAGTTCTTGTGTTAACTGCAATTTAAAAGCCTTATAACTATATAAAAATCATCTTAGAATCCCATTTCCATCGTGCATGCTCAATTTCATAAAATTCTGATAATAAATGGCCAAGTTCCTTCCTAATTGGCCATATTCCAGAACTTCCTCTAAAATTCATTTAAGAATCGCATTTCCATCGTACATGCTCAATTTCATCAAATTCGGATAAGAAATGGCCAAGTTCCTTCCTAATTGGCCATATTCCGGAACTTCCTCTAAAAATCTTTTAAGAATTCTATTTCCATCGTGCATGCTCAATTTCTTCAAATTCGGATAAGAAATGGCCAAGTTCCTCCCTAATTGGCCATATTCCAGAACTTCCTCTAAAAATCATTTAAGATTCCCATTTCTATCGTGCATGCTCAATTTCATCAAAACCGGATAAGAAATGGCCAAGTTCCTTCCTAATTGGCCATATTTCAAAACTTCCTTAGAAAATCATTTTGGAATCCCATTTCTACCGCCCATGTCAAATTTCATAATAATCTATTGAGAAATAGCGAAGTTCCACTTTGGTTGGCCACATTCCAAAACTGTATCCAGAAATCACCTTAGAATCCCAATTCCATCGCTCACGTCAAATTTCATCATACTCGGTCAAGAAATAGATAAGTTCCACTTTAATTGGCCACACACAACAGGGGGAAAAAAAACGTTTTAACAGACTTCCGTCATGCCACTACAATTTGTAGCTCTTATCAATTTATTTGAGTAGTGAAATTTTTCTTATTGCTATTTTGGATAATTATCATTAAATGTTGTCGATTATTGATAAGTTAAAACTTTTGGTGCAACAGAACTACGAAAAACTTATCAAAAACCTCAAACTTATCGCTTATCCAAATATTACTTATCATTTATCATTTCGCGAATTGGTGCAACTTAATTTTGATAAGTGAGTGCTTATTACTTATTATAACTCAATAAAATACTTATCAAATTTCAATTTGGTACAACAGAAAATTATCAAAAATTATGATAAGTTGATAAGTAATAAGTGATAAGTAGTTGGTGCAACAGGGCCCAGATCCTTCTTTTCGAGATTATTCGATACTTTCGAAATTATTGAAATTTTCTGCTTAAAGTTCTATTGTATCAGGATGTGTAAAGTTTGTTTTGAAATAAAAAAAATATAAAAGAGAACTTATGGATGTACCGCAAACAATGTCATTTTCTCTTACGTTATATCCTCAATTGCATACTTATTGCTTCGTTTAGGCCCAATCACCAAAAATTTGATTGGTCCAAAATCACTTTTCTCGACGCTTTGAAAGTTCCTAAGTCTGAAATAGCAAAAAAAAAAGAATTCCGGTCCGTCTGTCTGGATGTCTGTACCCATGGTATCTCGAGAACGGCTTGTCAAGGCGGAGATTTCAAAAGCTTTAGGAACCTGTAGGTCAAGAGGGTCAGATACCTGAAATACGAATTGACCCAAAATAGAGAGGTAGTTGGTTATATAGAAATATTTACCAATTGTTTATACATATATGCTGGTGTGAATATTGAGTTGGGCTTTGAGTTTGGGGTTGAGTTGAAAGTTAAGTTTTAGGGGTAAATATGCGAGTTGAGTTGAAGTTGAGTTGAAGTCTAGTGGGAGTTGGATTAAGATATAGTGAGCAGTTGACCAATTTTATATATCTGCTGGTTCGAGGATTGAGTTGAAAGAGAGTTTGTGATTAGGTTGAGTTGATTTGGCGTTGGATTAGTGTTTAGTGAGCAATTGACCAATCTATATATGGGGCATTCTCTGTCAAATTGGCCACCTCCCCTGCACATTTCATTTTTTGAGATAAATAAACTTTTTTGGGCTTAAAATTTTGCTTAGAATGTCTACTTTTTAATGCCGTATGGCGTTTTTATGGCGTCCTTGAATATGCACCACATCTGCTAAGGAAGCCTGTAATTTTTTATATCAAAATTGATATAAAAACGTGATTTATCTCTGTTAATTTACTCAAAAGTATTTTTGGTGTCATAGATTACACATTTTTTATTAATTTTTTACAATTCCAAGATGGCGAATCCAAGATGGCCGCCAAAATTGGGCAATTTTTCAACGTTCATAAAGATCGTTAGAAACATGTCTTAGAAGGTTTCCGGGGTCGCTGATCACGAATTTGAGGTCAGAATTTTAATATTCGAGATGGCGAACATAAGATGGTGGTCGGATATGGCCGAATTAATGCCTATTTTTCGTCGTTTAAAGAAGTCAATAAAAACTCGGTGTAAGGGGTTTTCGACGATCATTAATTTAGGGTCAGAATTTGAAAATTCAAGACGGCGGATCCAAGATGGCCGCCATAAATATCAATTTTTCAACGTTTATGAAAATCGATAAAAACATGATGTAGGGGGTTTTCGGGGTCGCTGATCTGCGGTCAAAATTTAAAAATTCTTTCCAAAAAGTACCAGATTCTCGATAAAATATGGTATTTTTAGATATTTTTTCAAAAAAGTCTAGGGGCTGAGTTTTTATTGATTTCTATGAACGTCGAAAAATTAGCCTTTTTTCGGCCATATTCGCCCACCATCTTGTGTCCGCCATCTTCAATATTAAAATTCTGACCTTAAATTCGTGATCAGCGACCCCGAAAATCTTCTAGGACATGTTTCTAACGATCTTTATGAACGTCGAAAAATTTGCCAATTTTGGCGGCCATCTTAGATCCGCCATCTTGGAATTGTAAAAAAATAATAAAAATTGTGTAATCTATGACACTAAAAACACTTTTGAGTAAATTAACAGTTAAAATTACGTTTTTATATCAATTTTATTAAAAATTACAGACTTGCTTAGAAGATTATGATCCGCCATTTTGAAAATCCAAGGAGGTCCTAAAAACGCCAAATTTTGAGCCCAAAAAAGTTTATTTATCTCAAAAAATGAAATGTGCAGGGGGGTGGCCGATTTGACAGAGAATGCCCCATATATAAAAGTGAGTGTTTGTGCATCATATTTGAGTGATATTTAAACAAACTTACACGCATTGACCGATTTGAACCAAACTTTACACAAATATTGTTTAAGACAAGGTCACTGTTAATACCTCAAACCTCAAATTGAACCTTTTCAAACATTTCAAATTGAACATTTCAAATCAAACCTTTAACAAATTATATGAATGGCCAATTAGGATGGAACTTGGCTATTTCTTAAGCTATTATGATGAAATTCGACATGCGCATTGTGCATTGGAAATGGGATTCTAAAATGACTTTTGGATGAAATTCCGGAATATGGCCAATTAGGATAGAACTTATCTATTTCTTAACTGATTTTAGTGGAATTTTACTTGTGCAAATCATATGGTACTTTACATGTGTTTGATGGAAATGGGATTCTAAAATGATTTTTAGGTCAAACTGTGGAATATGACCAAGTAGGACGGAACTTTGCTATTCCTTAACCGATTTAAAAAAAAAAAAACATTTTAGAATCCCATTTTCGTAAAATCCGTTAAGAAATAGCCAAGTTCCATCCTAAGTGGCAATATTCCAGAACTTCATCCAAAAATCATTTTAGAATCGCATTTCCAACGCACTGTTAAGGAATAGCCAAACTTCATCCTAATTGGACATTCATATAATTTGCTATAGGTTCAATTTGAAATGTAAAACCATTATGATGGTATAAAGGTTTGATGATATGATGGTATGATGATATGATGGTATGATCGTATGATGGTGCGATGGTATGATGGTACGGTGGTACGACGGTATGATGATATGATGGTATAATGGTACGATGGTATAGTGGTATGGTGGTATATGGTTTGATGGTGTGTTGGTATAATGGTACGATGGAATAATGGTTTGATGGTATGATGGATATGACTGTATGATGGTAGGATGGTATCTTGGTAAGTTGGTATGTAAGATGGTATGATTGTGTAGTGTTATTCTGATATGATGGTATGATGGTTTGGTATTATTGTATGATGGTGTGATGATATGATTATAGGCATACGTTTGATGGTATGACGGTATTTATTCTAGAATGATGTTGTGAAAGTATGATCGTATGACTGTATAATGGTATGACTGTTGGATTGGTATGATAAGATCATGGACTGACAGTATGATGGTATGATGGTGCGATGTTACAACCGTATGATGGTATGAAGGTTTGGTGGATTGATGGTAAGATATACCATCTAAACATGGTATAATGTTATGATGGTATCATATTATGGTACGTTGGTATAATTGTATGATGGTTAGTAGAGCGTCATGATGCTATGATATTATAATATAATAATGGTATGATGGAATTTTTGTTTAAGGTTATGATTGTACGCGTTGCTTTTATGGTATGATTGTTAATCGGGTTTGAGTTAAAATTTAGTTGGATTTGAATGAGATGTTCGGTTAGGGATTAATTTGGGGTCAAGTGTTTTATTGGTGGTTAGATTGAGTTGAGTTCATACACGCATGTAGCTTTCGAATCAAGTTGATTTTGAGATTGGGTTGACCATTAAGTGTCGAGTTGAGCAGATGGTTGAGATTTGTTTCGAACTAAGTTGAACTAAAGTTGAGTTTGGGTTTAGTTAGCATGAATTGGGGTTAAGTAAGTTGCTCGGTTTGAGAATTATTTACAGGTTGATTTGAGGTTAGGTTAAGGGTTGATTTGAAAGTTGATTTGGAGTTGATTTGGTGATTGACTTGAGGGTTGGGTTGACGGTTAATTTGGTGTTTGATTTAGGAGTTAAGAATTAACCGAAGTTCTGATCACCTCATGAGGCTTCAGCCCTTTATATTTGAAGATTGCTTTTTCTCCCTTGCTTAATATCTTCTTTGAAAGAAAAATAAAAAATGTAAGCTGCTTAAAATGTTTTCGTTATAATAGGACATACCAATAGAAACGAGAATAATGAATTATGGATGTGGAAGAATTAAACAACGCTGATTTCCGGATGGTTGAAAACTGATGGTGAAAAAGGTGAATTTCTTTACACATGCAATGCATGCAATGGATTGATGAATTAGCCGCTTCTGCATATAACCCATACAAAAGAACTGAATACATCTAATTGGCTAATTGTAAAATTATTGAGTCACATCACATAAAGAGGGTTTATCTCCCTTCCATATTTTGAAATTTCTAAATATCTAATTAAATAATTTTATTCGTTCGAATTATATCTGACATTAAATAATGTTATATGTGTACAAATTAAATTACATTCACCTTAGGCGTAGATCAAAATGAAAATATCAAAAAAATTTATCAAAACACATAAAAAAATTTATTTTGAACATTTTGAACAGAGAAAAACTTTTTAATTCCAAAGTAGAAATTTCAAAAATGTGAAACCTATGTACCTACATACTCGTACACATAAATCATGTTCTTGTTATTTTAATTATTTACAAATCAATAAATAACAACCCTAATTTTCAATAATCATAAATACACCCACACATACAAAGGAAAATGAAGAAGAAGTTGAGAGGAAATTAAATATTGAAAATTATTTAGTGTTAAATGTAATTTTGATGCATTTTCTATGTTTTTCAAAAAAACCTTTGAATTATTTATTAATAATCAATTAGTAGCTCTTTTAACTTAAAAATGTTATTTAAGTGGCATCATCATTGAATTAATAAAAATAACTTCCAACGGTTCAGTTGCTAATTGAATACGATCCCAAAACGAAGATGTTATTGCTCTTCTGTTATTATCTACTTAATTGGACAAATGAGGACAATAATATCCTTATAAATTTATGGTTCTTGTAATAATATTTGAATTGGATTTATGTTTTTAATCCGGAAATTCTATTATAGCGATGTACAAATTTATATGAGTGTCTTGTGTACGTATATGGCCTTAAAAACGAATTTGTCGTTCTTTTCAATTTTTAATTTCAATTGAATATCCTTTTGTTGAAATTAATGAAAAGGATTTGTAATTTATATTTTTTAGAAAAGATAATTGTATTAGTAAAAGCTATCATCATCAATTAATTTGACAAAAAAATAACATTTGTTGAGGGTGGGAATAGATATCATCCCCCAACTAAACGCTTTTAGAAGTTCCACACAAACAAATATTTATTTAGAGGATTATGGTACTTTAGCATACCGCTGAACAATTTGACATATTTTTTTCTTAAATTAATTAAGGATATTTGTTTTCTGAAAGACGGTAAGTAAAAATTATTATTGTTTCAAGAAATAATGAACATAGTCAAAACCGAAATTTAATCAATACTTTAGCTTTACGTTAATCAAGAGCAGATCAACGTTTTTGAAAACACCCCCCGTATATTCCGCAAATTTACATTTTTATGAATGTAATTTAAAGTTTTCGGTGTTATTAGTGAAATATTACCACGGACGTTTTGTGATGGATCGGTCAATTGAGAATTGCAACTTGAAGAATTTACTGAATATGAAGCTGTAACAATAAAGACGAATGCGGATTATTATCAAGCTCGAACATTGTTGGAAGATGATTTGGTATATTGTTGGGTTGTAATGAAACTTGAGTGGAACTAAATGAAACTTTTAGTGGAACTAAATGAAACTTTAAAAACATTTATAGATCATCAAAAAAATTTTACGAAACCCTTATAGTACTACATCAACTGTAAAACTATGAAATATCCTGGTTGAGCGATTCAGCGAACAATATAAAATATGGCCTTCATTTAGATAACTCTGCGCTAATTCATTTCACAATCATGAAAATCTGAAAGGTTCACCGAAAAATAGTTGTAGAGCAGAGCTTACTACATGAAGAAGTCGCAGATTTGATAGTGCCCATTGTGGGTTTGGTAGACCAAGGAGAAATAAATAACTTTACAATGCGAAAGAGTTAATTCATCCAAACAATCTCCAAATTGCCACTGTTGGGGCAATCCACTTGCCTAAATTTGCTGTGTAAACAGCAAAGGAAAAGTGGTCTTGCGAGTCGTTCCCAAGAGAATAATATAGGTCGTTGGATCCAATTTACTTATACAAACTAATTGTTATTAGTTATAAGATTTATTTAACAATTTATTTATTTTATTAGTTAAAAAAAATTTATGTTGTTTTAAGTTTGTTATTTAGAGATGTGTGGGTAGTAACTATTCGTTATTTAATACTCGTTACTTTTAACTACCCGAAGTAACGATTCCTTCGGTTAAAAAATATTCGTTACTTTATACCTACTAAAATGAAAACAAAACAAAACAAAAAAAAAAATTAGTTCGCTTTATTGAGTTGAAACGAACGTATATAATCAGTTATGTCTCTTTTTCTCCTCTAGTTATGTCTCTTTTTCTCCTCTAGTTATGTCTCGTTTCCACCTTACCTTTGTGTTTTTACATACAAAACACAAAACGCAAAATGTTTAACAAATTATGTATATGGAGTAGTGATTACTTTGTACCGAATAAAAAGTAACGAGTATTACGTCAAAAGTAACGAGTACCCGTGATTAGTTAAAAGTAACGAAACTGCACATCTCTAGTTTGGATTACAAAATATGGCTAAAGAATTGTATGATAAAAAATGACAAGATGGATTTTATAATGTGGCCAGAGTTGAAAACAAATTTTAAATTGCATGATGAATACCATTATACTCTATTGGTCAAGTATGGCAACTCAAATTAAAGACGCATTATGCCAAAAATTCATGTTCGAAATAATCCAAGACTCCAACCAATTATGCAATTCTACTATATTACGTTCAGTGGGTATTCGATCATGTATTTCGGCAAAAGCGATTGTCGATGTTATTTATAATGATTAGTTTCTATCTTGACATTTGTTTAAATTCAAAGGGAAATGTCAAAAGTGGCAAAGTTTATACAAATATTTGGGAATAATTAAGATAAGTAAACATTATTTCATTTTGCCAGGAATGGTCAATAAATTATACAATAGCAAGGGGTAAGTTTTAAATAAATGATAATTTACAATGTTATTTTGATTTTAGGTTAAGTCAATTGATATATTACAGGATGAGATTTGTAATTAGGTGAGTATTAATTTAAATTGGGACAATTGCTCCAACAGCCACAACGAGGGAAAGATGAAAACTGTTGAGTTTGATATTTACAAAATAAAAGACGAGATTGTAATCCAAAATCCAAATATAAACTGATTCTTTATTGATACTCCATATATATTTATATAATACAATCAAAGAGAGATAAAGTGACGAGATGAGTGTAAACAAGTTATACAGTGCGATACATAACACTTCTCTCATCTTAAATTTTTACGTATAACTGATTTTACATGAGATTTAAATAAAATGCAGTTAAGACCTTATGACTAAGGTTTATATTGAAGTCGATCCGGCATCTTCTTGTCGCGTATCGAGCGTCTCAAAGGTGAATCCACAATACATGTTTCTAGGGTTATGGAGCTCGGCGGTGTTGCAGCTGGTTCATCTGACAGTTCATCTTCGCTTTCTTTCGACCCCGTCGGCTGTGTATCATTCAATTCAGTCTGTTTCTCAAAAGGTGGATTAGGTGTCTATACCGGTTGATCATATTTAGGGGAATCGATCTCTCTAGACCGAATCTGATGTTGATGTAATATACGTATCTGATCGCCTGCTTTGACCACATAACGTCGCAGGCCCAAAATTTTAACTATGATTCCATGTTCCCAGTTGAATGATGCATTCAAACGGAAAAGTATATTTTCGTTCTCTGCGAATGATTTAAAAAAAATTAATATTTATTAGTTTCGGTATACCTTTTACTGGTGTTGTTCCAAAAGCTGGTCTCAACTGCGTCAAACGGGTTCTTGGTTCAAACGGCAGTACATAGCTCGATGGTGTTTCACCACTTGTAGAACTCGGTGTATTGCGATAGCCGAACAAG
This sequence comes from Tipula helvola, assembly GCA_963556165.1. Taxonomy (NCBI): domain Eukaryota; kingdom Metazoa; phylum Arthropoda; class Insecta; order Diptera; family Tipulidae; genus Tipula; species Tipula helvola. Next base: position 85,083,022 of record OY744481.1, read on the forward strand.
ACGTTTGTGAATGCTCGCTGCAGTTCCATTTGCTTGAGGTACGTATGCCGTACTCTTTAACGGTGATATGCCATTACATTGCCAAAACTTTATGAACTCCGATGAACTAAATGGTGGGCCATTATCTGTTACTAGCTCTACCGGACAACCAAACGTCGAAAATATTTGCTGAAGCTTAATGATTACGTCAGCAGCAGTTGTTCCATGCATTATTTGAACTTCAATCCACTTCGATGTTGAGTCAATTACTAATAATAAAGCTCTTCCTCCAAAATTAAAAAAGTCTGCGTGAAGTCGATACCACACTCGTTCATTCCTTGGCCACTTTCAAGCTTTGAAATCAGCTGTGTTTGCGTTTTGATATTTTTGGCAAACTTCAAACATTTTGACAACCTTCTCAATTTCTTCTTCCATATTTGGCCACCAGCATACAGATCTTGCTAACATTTTCATCCTTACGACTCCCGGATGCTCTTCATGTAGTAATTGAAGAACAAGTTTTTGTAGCGACCATGGTATAACGACACGACTACCCCACACAAGGCATCCGCCCTCGATAGTTAGCTCGTTCTTGCGAATGAAATATGGCTTCATTTCCGGATCAGTAATAAAACTAGGCCACCCCTTCATCACATTTGATATTATCTTCATTAGCACGATGTCCTGCTTGGTAACGTGAGCTACATCCTCATGACAAATTGGCAAATGGTCATTGTCTTACAAAAAACGCATTGACTGATTGGACATACACATCTCCGCTAAATTTGTCTTTTTGAGGTAATCGCGTTAAAGCATCAGGCACCACAAGGTCTTGTCCCTTCCGATATTTAATTGTATAATGATATCCAGACAATATAATGGCCCATCGCTGAAGCCTGTTAGCAGCAGTAATTGGAACGCCTTTTTTACTATCAAACAGCGACACTAAAGGCTGATGATCCGTCACTAGGACAAAAGAGCGACCAAACAAAAACTTATGAAACTTCTTCACCCCGAAAATTATTGCTAACGCCTCCTTGTTGAGCTACGAATAGTTTTTCTCGGCTGTCGATAAACTCGCAGAAGCGAACATCAACGGTCGATCGCCTTCCTCCCCAAAAGAACTGGCATCACACATGAGGTACAGCTCCTTGCTTGAATCATAATGGCTTAAGAGGTTATTCGCACTCAGCTCCTTTTTGCATCTTCCAAATCCATCGTTACACCTTTTGGTCCAGATAAAACTCACATCTTTTTTTGTCAATTCGTATACAGTGGCGCCAGTTCCGACGCCATCATCGGCATGAACTGTCGGTAAAAATTTACCAACCCCAAAAAATCCTTGAGCTGCGTGCCATTTTGAGGTACTGGAGCATTGTTAATAGCCGCAATCTTATATACTTAACAAGCTGTTGAAACACTGTTTTCACATTGCGCTGACACTCATTTTGATCTGCATTTTGATTATCAAAATATCATCGAGATAGCAAACAGTTTTCGGCAACTTCTGAAGAATTCTATCCATTATTTGCTGAAATATGGTAGGAGCACTTGAGATACCATAAGTGAGCCGCGTATATCTAAACAATCCCAGATGAGTGTTGATTGTGAAAAGTTCCGATGAGTCTTCAGCTACTACAACTTGCTGGTATGCGCCGGCCAAATCCAAAACTGTAAAATAGTTGCTTCCTGAGAGAATAGCTAAAATGTCGTCGAGGTTTGGTAAGAGGTAATGATGAAAATCAATCCACTTATTAATCGTCACTTTAAAATCCACGCAAATCCGGAGACTTTTATCCTCTTTTGGCACTATCACAATGGGGCTAGCCCATTCGCTATGCTGCACAGGAATCAACACACCAGTCTTGACCATCTTTCTCAGTTCCACCTCCATTTTTGGTTTCAACACGCATGACTCCGAATATGGCTTACAGAATATCGGCTTAATATCTTGCTTCAAGGCAATGGTTGCCTTAAAATGTTTCATGGAAGAAGACTCACTTGAAAATACAGAGAGATATTTCCACTTTAGACCCAAAACGTGGGACTCCAAACGCTCCTCGCCATCACAGAGCGTTTGGACTCCGTTACCAACCGTAGGAAACTCACGAATCTTTTCGCGCCAGGTAGGCATTAATTTATCTAACCATGGTCTACCCAAGAGAGGTACACAATGTCCTGCACGGAAAACAAATATTTCCAATTGTTGTTCCGTTACTCCACTCTTAACACACACGACTGCCTTTCCCACAACGTCCAATGTTTCACCGTTTGCTATCGTATATTTCCTTGAAACTCGGGTCAAGGACAACTTTGGAAATTTTTCACTAAAAAGAGCCGAACTAATCACTGTAATCGCCGCACCGATATCAATCTCCATTTGAGTAGGCACGTTATTTATAGTTACCCGCATAACTTCGGATTTTGAGTGTCCGTTTTCAATACCGTTAACAAAGCTCAAAGAATTAAAAAAATCCACCCTTTCGCCTTCCACTGAATTAACGTAGCCGCCCCGGTGGCACAGTGGTTAGCAGACTTGCTTTACGCCCCGGAGGTCCCGGGTTCGATTCCCGGCGGGTGATGAAAAAATCACGGCTGGTTAAGGGTAGGATCAATGAATTAATCACTCATTATCCATTAACAAAAATGATTACGAAACTTCAAAATTAAGCGGCCAAATCCCTCTATGGGATGTAGCGCCAGCGTAAAAAAAAAACCTTTCAGTGCCCATAGGTTCCGTTTCCTAGTTACAATATTCTTTGTGCATGCTGAGAGTGTTTAATATTGATTACTATGCAGCATTAGGTCGTCAAAGCACCCTGTGAAGTGCGTCTCGAATAGAAGCTCCAAAGACTCTCCACAATGGAAGCCCTCCACGATCCTTCCGGTTTAATCAAAAAACTGGGACTTGTAGTACAGTTGGAAAGAATCTTCCTAAGGCGAGAGGTTCCGGAGACCTTTTCCATTTTACCTCAGAAGAGTCTCCAGGACCCCTTTGTGCCTTCCATAATTCTCTCTAATACATATTTCTAAGTTCTTCCTTAAAGGAGTCTCAATCCTGAGCATACCTAGTACTAGTGGGAGGAAACTCCCACCTCCATGCTAACTGCAGTTGTGTCACCATTGCTGTATTGAGAAAATAGGAAAGATTTGAATTATTTTTTCCAAGAACACAAGATCAATACAAGAGGATACAATTTAGTACCCCTCGATTCTGAGGCCACAGATCTTATTATTGTTAATCCAGCGTTCCCAGATTAGTACCACGTCTTTATCCAAACTTGTTAATTTGAGAAGGAGAACAGCTGAAGCAGCCTTAGAATGGTTAGTTTGATTTATCCTAAGCAGAACCATTTTGTCTTACTTACCTCGATATTATATTTCCTGCTACCAATGACCAATATTATGCACCGATTGTTTGGGATGCACCGGCGTCCCCATATCGCTAACGCCCCCCCCCCCCGTACTATCCGTTGGAATCTCGTGAGCACCCCTCCCTCCACCTGGACAGGCTGCCAACATCCTCCTCCCCTAGTTGTCTAGCTCCTTCGCTCCTGCCCCCCCTCCTCCTCCTTCAAGTGAATCAGCACTGAGCGTAAGTCACGGGATTCACTAACCTCACTACCCTCAACCCTACCTACTTCACTGCTGGTACCTATGTTAGGCCTGGGCGAGTTGTCCCCATTATCATGTTGGCCTCACGTAAGCGTTTCCGTTTTATCCTTCTTGTATACATTGAGAGTGATTGACCCGAAACCAAAGTCAATCACCCCGTTTCTTGTCCAGAAGGACAAGGGTCTCATTATTAATTACCCTTATCGATAATTTAGAGCCCCTTATGCTTCCTCCTGCTTAATGACCTTCCAACTACTGGGGGCGGATATTAGTATACTCAAAATAACCGCTGAAACCAATAGAGGAACGAATTCTAAGGAAAAAATATTTAGGGTGTCATTTGAGGTGGTGGGGTCGGTTGGGGTGAACCGTTACTCTTTTTTTAGATGATTTGTAAATGTGCCGGGTCCTGTGTATATAGTTCGGTTTGGTTCATTATATTTAGTTCGATGTATTTAAAAGTTGATCAAGTTGAGGCGCTTCTATGAAACAGGGTTTAAGCCGATTTATTGAAACCATTGATTCGATACCTTTGATCGGCTGCATTGAATATTTTTCATTGTGTGTGATTACCAGGAATGGGCCTTCATATGGAGGTTGTAGTGACTGACGTGCTGCGTCTATTCGTATCAAAGCGAATTCGCATGTTGATAAATCTTTAAACACGAAATTTGTTCTTTCGAATGTCGTGACGCCGCTGAGGGTTGTTTTTCTTTAAATTGGTTATGAAACTATGTGACGAACTCACGCTGATAAATGTTTTTGATTGGTTGAATGAAATCTACGAGTAGTCATATATGTTCTCCGTAAACTTTGGAAATCGTCCCAGAATAAAGTTCTCAGCCCAAGTAGTATTAGCGGTAAAGACCTTGTCCATTGTTTTCCGACACATTATGGCGCCCTTAAAATTACGGTGCCATCGTTTTATTGTACCGTTCCATGCTTGGTTTTAAGCTGTGGTTCGTCTGCGATAGAATCCTATTGATTTGAAGCTATTCGAACAGAGTTGCTTTGAAAAGCGCGTCCCTCTCTGTGGTGACGCTCGATGGTATTGAAAATCAAATGATCCATGTTTTGACCAACGCATCAACTAGGGTTTCTGTTTTAATATTTGGAATTGGGGTGGCCTCTAGCCAACGCGTGTAGCGATCGATCATGGCCAAACAGTACGAATTACCTTCGGATGATGGTAAATGCCCGACTGCATCGTCGAATCGTTTTCTGGTCCGTTCATAAGTTTCAGTGATACTTTTGACATGCATCATTATTTTATTCTGATTTGTTCCGCTGTTGAACGGATCCCGGGATGAGAGGCATTGTGGTATTTGTGGAAATATTTTGAGTTTTAAAGACGCGTTTGATTCCATTAAGTTGACGAGCGTAATCGACTGTGCTTCCTATGTGAACTTTTCGATACCTGAAATAGTGTCTGCGACAACGTTGTTATCCCCCGAAATATGACGAATATCCAATGTATATTGTGCTATGAAGTCTAAGTGATGAGGTTATCTAGGTGAAGCATTATCAAGATTTTTAAGTAGTGAGAATGTCAACGGTTTATGGACTATGGTTAGAGAATATAATAAATTCTCGACCTTCGCCAAAATTTGTATAGTGCTTGGTAGCTGAATAAGGAGCTAACATTTCCCTATCGTTCGTACTGTAGCGAGTTTCGGCGTAGTTTAGCTATCGCGAGTAGAAGAGAAGTGGTTCGAACCTTTTTGCGTCTGTTGTTGCAATACTGCTTCTACTGCTGTATTCGACGCATCGACGAGATTTGGAACGCCTTTGTAGATGGATTCGTCGGTCAAACTTATTGGTGACTTATCCTTCTTTTTCCGCCCTTGAAAGAACTCATATAATATCGCCTGATCATGTGCTGCCTTTGGAAAGTAGATTCGATAATAATTTATCATCCCCAAAAATCGCAGAATGCTGTCCTTCATAGTTGGTCACGAAACATTTTGATTTGCTTCTACTCTATGTTTATTGGGCGGCATGCTGTTTGCGGTCATATGTTTAGATTTATTACCAGTCTCGCGTGATTTAGGTGGTGGTAAACAATACGTATGTGTTTGAGATGTTCTTCCGTGTTTTGCGAGGCGATCATAAGATCGTCGATGTAAGGAACATGAATACCAGGTCTCGAAATACTGAATGAACCAACAGTTGGAAAGTTTGAGCCGCACTACGTAACCCAAATGTTATCCGGGAGAACTAAAACAATCCAACGGGATTGGTGATTGCGGTTTTTCGATGTTTCATTCCTCAACAGGGACCTGGCGAAAAGTACGCTTGAGGTTGATGTGTGAAATCTGTCATAAAGGGAATCGGATAACGGTCGAGTTTTGTTATCGAGTTTAATGGCATGTAGCCACCGCATAATCGCCAGTTTCCATTTTTTCCTTGATCAGTGTAGTGGACTGGCCTCATTCTAAAATCCCTAAAAGCAATCGGCACACCTCGTGCTGTTAAAGCTTCAATTTCGGCCTTCGCGATTTTCATTTTATCCGCATTAAACAACGTACGATTGCAAGGTTGACCAGATTTTTCGATACAATGAGTAACGTGTTTAGAATGATTGACTCGCGGATGATTGTATTGAACTGCGTTTTGCTACTTGGCCGTTTGATCACGAATTACTGCACTGACCGAAAGTCTCAGTCGACCTAGAGCTTTGAGCTTCCTCAGCCGAACAGCTCTTCCACTCGTTGTGTTAGCGCATTGATCTGGTCTCATAAATGTTTTGGTTGTGCCTTATCTTGGTTTCTTGTCGAGACAATCAGTCAGTGATATAAAATTTATTTGTAGACGACTGCTGTGGATCCACTTTTGAATTGGGATTGTTTAGCGTGGTGGACGAGTGCCATCTCAGTTTTGTCCAGCACAGTTCTTCAATTGCTTTATTTCCCAATTCTGGCGATTTTCACTAAAAGCCGTTTATTTTGAAGCATCTGCAATTCCCAATTTGTCTAGCCTTTAAAATTTTCGTCTGCTGAAGGGCTGACAATTGTAAAAAACTCCAAATTTTTCCTCCTAATAAAAAAACCGAAAATATAGTTTACCAAAAAGCAATAACCTAAATAAAAGGAATTTACTACAAAATTACAATTGTATTTTTTCATTCATAAACTTTCTTCCATAAAGTATTATTTACCCAGGAAATTAAAGAAACGTTGATTGAGCTATAATTACTCAGTCATCAAACCAAAATCGTGTTTAATGAGTTTGTACACCAATAAGTTTCTTTATAAAAGAATTACGAACCAGGTTTTACCTGATGTCCTCCTCTAAGAGAGTTATAAAAAATATTTTATTTCCGCCAGTATTTCAATACACCCTCACTAAAACACCTTATTATTGACGCCATAAATTTTCTACCAGTATTAAATTTTCAAAAGTGTTTATACGGTTTTTATCCCCATGCAACTTACCGTTTGTAAATAGTCACGTTTTTTCTCGTCAAAAGGAAAATTTTCTAAATCAATTATATATTTTTCGCATTTTGTTTAAATTTAATATCCGTCTTAAATAAAAATCTGAAAAGTACCTTAACAAAACTCAATTAACACTTAAACAATTTCCTGTTAGGGTATACGAGAACAAAAAATCTGTGCAATCGATAAAAACATTAAGGAAGTTATAAAAACCGGAAATCAATAAAAATATTTTACAAAAAAAAAATCAAACCTGAAAAAATTGGTCAATTTTCCAAAATTGCTAATAAAGCATATTGGACCTCCCATTAATAATAGCCAACGTGTATAAAATCTCATCAACGGGAAAAACTAATCAAACATTAAAAAAAAAAAATACTAAACATACATACGATACACATGAACACAACCAGAAGTAAAACAAACAACACGTTTCCAATTAAAGGGTTAACAGAAATTAATTATTAGATAGATTTTTACTTATTTATTTACACTAAACTGTTTGGATAAACAATAAAATTGATTACAAATTGTAACATTTAAACGTGACATTAACTGACACCACGTCTTCTAATATTTGTTAGCAGTACGTATCGGTTCGTATGTATGTCTGCTATTATTTTTTTTTATAAAACACGAGTTTATATATACAATGTATATGTACTCCATATCCATCAGGCAAAACAGAAGCAAAAAATAATGACGATGACGATTGTGGGGGGGAATCTAATTCTATTTATATTTACTGTACACAATTTGTGTCACTCACCCGAATTTATTTATCGTTTTAATTTGGTCTAATCATTTTGCCACCACCACAAATATTTATTTATTGCCTTGAGGGGGCCAAGTGGATAATATGGTTTTTGTGCTGAGTAATAAATTTGTTTGAAAAAGGTTCCATGGTAAAGCTAATATTTATTACGTTCATTTATGATAATTTTTGTATAAATATCATGTTGGACCTAGGAGAATTGTTTTATCACTTTAACATATCCTTGTTCATTTTATTGTGATGGGGTTTCAGTATACATACATAAAGTACATAAATTGTTTACTGATATAACTAGTGGCTAAATTTCATTTTGTGGTACCAAATTTGAATTTTATTTATTGAATTAAATGACCAAGGGTTTTGGTTTATTTGAAGTAATAAAATCATAAACGTATATTATGTATGTACATACGAGTTTGTCAGGCAATTTAATTTATTATTTAATTTAGTTAAGTGCGATTATGCGAGGGAGCCCTCTTCGTAAATATTTAATATGTGCGAACTATGTGGTATCAAGTGGCATTTTTCAAATTATTATAAAAGCGATTTTGTTTTCAATTTTAATCAAATATTCGTCAATATTATGTTCTGGTTACAACTATAATTTACTTTCGTTTTAGAATTTTGCCTCAAACTTCCAAATCTGTTTTACAGTAATCGTGCCATTTTACAGCAAAACCTTAGAAACATAATTAACGCAAGTTTCTTTAAAATATCGAGATTTTCCAACAGTAGAAGGAAAATTCACAATCGCCAAACTGGTTTCCTTTAATTGTTTGAACTGTAAAGTTATCCGTGCCATAAAAATAAATAATAATTTCTGTACATAACTTTGTCCCCGCACTTAATTCTTTGGAGTCATTGGTGTAGGGTCAAAATCACCCGGCATGTTTTTAACATGCAATATTTTTGTACTGTAATAATTTTAAATTGTACCGCATACATAAGACGTGATTTATACGTTCTATACAACCAAAACTCTGGAATAGATATAATAAATCCACTTAACATCTGAGTAAACAGAACGAATCCTATACCAACCTCATAGTCTCCCAAAAGGCACCTCTGAAAACTCAATGTTGACTCAGACAACCAGAATCATTTACCGCCACCTCTATGTAGCATTTCTGACCTAAAATATAAGTTTACCAGTTTTACGTTGACTTTGGACTTTAAAAATGTAAAGTCGTTTTGTAACTTTAAAGTTTTGTAATTTTGTTTCATTTGATTAACAGTGTCACTTTTTATAGAAATGTTTTCAAACTGTTATAAAATAAATTATTTTTAAGTGATAATTATTAAAAATAAAACGTAATTTTTTGAAGTCCGAAGTCAACGCAGCCGGTATGAAAATCACTTAATTGCTACTATTTTTCAGTTTTGTTACAAAAATACGACTTTTCAAAATAGTAGTAGGTTGTGAAACGGCATATTTTTCATAACTTAAGGAAATGGGGAATATTTCATGTGAGGAAATATTAATTTCAATACAAGTTTGTGCCTACTTGATTTCCAAAAAATTTTAAAATTCATTTGGAATTTAACCATCCAAAGCCTTTCTCAAAACTCAATAATTTACTGTTTATAATAAAACTAGCTGTACGGAGGCACTTCGCTTCACTCGTTTCGCAAATATCCCACTCGTTACACAAAATGAGGAATTTCCTAACCGTGCCCTGATTCTCTAAAGATAATAGTCGTATTTTATTTGACTAAGGAATTGAAATTGAAATTGGAATTCAATTTTGGTCAAATAAAATGACCATGGAATTCAATGTTTGGAAATTCGATTGGTTTTTAAAGGTTGATAGCATTTTGAATTTTTTTTGTGGCGAAATACATTTTTTTTTCGCAAATAAAATATTTGTATGTAAGTTTGTTTACATTTAGCGTATTTAATAAATATTTTTTTACTTTTAATTGCCAAATAAACAGTCAAAATAACAAACAATTTCACACAGCCAACCTTTAGAACTAAAACAAATGTTGTCTAGCGCATCCAGCGTGAAGTAGACAAACTGCATGAGGAATTGGATTTTGAATTCCATCAATTTAGCAGGAATTCGAAGAAATCCTACTGAGGAATTCAATAGTGCAATTTTTTGTTGTAAATTGCCAATAAAATACGACTAATGTGTAAATTGTAAAAAGCAAAGCTTTCTTTTATGAGTTGCAGTTTTTCAATACTATTTTAATGGTAATCCTCTCGAAAAATTTCAAACTCATAAAAGTAAGTTTACACATCGCACATGACTTATAAAAGTGACGCAACTCAAAAATTGAGTTTTTGAGATAATTCGTCAGAAAGATGTGCAATGATCGATTTCATAACCTGACATAGTGGCGTTTTCATATTTATTTTACAAAGCGAGCGACGGCTTGATTTTCTGATCTCCTTGATTTTCACGTGAACCTGTATTTTATTTTCCTGCCTCTCTCTATTTTTGATGTGAAAACATCTTTAGCGGGGGTAAGTCAAAAATTGCATGTAAAAAAAAGAACGGAAAATCCGGTACGATCAAAATTGCAAATTTTATACGAGAAAAACGAACACAAAATGCACCGAACTTGCATAATCTCGGGTTCTACACTATGCAAAATTGCTGAGATTTTCTCTCATGAAATTTTATGTATGTATGTGTTTTTTTCAATATATTGATAAATATTTATTAAAAAATTAGCATAACTGGGCATTTTACTCTCATGATAATTTCATGATAATTTTTTGTTTTTACCAGTTCAACATCTACGTTTAATCCTTTTGCAATTTTTTTGAATGCATCATTTTTTAAATCTTCTTCTTCTTCCGCTGGCGCTACATCCCATGAAGGGATTTGGCCGCCTCAACGATGCTCCTCCAAATATTTCGGTCCGCCACAAGAGAACGCTAGACACGGTGACCGAGTGTGTACAGGTCCCTCTCAACGTCGTCCATCCATCGGGTAGGTGGTCTCCCACGAGGTCCTACTTTCGCTGGTGCCGACTCCAAGGCCTGCTTAATGGTCCGATTTTGTGAACGTAGTACGTGCCCAAGCCATCTCAGCCTTGACGATTTTATGAATCCTATGATGTCGACTTTATCGAGATCATTTCTGATCTCGTGATTCATTCGCATTCTGTACGTGGCTCCCTCTTTAATGGGACCGAGAATTCTTCTTATCATCTTACGCTCAGTTACAGCGATTTTCTGGATGTTTTGCGCTGTTAGTGTCCAAGACTCGCAACCAAAGGTGACAACTGATCTTATCAGCGCCTTGTAGATGTCCAATTTTATTTTGCGCGATATATGAGGAGACTTGAAAATTTTGATATTGGCGTAAAATGCTCGGTAGCCTGCTGCGATCCTCGATGAGATGTCTACAGAAACGGAGTTTTGCTCAGTGATCAGTGATCCTAGGTATTTAAACTCATTCACCTTTTCATATTGAGTATCTCCTGAAATGAAGTCCCCACGAGTCTGCCTTCTCGCGGTCACCATGTATTTGGTCTTCGCTTCATTGATCTGAAGGCCTATTTGTTGGGCTGTTAATTCCAATGGGAGGAGGACCTCTTTCAGAGAGATGATGTTGCGACCCAGAATGCAGATATCGTCAGCGTATGCTAATAGCTGGGTTGATTTATAATACAGGCAGCTACGCTGTGCTATATTAAGCTGACGAATGACATACTCCAATGATAGATTGAATAGAGTTTGAGCTATTGGGTCTCCTTGCCGCACTCCAGATGTTATCTCGAAGGCATCCGAAATTTTACCTTCTATTAGCACCTTACATATTGAGCCATCCATTAAAAGCTGGCACATTGAAACCAATTTTGACGGTATGCCCAGGTAGGACAATACGTTCCATAACGTATTCCTCTTAATGCAGTCGTACGCCTGTTGAAAGTCTATGAATAGACTGTGTACAGGGATGTCCTTTTCATAGCATTTCTCCAGCAAAATCCTCAGCGTAAAAGTTTGATCGGTCGTTGATCTATTTGGACGAAAACCACATTGATAATCACCCAAGATCCTCTCGCTATAAGTTGATAATTTTGCTGCGACTACGTTGGCCAAAACCTTGTAGCCTGTGTTCAGCAAAGCTATACCGCGATAGTTGTTGCAGTTCAATCGATCTCCCTTTTTATGAAGTGGACATATAAGAGCCGTCTTCCACTCTACTGGGATTTCTTCTCTAGACCAAATTGTTGATATTAGCTCAAACATGCGGCAGAACAGATAATCACCGCCATATTTGAGCATTTCGTTGCAGATACCATCCTCACCAGGTGTCTTGTAATTTTTCATCTGCGATATCACGTTCCGCACTTCATCATATGATGGAGGAGGTGATGGTGTCATCTCGACGTTAATATCGCGTTGAAGCAAGAGAGGTTATGTTGCTCGGAAGGTGGTGCCTGTTTATTTAAAAGCGAGGAGAAGTAATTTCGCCACAATTCGAGGACGGTATTAGTGTCCATTTCCAACTCACCGGACTTGTTGCGAATAGCGCTGCTACGTGGATGAAAGTAGCTAATTCTCTTATGCAACGATATCTATCTCTCAGGCTAGAATTTTGGATGTTGCGTGCCTGTTGTTCATGCCATTCCCGTTTTTTTCGTCTACATATCCGATTAGCGATTCTCCTCACAGTCATGTAGGCGTTATGGGATTATCTTGTTCTTTGCGATAGATCTCGTTGTCGTGCGCGATCTTTTTCCCGAATAGCACCAATACAATCATCATCAATCCAGAGATTTTTGGGCCTTGACGGATTTTGGCCTATGGTGGACTTTGAGGCATCGGTTACCGCCGTTTTGATAATGTTCCACTGTTCTTGAACGGAGTCAGGAAGTGGTTTATTTTCCAAGATTTCTGATACAGTCATCCCGAAGGTGGTTCTGGTAACTTGGTCGTTCAATGCCGCAGTGTTCCAACGAGTGATGCGCTGGAAGCGATGATTATATGTGGTTGATAGACGAAATTTTAATTCAGCAACTACCAGGAAATGGTCTGAATCAATGGTAGCTCCACGTTTAGTTTTGATGTTCTTAAGGCTAGAAAAATGTCTCTTGGACAAGAGGATGTGGTCGATTTGGTTGACCGTTGTCCCGTCGTTTGATTTCCATGTGGCTTTATGAATACGCTTATGTGGGAAGTATGTGCTGGCAACCACCAAGTTGTACAGTAAAGCTAGCTTGATGGTGCGCATCCCGTTGTTGTTTGATGTATGGTGCAAGGAGTTTGGGCCGATAGTGCTTCGATATGTACTGCCAGCACTGCCAATTTGAGCATTGAAGTCGCCCAAAACAATTTTGATGTCATGTTGCGGAATTTTGCTCAGGACGGTTTCGAGCTGGTCGTAGAAAGCGTCTTTGATTTGATCAGGCTTCTCCTCGGTGGGGGCATGAATGTTCACAAATGTGATGTTAAAGTGACGTCCATGAAACCTGAGTGTACAAATCCGATTACTGACAGGCATGAAGTCAGTCACAAATTGACGGCATCGATTGCTAATCAAGAAACCAACGCCCAATTCATGTTTATCCATGTTATTGCTATGACAGAGAGTTAGTCCGAAGCGACTATAATCGGTGATGTCATTGCCGATTAGTCTTGTTTCCTGTAGCGCTACGAGGTCGAGTTTATACGTAAATGCTTGTTCGAAGAGTTGATGGAGGCTCTCCGGGCGGTTTAGGCTGAGTACGTTCCATGTTCCAAATTTAAAATCGTTGTCCTTATATCGTGTCCGAGGTCGTTGTTGTGAATCCAAAAATATCCGAGGCTCATGTTGAGGTTTCGTAACAAAAAAAAAAAAAAAAAAAAATTTTTACAGGTTGGGCTGTTAACCCAACGCCAACCTTCTGTAGAAGGACCACAGCCCTCACACTTTAGCCTACTCCTTTAACAGAGTAGTTTCTAGTGGCCGCCACGAAGAGGCAGTGTGAGCACTTGCTGAAGTTGCATGCGGTTACGGCACATGAAGCGAGTCTTGTGTTTATCCCCCTGCATACACAGCAGCCTGACCACCCATTTTTAAATCACTTCTTTTAAATTGTTTACTGGTTATTTTCCATAAACATTCGTTAATTCTCAACATATGAATTCATTTTATAGTATTTTCAGTATTAATAAATGGCATTGCGAATTTTTTTTTATAAACATACGTCTCAACAATCGGAAAAAAATGAAAAACATAACCTTAAAAGTGAATTTTAATTTGACATTTCGTACAAATTTCATGATAATTTTTTCGTGAAATAGCCTCCTGATAATTTGCTGAGAATGTCAAAATTTGTATAATATACTTACACATACATTGATAAATTTAATATCATGAGAGAAAATCTCTGCAATTTTGCATAGTGTAGACCCCGTGTTAAATATTAAATATCATATATCTTAGCGAGCTGTGAAAATGGCACTTATAAATTGATATAAAATAATAATTTTGAAATTGTTTAATCGTTATGCAATGTTTTTAGTATTGCTCATGCTGTTGCTGAGTTTGGTTATGCGGGGCATATAGAAAAATAGTGGTAAACAGATTCGAATGCCATTTTCTAAAGATACGCGCAAAGAAGAAGCCGTAGGGAGACATGTTACCGTCTCTCAAGTTGCTATGATTTTACTTGACTTTTTGTTTGTCTAATAGAACCGCCCTATTTCATTTAGTTCAAATCAATCACATCAACGATGCCATTTTGGTGTGAACAAAACTGGTTTGCCGTGACCATTCCCAAAAGTCTAAATATGGAATCTTCAACAATTGCCGTATTTGAGTAATGGGCATTCAGAGCAGGTTTTGATTATTAACTTAACAGAACTGTATAGTGTGTTATAAATTTCAATTTTCAATTAAACAATTAATGTCGGTTCGTCCTCCAAATCCAAAATAGAATAACTTATTGACTTTTTAACCAAAATTGTACCGTAATTTAAATTTAAATACTGAGCGAACAGCAGCCGTCTATCTGCATTGGTTTCTCAGGCCTATCGAAGAGACTTGAAATGATTCAATAGTTAAAGGTTTCCACATAATTCTTTTGCGAGTTGAGCGTGAACTCGCCCGTTGTTTTTTTTTAAGAGACCTAATTTTTTCTTCTGCGCCCGGGACCCCAACCGACCTTAATCCGCCACTGGTTTTATTTATAAATGATATTGGGATATTACTTAGCTCTATAATTATTTACTTGTCTATGCTGACGACATGAAATTGTTTTGTTCTAATTAATAATATGAATGATTGTAGATCGTTGCAATGTGAATTGGATAACATTTTTCATTGATTTATTACCAACTGGTTAAGTTGAACATTGGGAAGTGCTGTGCTATTTCATTTAGTCGAAGACGTAACCTAATTTGAATAATCGATTAAATTTATTTATCGAATTAATAATATTGCACTCAAACAAACTGATCTTGTCAAAGACTTTGGAATTCTTTTTTATTAAAGATATAAATTTAGTGAACATATTGATCAGATTTTACCTAAAATCATATAAATTAGTAGGTTTTATGACACGTTGCTGCAAATGATTCACCAACCCGAAAACTGTAATTATTCTATACAATAGTCTAGTTAGAAGTCAGTTAGCATATGCTTCGGATATCTTCCCGCATACGTGAATTAATTTCAATCTAACTTTCAAATCAACTCACAAATCAATTCCTCACTCAACCCTAACTCAATCTCCAATATAACCTCCAAATCAATCTCCAAACCAACTTCCAACTCAATCCCAATGCAATCAACAAATGAACTAACCCTTAACTCTACCCCAAACTAAATGTCTATCTCAATCCAAAAATCAACACGGTCCGAACAACTAGAAGTGTACATGAACTGAACTAAAATTCAGAGTTAAACCTCACTCGACCTCAGTTCAACCCAAAACTCAACGCCCAATTTAATCCCCAAAACAGGACGGTCTGAAAGCTGCAAATACATACCAAATATTACACAATACTGGGGAAAAACACGATTATACGTGTATTTTAGTTGCGTTTTCAATGATGAATGTCAAAGTACAGAGAAACATTTGAAATAATAATGGAATGATTCAGTACCATTTTTCAGATTTTTTAAACGCTGTGAAGGTAGCTAAACATAGCTTGACGAAAATGCCCCGATGACGAAACTACCCCACTTTACCCTAGAGGTCGCAGTTTTGAAAAAATTAGATTATCCGCAAAAAACTAACTTATTTTAAAATAACCCCTTAACATATAATTTTTTAAAAAAAACGTCAAGGTAAAATAATCTTTTGTTGTATTTATAATGTTTATTTGAACATATTTTAATTTATAGTGAAAAACCATTTTCTTGACCAGAACAATTTTCTTGGCCATAATGTGTTACAAAACAGTGGTTAGCTAATTTAAATAGTTAAGCGTTTAAAATCCGAAAAAGGTCTTTTCAGATTAAACATTATCGGATATTTCAGATAATTTTTCTGTCTGATCTCTCTGGTCTCTCCGATGTAATAAAAAAACTCGCCATATGACGTCGGTTTATTGTAACGATCTCGAAAAACGTAATTTACAGCACCACCTGGAGTCGAAATATATCGCAAACTATTGAATATTGCATTATCATCGAGTTCAGAGCTATTTTCAAAATTTCAAGTCTCTAGGTCATCGGGAAGTTGGTTTAAAATCGATTTCAAAATTTGTACCGGACAGACAGACAACAGATACAAGAAAGCGACCTAATAAAAACGTTATAAAATAGGATGCCCAAAATTTTGTGAATGTGTGTAAACCAAGAATAATCGTCTGGTATACCGTAAGGATCAACTTTTAAGCCACTTTTGTTAGTTCAGTGGCGGATTTAATGGCGGGCGCACTGGCCGCGCGCCCGGAGCCCCGACTTCTGGGGGGCCCCGCAAAACTTCAACTTTCCAGTTTTTCTATTGGCTAAGTATCTAAAGTAATTTTTGTGTTTACATTGTGTGTAGAAGAAAAGAAAAATGGGTTAATAATTTAATATACATAAATGTTTAAAGATGTATGTTCTTTAATACTGTTTTCAATATTAAAAGTATTTGACACGCCATAACTTGGTAAAATGCCCAAACGAAAAAAAGTTAAGACCTCCTTCTTAACTAGATATTTCATCAAATTTTCAAATATAAAGGGCTGAAACCTCACGAGGTGATCAGAACTTCGGTCTTTGGTATCTTCAATAATGTCATAAAGTTGGTGTGACGGTTTTGACATTATTGATTTCTATTTTAACCAACATTTACTTATACAACAGCCAAACAGGTCAAAAGCTTCAGTAACATGGGTACAGGCATCCAATTTAAAATGAAAAATCGTATTCTAGAACTTTATACCGAAAGTAGTATAACAAATTATACTGATACTACTAACCGTTTAACTGACCATATTCCAGAAATTTATCCAAAAATTCATTTTAGAATCCTATTTACAACGCACATGTCAAATTTCATAACAAACGAGTAGGGAATAACTAAGTTCCATCCTACTTAGCCATATTCCAGAGCTTTATCCAAAAATCATTTTATAATCCCATTTCCAACACACATATCAAATTTTATCATAATCGATTAAGAAATAGCCAAGTTCCATCCTACTTGGCCATATTCCAGAGCTTTATCCAAAAATTATTTTAGAATTCCATTCCCAACACACATGTCAAATTTAATGATACCCGCGGTTAAGGCATAACCAAGTTCCATCCTACTTGGCCATATTCCACACATATCAAATATTCCCATTTCCATACACATATCAAATTTTATTAGAATCGGTTAAGAAATAGCCAAGTTCCATCATACTTGGACATATTCCTCAACTTCATCCAAAAATCATTTTAGAACCTCATTTTCACAAGTTCCATCATACTTGGCCATATTTCAAAACTTCAACCAGAAATCGTTTTAAAATCCCAGAACTTCAGCCAAAACTCTTTTTAGAATCCCATTTCTAACACACATATCAAATTTCCTAATAATCGGTTGAGAAATAGACAAGTTCCATCATACTTGGCCATATTGTAGAACTTCATACAAAACAGGTTTAGAATCCTATTTCCAACACACATGTCAAATTTCATAATAATCGGTTGATAAATGGGCAAGTTCCATCGTATAAAAAATTTATTAACTATTCACTACATCCAAATCCAACCCCAACTCAACTCCAACTGAACTTCAACTCAACGCGCAAATTGACCCATAATTTACCCTTCAAATCAATTCCCAATTCAATGCCCAATTCACTAATCAAATAAGCATATTATATATCATAAAAAAATCGTAAATATTTAAAAACCAGGTATTTTGGGTCAATTCGTATGGCAGGTACCCCACCCTCTTGACTTACAGTCTCCAAAATATTATCAAATCGCTGCCTTGACCATAGAAACAGATTGGGGAAAAAAATGCATAATCGGACAAGCCGTTCTCAAGATACCACTGGTACAGACATCCAGACATCCAGACAGACGGACGGACATTTTGTTTTTTTTGCTTTTTCAGACTCAGGGACTTTCAAAACGTCGAGCAAAGTGGTTTTGGACCAACCAAATCTTTCGTCATTATTGACAGGATTTCAATACTTTGGTCTTTTTAGACCGAATAGCATAGCTAGGAAACCATCGCCTCGACAAAACAAATATATGGTGTGAATATGACCTCAATCGGTTCAGTCGTTCAGAAGTTACACGATCACTAAGAGACGAACCAACGATTATATAGATTTAGCCACCATATTGAGCTTGTTTTTTTTTTTTTTAAACGGCACTCGGCAATCGAAAGTAGACATTTCAACGAAAATATTAATGACCTTAAAATTTTTTGTAGGTGCTTTAAATTTTGAGCACAAAGATGGTTGACGTGAAACGTCCCATATGTTAAAAAAAATAGTGTGACGGACACTCACCGCAGAATGAAAACTACTTACGGTAGAGTATAGTCTCGGAATTAGAAATATTATTTTAGAATCGCATTTCCATCGCAAATATTGAATTTCATATTCGATTAGGAATGCGCCAAATACCATCCTACTTGGCCATATTCCAGAACTTTATCTACAATGTAGAGCGACCGACTTAAGCTATTAAGCAATTCGAAATAATATTTGTTTTACTTGTAAAATGATGTTGTATAATTTAGGACAATCTGATTGTATCGGTATCAAACAAAGCAGATAAAAGACACTGTTGCAACGCCCCACACCTCCATTTCTTATTTTATTTATTTGTTTAGTGTTTTTGAAAAATTATTCACTTAAATTACAACAATACTAGTAATTAAATTATAATACGCCCACCAATAGTCTCTTCTTGACATTAAATGTTTTGATTCAAAATTTATAGTTTGATTATGTTGTGATGGTTCGTGAATGTACATACAAAGGATTCTAACATTTAATTATTGATATGACATGAACAATAGGTAGTTTTGTTACAGCGTAAGTGTTTGATTTTTTAACCATAACAGTTTACAGTAATTTTTTATGTTTTAATTATTTTTATAATCCATGTTAAGTTTAATATGCGGTTGTTTATAATTATAGGATGTACATTTTAATAATTGATTTAATTAAAAAATTGTACGCTACACACTATACCTTGACTACCATAAACCAAACAGTAATTTTGTATTTAATTAAAAATAACCATCTCAATCATAAATTGACTCAAAAATATTTTGATTTTTATCGTGGCTACCTGATGAGTAGACCGAAATTTTCAGTACGAAACCAATCTAACAAAGAGAAAAACTTGAGGAAAGTTCTTGGTTTTTTAAAGGGTCTATAAGTGAGGTGATATTTCCACTTTTTGGTTAGAGTAGATATGTTATGAGTAGATGACTTCTTTATTTCACTGGCTCACCAAGTCGTAAATATTGGAATGCTACTAAAAATAATATATTTGTCTATAAACAAAGCCGAAATATCATATTGTCAAAAATATTTATACAGTAATCATTTTTGATTTTTTTTTTTATAAACAATTGGAATTAATTTTTATTGCCTATTTAATTTAATTTATTATAATTATTTATTTTTTTACTCAAACAGCAAAACCAAAATACAAAAAAATTTAATTTTAATAAATTTATTTAAATACAAATATTTTTATTATTATTACAATTATGTATATTTGTGTGTACAACAACAACTAAATAAATAAAAATATTTTATAATTTTAATAGAGAAATAATAAATTTTTTTTTTATTATTGTTGCTGTTTTCATTTTTGGGTAAATTAACTTTGAGGTATACACAACATAATTTGTTTTTACGTAAAAAAAAATTTTTTTTTATTTAATTTATGTATATAAATATGTGCACATATAACGTAAATATATGTACATAAAAAAAAATTTAATTTAATTTTTAATTTATTTTATTAAAAATAAATTAAATTTATTTTATAAAATATTTTATATATAAATTATTTTTATGTAAATGCATATGTACAAAACTATTATTATTACATTTCATTTGTTTATATTTATGTTTATGTTCATTACATTATATGTACAAATAATAAAATACCAAAAAGACCAAAATCTTTTTTTATATTTTTGTCAAATGCATAGCTTGGTTACAGTAAAATCTTTTGGTTTGTTGCAAAATTACAAATTTTGGGAAACGAGTACGTACATACATGGACGCAGTCAGACGTACCTTTTGTGTACAGTAACAATAGGAAATGGTTATGAAATTTTTTTTTGGTTTACATGTTATATGTTATTGTATATGAAATATAGAAATATTTTAAATAAAACTATTATTACAAATTATTATAAATGTCTAAATATTATGTAGTGACTTAAAATTTATTACAGCCAGTAAAATTTTGTTGTCTCTACGACTAGTTGTCTGGTATGTTGTAAGTTATTAGAAAATGGAGTTAGAAAATGCGTATGGCTGTTTATCAACGTCTTCTGTAAGAAATAATGAATGAAACTATATTCCAAAAAAATCTTTAATAATTATATCTGGTGGTACAGTAGATTGAACAACCACACCGAACCTAGAAACAAATGTTGTCCATTGCATTCCTGGTCTAGTAGATGATTTGTTGAGATATTTGCGAGGTTGTTTTGAACAGTTTACTTTGAACTTGTGCATTGCGCTCATTGTGATTTCATTTGCATAGGGCACTTTCAAATAGCTGAATGTATTTCTTAAATTCAGGATCCCCTTGAAACTTCTTTCCATTTCTTACGGTTCTTTGTCTGTGCTTCTCTTTATGCTTGCAGGACATGTCGGATTTCTTCCAAATGGGTTAAGAATTATACAAGTTCATCCTAAATTCCCTCGGACACGTTGAATTTCATCCAAATAGGGGAAGAATTATCCAAGTTATATCCTAATTGGCTATAATTATGCAATAACCTCATCTTAATTTATTTTAGACCATTTTCATTGAAATACCCAGTTTTGTACCTTATGTCATTTTGGAGCATGTCATTTCAACCGTAAAATATATTTTTTTTATTCGAATGTAGCTACCGTTTATGAAAAAATTTCACATCAATACATCTTTTATTTTTTATCAATTTAAGAGAGGTTGGTCAACAAAAACCTTGGTATAACCGAACACCCTAAAAGAAGTAACGTCCAAATCACTAGGTTTCTTACCCTTCGATTGCTTGACTGGACGTTTAATTTTAAAAATTAAGTTGATATATCCATCCGCGGCTACGTTCATAAAACCAACAGAAATTAACTGCCAGCCCAATGAGATATTATGTATCCAAGCTACCACCATTCAATAAATTATGTCAGAAATCGACATATCATATCAAAATTCTAAGTATTATGCCAAGCCAGAATTAGAATCTTTGGTAACAAAATTCGATATCTCACGTCAGAATTTCATACTTCATGTCAGAATTAGATACGCAATATCATAATTTATATTTATGATGTCAGAATTCGATATAAATATAACGCCAGAATTCGCTATGTCACATATTCGGCATATTATGCCAGAATCGGGATGTTATATCAGAATTTGAATTTTTGATGCCAGAAATCGAATTATCATGTCAGAATCCGATAAATGATGTAAGAATTAGATATGCAATATCAGAATTAGTATTTATGATGTCAGAACTATAGACATACATTATGTCTGAATTTTATATGTACATAATGTCATGTCCGAATTTGAGTTTTTGATGTTAGAATGCAGTACATCATGTCAGAATTCGATGTATCATGCCAGAATTCGTTATGAAATTTCAGAGTTTGAAATTTCAATGTCAGAATTCGATACTTCATATCAGTATTCGATAAATCATAAGCGAATTCGATATTATGTCTTATTAAAATTTTAATCTTTGATGTCAAAATTTGTTATCTCATTATCAGAATTTGAATTTTTAATGAGTTTTTTTTATTTTTTATTTATTTTTATAATGGATTATTATGTAGAATTCCACACTTTATGTCAGAATTAGATATAGGTACAATATCAGAATTGGTATTTATAATGTCATAATTCTATGTATTATGACAGAATTCGATATGTCATGCCAGAAATCGACATATCACATATTCGAGATATTATGCCAGAATCCGATAAATTATGCCAGAATTAGTTACTTCATGTCAGAATTCGATACGTCATCTCAGAAATTAAATATCAGATGTCAAAATTCGATATATCACGATATCAAGTCAGAATTTGATATATCATATCAGAAATTGGTTTTTTTATACGTTAAGTCAGAATTCGATTATTCCTGTCAAAATTAGAGTTAATGCTGTCTAAAATCGATATGTATGAAATCAAAATTTTAATTTTTGATGTCAGAATTCTATATACATAATATGATATGACAGAATATGCATTGGAAATGTCAAATAAGATATACAATTTTATATGTCAAGCCAGAATTTGAGTTATTTATGCCTAAATTCAATGCATCAGAATTCGTTATGCCATTCCAGAATTCAAAAGGTTGTCATAATTTGATAAATCTGTGATGTAACCTTGAGAATTCCGTAAATCATCTCAAAATTCGATATGTTATGTCAGAATTCGAGGTCACAAATCAAATCTTATATGTGACATTACAATATTAAGTATGCTTGTCAGCTTGTTGTAATTAATTTTATTGTATAATTCGCTAATTTAATAGGTGCATTATGATTCAACAACTTTTTTTTTTTTATATAAATGCTGCCAATGGCTTTATTCTTGAATCTTTCTACAAAAGAAACTAACAAGAAGTATTCAAATCTTAACCTAAAATTATTAAAATTTTAAATATTAACCAATGTTAATACCTATTATTTGTGTTCACAATTCAATTAATTTAGATTATACATATGTGTAACCTAAACATTAATAAATTTACAGGTTCATCAATCCGAGTGGATCTGTTCTTCTTAGTCGCCTAAATCGCGGTTGTTTTAGTATATCCCTGGCCAATTCGTTGGGATGTGCTTCTAGTTTTGAGTAATATTTCGAACTAAATTCTTTAATTGTTTCTTTAATGGTTTTAATTCCAAGGTCGACGTGTATATTGCTATTTCGAATGTACCATGGAGCATTGGTAATACTGCGAAGTATTTTCGCTTGGGTTCGTTGAAGGAATTCTCTGTTTGACGCGCTGGTGGATCCCCATAACTGAATACCATATGTCCATATGGGTCTGATTATCACTTTATATATGATAGTAAAACTTTGTTGTCTAATGACAGCTGAGATTTTCTCCCCATCAGCCAATACATTTTGGAAAACGTCATTTTTATTTGGTTGCGCTTTGCTTCAATATGTTGTTTCCATGTCAGCCGTCTATCCAGGTGCAAACCTAAGTATTTGACCTTGGTTTGTTGAGGAATATTAATATCGTTTAGTACCACTGGTGGGCAGGTGCGTTTGTTCAGCGTGAATGTGACGTGTGTTGATTTTTTTTCATTCACTTTTATTCGCCATTTCTTCAGCCAGCCCTCGATTTTTTTCAAATGATTCTGTAATTCCTTTGAGGCGGTTTCGGGAGTTTTGTTTGACGCCAGGATGGCCGTATCATCGGCAAATGTTGATATCATTACTTTGTTGGTTACAGGCAAATCGGCTGTGTACATTAAGTATAGTATTGGTCCTAGGACTCTGCCTTGTGGGACACCTGCGTTTATATCGTAAAAGCAAGTAGTTGCACTATTTTGTTTAACCATGTATTGCCTTTCAAGAAGGTAGTTTTCCAGAATTGAGTGAAATTTCTTAGGTAAAAGTTCTTTAATTTTGTAAATTAGCCCATCATGCCAAACTTTATCAAATGCTTGAGCGATATCCAAGAAGACAGCAGAACAATATTTCTTTTCCTCGAAGGTTCTTTTGATTACATTTACAATTCTGTGTACTTGCTCTATGGTACTATGTTGGTTTCGAAACCCAAATTGATGGTCTGGAATAATATGGCGCACTGTTAACACTGGTTTCAATTTCGTTAATAACATTTTTTCGAATAGCTTGGAAATTGTGGGCAGCATGCTTATTGGACGATATGATGGAATTTGTGTTTCATTTTTTCCTGGCTTAAGAATCATTGTGATTACGGATACTTTCCATTTTTGAGGAATATAACCGGTTCGCATGATCGCGTTGAATATGAATGTTATTAGTTTTATGCAATTGTCTGGCAATTTCCTTATCATTTTTCCAGTAATAAGATCATGCCCTGGTGCCTTTTTAGGGTTTATACAATTTTTAATTGTATTCTTAACTTTCTTCCAATTATACTTTATAGGTTTAAAAGACAATCCATCATCCATTTGCTCGGGTAGCACGAAAGAATTTGTTTCCTGGTGTGGTGCGAATACCGTCGTTAGATGAGCAGCAAAAGCATTGGCTTTTTCTTTATCGCTTCTCGCCCAATTCCCAGTTGGAAGTCTGATTGGTGGATTCGAGTTTGTTGGCCTTTTTAAATTTTTTGTTGCCTTCCACAAAGAGTAGCCTGTCCCTTCGGTTGCCGAAAGTTCACTTAAATAATTCTGGACGTTCTGGTTTTCTTCTTCCCGCAAAGCAAATCTAAGAGTCTTAATAGATCGATTTAATTCCCTTTTTAATGCGGTGATTTTGTTTGTTGCCATTGACGGCGAATTTTTCGCTTTTCCTGGATAAGTTTCTGAATACTATGTGGCAGTTTATTAACTTTTTCAAAACTACTTATGACGGGTGTAGCCTTTTCAGCTGACAACGCCAGGGTATCTTTTGAATGTTCTGCTGCCGTATCAATATCTGCTGGTGTGGTAAGAGGAATATTCAGTAGACAATTTTTTTCGACTAGTCTCCTGTATTGATCCCAATTAGTTCGCTTGTTTGTAAGACGTTTCGGAATTTCTGTCCTTAGGACGTCGGTACTCATTGTTACTATTACCGGCGAGTGATCGGAAGACAGATCATAGCAATTGGTTGCATTCACATACGTACGTGGAATGCCTTTAGTTACACAGAAGTCAATTAGATCAGGAACTTTCTTTTGATCCGTGGGCCAGTAAGTGGGGTGACCAGCAGATAAATAATCCAGAGACTGCTCCTCTATAGCTTCGTAAAGTTGTTTGCCTTTTGGCGTCGACAATCTTGATCCCCATTGCACATGTTTAGCATTGTAATCGCCACCCGCAAGGAATTTATTGCCCAGCCGGTTAAAATAATCGATAAATTGCTGCTTTTTAATTGCTTGTTTTGGAGGGCAGTAAACGGCCGATATTACACATTTTCCAGACCATTCTTCTAAGCAAATATTAGTTGCTTGGATGTGCTCTTTCTCATACTTGCAGTGTACATAATGCTTTATTCTTTTTTTTATCAAGACAGCAGTGCCACCGTGTGCTTTTCCGTCCGGGTGTTGGGTGTCGTATACTAAATATTCGTTAATTTTAGAAAACGTTTTATTCGTGAAGCGTGTTTCTGATATTAGCATGATATCTATACTGTGCTCAATGAGAAAGGCTTGTAACTCAGCTTTATGCTGTGAAAGACCATTCGCATTCCAAATAGCTATTTTTAGGACAGTCATTTTTGGTTTTTGACGATAATTTGCATTAGTGTGTTCATATTTTGCATCATCATGCTCATTTGTTTCTCCATCATCATCATGAAACTTTGGATCGTTTCAGTTAGTTTGTTCACGGTTGCATGAATTGAGACTTCTTCTTCAATAAAATTAACTTTTGCTTTCGAAGCGGCACCTTTCAGAATGTTTGCATAAGAGATCCCAGGTTGCGCAAAACTGCTGAGATTTGTCCCCAAATTCTCGGTTTGTTGAACAACTGAAGTTCTTGGCGTCAAAGTTCTTTGGTTGTAATTTGCCTTGAGCACTCTTTGCTCATATCGCAATTTTGGATTGATTTTGCGCTTTAAATCCAAGTATACTGGGCACCCTCTATAGTTTGCGGTGTGATTTTCGCCACAGTTACTGCAGCGTTTTACTGAAGGATCGTTTTTCACCTTGTTGCACTGTTTTGAATTGTGAAGTTCACCACAAATAACACAAACATCGTGTAAGGTACAGTAAGCTTTGGTGTGGCCATATTCTTGGCACTTGATGCACTGAACTGGTCCGGTCCTCTTCTTGGGTTCCTCTACCGTGATTTTACGATAGAGTAAATATCGTAGGTTATATATATCTCGCCCTTTCTCTTTTCCTGCATCTGGCTCTAGTTCTAGGCGAAACATAGGTTGAGATATCTTTTCACGGTTTAGGATATTTGTAATGGATTTGGCTTGGAAACCTTTTTCCCTAAGCGCAGAGTGTATTTCGCTTATATCTACAGAGCTCTCAATACCTCTTAAGATAACAGTTAGCCCCTTTTGACTTTTTAGCTGGTATGTGTAATACCGTTTATGGGCTTGGTCGAAATAATTTACTAAGGCTCTGAACCCATTAGTTTCGAATGGCTGTATTTTCACTTCATTTATCTTACCCCTCTTGAGTGAGGTTATATAAAATTTTGAATCAGTTAATGATTTGATTTTTTCCACAATCTCATTATTTGATGCCTCTCTTAAGTAAATTGGTGGCGGCTTCTCGTTCTTAGCATTATCTGCTGTAGCTTCGGGAGCTTCTACCTCTAAACTGGAATACCTGTTGCTCAGAGGTATTTGGTCTGCAGATTGTTCCATCCTTGTCGCTTTGCTTCTGCTAGCGAGTTGCGCGGATTTTGGACTTCGTTTTCGCTTGGCTTGAACAGTAAAATACCTATCCAATCCCGTTTGCACTAACTGTGTTTCATTACACTGACCTATGTCACTATCATCATTTTTATTATCGGTCGACGATGAGTTCGTCGCACTGAGTTCATTATTTTTATTTTCATTTAAAACACAATTTATTAAATTTGCTGTTAACGCAATTTTTTTTCGCGGTGATTGTGTTGCATTAAACGGCGGTATAGTTAAATTTGCCAATTGTGCATTATTTTCCTCGTGCATTGTTGATTGTTTCTTTGGGCTATGTTGCACTTTGCCCATTTTAGTTTCACTGTATAGCCATGAGCTTTCTAAATTAGTCCCGTTAGAATTTTGGCTCATCACTTACACATTATTCACTTATTGTTTTTTTATGTTTGTTTATCTTTATTGAATTTAAAAAAAAAACACACACACACACAACACATAAAAGAAAAAAAGAAAAAATAATTCAACAACTAAGAACTATCCTTTCCACCGGATGCAAATGCCCATCAAGAAGGACGGACAAACTTGTCAGATTTACAGATTAAGAGATTACTCTCCTGAAGCACGAGTTTTTCTTCTTTCGGTACTTTTGGTCCTCCGTCTAAGCGAGAATTTAGTACAAAAGATAACCTCAGAATGTCTAGGCCCGCCAATTTTCAAAATAGATGGGTTTTACAAATGTATATTCCGCCTTTATAAGTATCAATAAGATTTTTTCGGCTTTATATAAACAAAATATATTAAGAATAATGGCATTCACAACATTTTTCGACTTGTTAATAAGAAAAAATGAAGAGGTGAAATGAATGAAATACACAAAAATGAGAGTTTTTCTTGAGTTTATGATCTAGTGAATATAATTCGCTAAGTCAGTACGTTCTTGTCTCATACTTAATGTTGTGAAACAATAAAATAGGACAGCAGGAACTAAAAATGTGTACTGTTTCCTCTCTTTCGCAATTTATAATTTTTTTTTTTTCGATTTTATCAAAGCCCGCTATATCTAATATCTAATCTAATAAAAGAGCCAGACTGGAAACAAACACAATATCTGTACAAAACACTATACTTAACACCGTTCGCGAAGAATATAACGTTGTGATTACCGTTGCTGCTATCACTCCCAGTTTAAATTACTTGTGCCAATCGTTGAAACCAAAACGTCCTCTATGGGAATGACATCTATTGACGCAGAATTAATTAGAAAGGCAAAATTAATTCTATGGGATGAAGCTACGTTGACACCTGGTGTTGATATGAATGCTGTCGATAAGCTTTGGAAAGAAATAATGAAAAACCAGAAACCATTTGGCGGTAAAACAATGCTAGTTGGTGGAGATTTTAGGTAAATTTTACCTGTAGTTGTACATGGTAGTCAGCCTGCAATTATTGAAGCTAGCTTAAAATGTCATGGTCTTTGGGAAAAGTTTAATGTTCTCAGGCTCCAGAATAACGTACTTCAGTGGAGCCACAATACAGCAATTGGTTACTTAAATTAGACGATGGAACTTTAACGAACAATAGGCTCTATAATAACCGAAATTTATGGTGAAAAAATGCAGATGTGGTCTTCATCAACGAAGAAGTGTTGACACGTTTTGCGGAAATCCCCGTCACGTATTATAGCATTGACTCGATTGATCATGCAAATGATGAAGACGCAGAACTACCTGACAGAATTCTTAAATGATTTAACGCCATCATGGATGCCGCTTCATAAATAGTACTTAATTGTTGGAAGTAACGTAATTCTATTAAGAAATCATAATACAAAGCGTGGTCTTTGTAATGGAACTCGATTAATTGTTCGACATCTGAAACCAAATCTGATAATTACGTATAATTGTGTATAAAGAAATTATGTTCTCTTTACGGGCTTTTTCCCCTAGTTGTTAATATTTTGTGTATGAAAAGCTGAAAGAATCTTATTGATTTTAATACAGACAAACTTCTCTTTCTTTTTAATTACATATCTCAATTGCAAAGAGTTTTGAATGGCTGTTCAAGAGGATGCAATGCTCTGAGGAGGTACATTGGCATTATTGAAAAAGATGGAACAGTGGTAACGTTTCGAATATTATTGATAGACGCTAATCCCTTCATATTCTTTCTAAAAACCAAAGAAATTCTAGCAGAATTCACTTTAGGTGTGGGGAGCCTTGATAAGGAAAGATTGTCTATCAGAAAATCGCCAATTTGCGGTTCATAGAGAGTACTTAAACTTTATTAACCTTAACTTGATAAGGATATTAAATATTCGAAACTACATTAGTAAACCAGACAATTCAAAAGAAGGATGACCTCAACGACGAAGTGGGAGGTGCCGTAGACGGCAACGAAACAATTTACCACATGCTTCAGTTCACGCATCAAATAATTCTGAATCAGGAAAGGGCCATTAGGTGGTTCTGCAGTGCAGGGCCTCACTATTTCAAACTATAAATTGCGTAATAGCAAGCGGTATTCAACAGGGATACTCATAAGGCTCTATGGTTAAGGGGCACTAACATAACTCGTAAAATTTCACCTCTAGAGTGTTATGTCTGGAGATGGATAACATTGATATGACCTGTGGCAGGAAAAAAAGCTATGGCAGGAAACAATTCGGTTCAAGTTTCCCGTGGGAAATCTCGGAAAATTAAAAAGTTTCCAGCTGAAAGTAATAAATGATTATATAAAATCAGCCTCTAGGGTATTATGTCCAGGAGTGTATTTTATTGATATGACTTGTTAATAGTTATCGCAGGAAAATAATTCAATTCAACTTTCTAGTGGGAAATCCCGGAAAATCCGATTATCCAAAAATCATTAAAATATTTGTATAAAATCAGCCTCTAGAGTGTTATGTCCGGAGAAGTATTTTATTGATGTGACTTGTCAATAGCTATCGCAAGAAAAAAATTCAGTTCAAGTTTCCCTTGGGAAATCTCAGAAAATTCGATTTTCCAAACCATTACAAAATTTGACACCACTCATATTGACATTCGAATTGAATTATGGTTGTCATTTTACTTGGTTTGTAACTGGCAGTTGTACCAGTTTTATGACTGGTCGGATGAAATCTCCATGTGTTGTCTTTATTTTGACTACTCTCGCTATATGATCCTTGCCTGGATATGTTTCAATAATTCGGCCCATCATCCATTTCATTGGAGGAAGATTATTTTCTCTTATTAACACAACGTCGTTAATGACAAATTTCGGTCCCTCATTTTGCCATTTCGATCGTTGATTTAATGTCGTTAAGTAATCGTGATGCCAACGTTTCCAAAACCCCTGGACTCGTTTTTGGATATTCTGCCACATATTTAACCTAACCTCTGGAATATTTTCAAGATCCGGTTCCGGAATCGAAATCAACGGCTCGCCAATTAAAAAATGCCCCGGTGTGAGGGCCTGCAACTCGTCTGGATCGTCGTACAATCTGCACAATGGGCGAGAATTCAATATAGCCTCGATCTGGGTCATCATGGTCGTAAGTTCCTCAAATGTGAAATTGACGTTACTTGTGACCCTCTTTAGATGGAACTTTACCGATTTCACTGTCGCCTCCCATAATCCTCCAAAATGTGAACCACTAAGGGGATTAAATCTGAATTGAATGTTTTTCTGTAAATAAAATTCATGAACAGCATTTGCGTTTTGTTGTTGAGCTAGTTGTTTGGATAATAGTTTAAGTGCGGAATTTCCCGATACAAAATTTGAACCGTTGTCACAACATATCAGTGAAGGTAATCCCCGCCTAGCGATAAATCTGCATAATGCAGCAATAAACGACTCAGTTTATTGACCAAACTACTAACTACTTCTAGATGAACTGCCTTTACAGTTAGGCATACAAATACTGCAATATATGCTTTAACGACTGGAGCTTTGCGTAATGTACTGTTTTCACCAATATCGGTCCTGCGTAATCCAAGCCACAATAGGAGTGATTGACATAATGTTGGTAATCCGGGAATATTGATCCTTTGACTTTCCACGATCTCAAAAAAATGTTCCGCTCTAATCAGAATGTCGACGGGGCGTGCTTCATTCAATGTGGGATCAGCGAGTTTGTAGTCGTTCAATTGGTTGTATCCATCCACGTGAAAAGTAGTCTCAGGTATTTTTGTTGAAATTGCTTTTATAATCTGGGACGTTAAAATGATGGAGTATGCTGATGCTAAACCGACAACCCGAATGTCGGACTTGGTTCTGTCCAGGCAGAGGCGTTTGGTTAGAGACTCTGTAACAAAGGCACATTGAGAACCTGAGTCGGGAAGTACTCGGGCTTTAACATATTCGCCACTGCGTGTTTTAACATTGACTATAGCAGTGGGTAACATTACGGACGGTGTTGTTTGATATTGGTTATGAGTCTCATTTGATATTAAATAATTTTGTGTTTGTAATTCGCCAGAGGATTGATTAACAGTATTCGGATTTAATTAGATTATCTTTTGATGGTGTATTCTTTGTTAATTGTAGAGTATTTGTTGATTGCAGATTACGTGTTGATTGTAGATCACTTGTTGATTGTAGCTTACTCGTTTGTTGATTGTTCGAAAGTGCTTGTTGCGAATTTGTGTATTGTGTGCATTGATTGAATATTCGAATTCGAGTCAACAAATACGGAATTGGCCATGATTTGTGAAGTATGTAACAATGAATGATGTCTTCTTCGACAAATTAAGCATGATATTCTAGCAAAGCATTTGTTAGCTGAATGACCCTTTCTAAAACAATTATGGCATAGGCGATTTTCGTTCACTATTGCAATTCGTTCCTCCACTTTTCTATTCTGAAATGCTGGGCATTTGAACAACAGATGATCTTCTTTACACGCGTAGCAGATTTTTGGAAATGATTGAGATGGTGACGATTGCTCTACTAAAAATGATTTGGTCGCTACAGTTGTAAACGTCCTTCTGTCTTGAATATTACAGGACTCCAGTGTATCACATCGAGTATTTAAAAATTTCAAAAAATCGCCGAATGATGGATGAGAATTGTTTACCGAATCTCGTGCCCACAGTTATTTCGTTTCCGTATCAACCTTTTGTAGCACTATATGTATGAGCCAGGGATCCCGCGACTCTTCTTGGGTACCGAAGCTTCGTAAGGCGCGAATAGTTTCATCTGATTCATCATAGATGCGACGCAGCTCTCGGTGATTTGCATTTTTACACGATTTCTGATCCAAAAATGACTGAATCAATGTTGCTACAATTGGTTTTGGTTTGTCGTAACGTTCTTCTTATTTTTGCCATGCTTCCTCGTAATTCTGATCGGTAGTCGTTATATGCCTGAGTAATCCAGCAGCTTCCCCACGAAGTAGACTCTTTAATTGTTGTAGCTTTTGCGAGTTCTTTAAAGTTGGATGATCGTGAACAGCGTTAACGTAAAGGTCTTTAAAGGAAGGCCACATCCTATAATCACCGCTAAACGGTTCAATGTTGATTTTAGGTGACTTTAACGTTGTCGTTGTGTTTATTGACTCATAGAACGTCTTTTGCTGCGATACGAAATTCTCCAACGTCTCGTTGAGTTCATCGCCAGTCCGACTAGTTGCCATTTTTACTCCCGTTAGTTTGACCAAAGCGTCATAATACTGTTCCGTGATTTTTTGTCGTCACTGATTCATAATTAGCGAACTCTTGGAGCGACACTTCAATTTCATTGAACTCATCCTGATGTTTTATTAAATCTGCTAAGCATGATCGAATAGCATTCTCAGTAGTTTTATCATCTATTTTCTTCGCGAATCCACAAATGGCTTCCAGCTGATTGACTATACGGTTTCGAATTCGAATTGAGCGATCCATGACGAATATTTCTCCTTACTATCGATTTAACGAACGTTACGTCTTTATTGACTCGAACCAAATACTTCACACACACTGCACTGTATTCCGTATTGTAATTGTATCTAAATTCAAACCACTAATAAATATATTTGCTTTTCTTTTCGCAATAATTAAATTAACATAAAATGGACGTAATAAATATAGACAACAAGAAATCACACGCGTAATTAATGTCCCGTAGCTCATAAAAATAATTCAGCGTTTCAGAATAAACATGTGTATAAATTGGTTAGAACAAACCCAAAATGGTTGCTTATGCCCTTCTCTCTTATTTGGTTATGTCTTAAAAAAATGAGCCTTTGGGCATTTGGTTGCAACCACTATTTCTTTCCAATAACAACAATATATCACTTCTGACAATGTGTCAGAAGTAGTGCTCTGGATCAAACCCTAAACAGTTTTGAAAAATAAAAGTTTTTCAACATCATAATATGTAAATAAAAAATTATTCAGCTAACCAGTGCTGCATTTGCAATCCCTCGATTTGCATTAATTTCTGTGTACTTGATATTTAGGTCATAGCCATATATAACGCTCTCGACTCTATAAATACCACAAAAGCTGCCAAATAGCAAATATCAAACACATAATCTAACAAATATATTATTGTATATGTCTAATTAAGTTAAAACATTGAAAAGAAACCAAATTATAATCGCGGGTACATAAAATCGACCAACATAAACCTCACTGTTTACATAAAATAAAATAATTAATTTATAATTTGAAAATCAACTGGCAGCTGCCACCCTATTTCTCTTGTTGTGTGTACGATTTGGATCAGAGTATAATATTGTTAAAATTACACGCACATTTCCATACCATATTGCACACACACCATTAATTGTCGTATTTGTTATTATTATTGTTGTTGTTATTTACAAAAATAACACCTTAATTTCCTTTTAGCTGTTTTGTGTTTCCAGTCATGAAAATAAATAAAACACGATCAATTCAAATTATTATTCAATTAATAAATAAAAAATAAAAAAAAAATTACAAATATTAATTTAATTTTTATTGTAAAATTATTAATAATGATTACAATTTGTCCCGATTTATTAATTCGATAATAATACAAAAAAGGGTTAAAGTTGAATATGGTTTGGTGCCGATGGTTACATTTTTCACTCCTCGCCTATATTTATTACAACAATTGGCTCCTCTTTGGTATATTTTTGACTGATGCCACAAAATGTTTATTGCATTGTTGTTGTAGATTTACGATTTTTCGTTTTTTGTTTTTATGATTTACGATTGTAAAGCTGAAATAATTTCCGTTCACTGATAAGGATAACAACAAAACAAGAGCAATCGCAAAAATAAACTTGCCTCAAGTGCCTTTATCATTGAATCGGAAATGTTGTGGAATCAACAAATGGATTGGATTTATTGTTGTTGGGAAAATGGAGGAATAAAAAATGCTGTTTGTTCGATTATATACATTCGTACATAACAATACAACTTCTAATTTCGTTAATGTTTATGGTTGATACGTTGTCATATTTAGTTTTGCAAAAAAGTCTGAATATGCAGTTTACAACATTATGTCACTGGGGCACATTCGAACAAATTGTGCATTGCCAAATATGAGATGTATACACTTGAATCGTTCTATTATAATATAAATACTTTATCAACTATGAAATTTTCCCGATAGTCTGGCATTTAGATTTTTCAGTTAAGTACAACAAATTACAAAGACTAAAAGCGATAATATCTTGTGCTTGAATGACAGACATTGTTACGTATATAGCCAAATTTTTAATGTCGAGACTAGGAAGATGAATAACCATAATGCTTTCGTGCAATGAAATCCGACATACGTTCAATTTTGGGCTTAAGTTTTCTATGAAAATTGACATAATGAAACTAGAATTAATCACGATTGTTTTTAATTAATTTTTTTCCAGGAAGTACAAGATTAATTTAGATTTTACAAAATGTTATCGAGTGTCTCTTGAGATAAATCACTCAAATCCAGAAATGAATCAGATATCAGGAACTAATTAACTAACAAATAGCATAGCTTTATATTATAAAGCTAGGTCCGAATTTATATTTGTAACTATTGCTGTTATTATAGACATATTATTACATTTCAAAATCATGCCAAAAATTTCACATGAATTTCGAATTTATTTTGTTGTTTTCGATATTTTGTAGCAATGTTTGTAGTGATGGATTTTGACCACTATAACCGTTTTTGGTACGCGACAACTCGTCCGGCGATGGTCAACTCGGCGATTGACAACTCGGCGACGGTAAACTTGGCAACAACTAACTCGGCGACGACTAACTCGACGCCTATCAACTCAGCTCATATCGCTTCTACTGATAGTTTAACTATAGGGTTGGCTACGTATCACTGTTTTTCGAACAAAAACTGTTTACAAAAGACTGATTCTAAAATATTTTCTCCAAAATCTTGTTACCAAAAATCTGTTTGGAGAAAATCTTGTTTCTCAAAATCTTGTTTTCAAAATACTGTTTATTTATGTTAATAATGTTTTTAACATTTTACAATAAAATAAAATGAAATCGCCTAATTTAACACGTCGCTGCACTCCTCTCTGACTTAGCCCTCTGTTTCAGGTCAATTTCGTATTTTGTATTCTCTTCCTGCATGTAAAAACATGTGTTAGTTCAAATAACTACGTTCTAACGATTATACATCAAATATATGAGCGCTATTTGATTAAATAAATGTATAAAATTGTCTTTAATAGCGTTTGGATTATATCTAGAGATTCTATGCGGTTGTTTCAGGTCAATTTCGTATTTTGTATTCTCTTCCTGCATGTAAAAACATGTTTTAGTTCAAAAAACCAAGTTTTAACGATTTAGATGAAATATTTGAACGTTAGTTGATTAAATAAATGTATAAAATTGTCTTTAATAGCTTTGGGATCATATCTAAAGATTCTATGCGGTTGTTTCAGGTCAATTTCGTATTTTGTATTCTCTTCCTGCATGTAAAAATATGTATTTGTTCAAATAACTACGTATTAACGATTTTACATCAAATATTTGAGCGTTAGTTGATTAAATAAATGTATAAAATTGTCTTTAATAGCTTTGGGATTATATCTAAAGATTCTATGCGGTTGTTTCAGGTCAATTTCGTATTTTGTATTCTCTTCCTGCATGTAAAAATATGTGTTAGTTCAAAAAACCAAGTTTTAACGATTAACATGAAATATTTGAGCGTTAGTTGATTAAATAAATATATAAAATTGTCTTTAATAGCTTTGGGATTATATCTAAAGATTCTATGCGGTTGTTTCAGGTCAATTTCGTATTTTGTATTCTCTTCCTGCATGTAAAAACATGTTTTAGATCAAAAAACCAAGTTTTAACGATTTTACTTGAAATATTTGAGCGTCATTTGATTAAATAAATGTAAAAAATTGTCTTTAATATTTTTTGGATTATATCTAGAGATTCTACGCGGTTGTTTCAGGTCAATTTCGTATTTTGTATTCTCTTCCTGCATGTAAAAACGTGTGTTAGTTCAAAAAACTACGTTTTAACGATTATACATCAAATATTTGAGCGTCATTTGATTAAATAAATGTATAAAATTGTCATCATTAGCTTTTTGATTATATCTAGAGATTCTATGCGGTTGTTTCAGGTCAATTTCGTATTTTGTATTCTCTTCCTGCATGTAAAAACATGTGTTAGTTCATAAAACTACGTTTTAACGATTATACATCAAATATTTGAGCGTCATTTGATTAAATAAATGTAAAAAATTGTCTTTAATATTTTTTGGATTATATCTAGAGATTCTACGCGGTTGTTTCAGGTCAATTTCGTATTTTGTATTCTCTTCGTGCATGTAAAAACATGTGTTAGTTCAAAAAACTACGTTTTAACGATTTTACATCAAATATTTGAGCGTCATTTGATTAAATAAATGTATAAAATTGTTTTTAATATTTTTTGGATTATATCTAGAGATTCTACGCGGTTGTTTCAGGTCAATTTCGTATTTTGTATTCTCTTCCTGCATGTAAAAACATGTGTTAGTTCAAAAAACTACGTTTTAACGATTATACATCAAATATTTGAGCGTCATTTGATTAAATAAATGTATAAAATTGTCATCATTAGCTTTTTGATTACATCTAGAGATTCTTCGCGGTTGTTTCAAGTTAATTTCGTATTTTGTATTCTCTTCCTCCATGTAAAAACATGTGCTAGTTCAAAAAACTACGTTTTAACGATTATATATCAAATATTTGAGCGTCATTTGATTAAATAAATGTATAAAATTGTCTTTAATATTTTTTTGATTATATCTAGAGATTCTATGCGGTTGTTTCAGGTCAATTTCGTATTTTGTATTCTCTTCCTGCATGTAAAAACATGTGTTAGTTCATAAAACTCCGTTTTAACGATTATACATCAAATATTTGAGCGTCATTTGATTAAATAAATGTATAAAATTGTCTTTAATATTTTTTGGAGTATATCTAGAGATTCTTCGCGGTTGTTTCAAGTTAATTTCGTATTTTGTATTCTCTTCCTGCATGTAAAAGCATGTGTTAGTTCAAAAAACTACGTTTAAACGATTATACATCAAATATTTGAGCGTCATTTGATTAAATAAATGTATAAAATTGTCATCATTAGCTTTTGGATTATATCTAGAGATTCTATGCGGTTGTTTCAGGTCAATTTCGTATTTTGTATTCTCTTCCTGCATGTAAAAACATGTGTTAGTTCATAAAACTACGTTTTAACGATTATACATCAAATATTTGAGCGTCATTTGATTAAATAAATGTAAAAAATTGTCTTTAATATTTTTTGGATTATATCTAGAGATTCTACGCGGTTGTTTCAGGTCAATTTCGTATTTTGTATTCTCTTCGTGCATGTAAAAACATGTGTTAGTTC
The DNA here is from genome assembly GCA_963556165.1 of Tipula helvola. Classification (NCBI taxonomy): domain Eukaryota; kingdom Metazoa; phylum Arthropoda; class Insecta; order Diptera; family Tipulidae; genus Tipula; species Tipula helvola. Next base: position 85,120,742 of record OY744481.1, read on the forward strand.
AAAAAACTACGTTTTAACGATTTTACATCAAATATTTGAGCGTCATTTGATTAAATAAATGTATAAAATTGTTTTTAATATTTTTTGGATTATATCTAGAGATTCTACGCGGTTGTTTCAGGTCAATTTCGTATTTTGTATTCTCTTCCTGCATGTAAAAACATGTGTTAGTTCAAAAAACTACGTTTTAACGATTTAGATGAAATATTTGAACGTTAGTTGATTAAATAAATGTATAAAATTGTCTTTAATAGCTTTGGGATCATATCTAAAGATTCTATGCGGTTGTTTCAGGTCAATTTCGTATTTTGTATTCTCTTCCTGCATGTAAAAATATGTGTTAGTTCATAAAACTCCGTTTTAACGATTATACATCAAATATTTGAGCGTCATTTGATTAAATAAATGTATAAAATTGTCTTTAATATTTTTTGGAGTATATCTAGAGATTCTTCGCGGTTGTTTCAAGTTAATTTCGTATTTTGTATTCTCTTCCTGCATGTAAAAGCATGTGTTAGTTCAAAAAACTACGTTTAAACGATTATACATCAAATATTTGAGCGTCATTTGATTAAATAAATGTATAAAATTGTCATCATTAGCTTTTGGATTATATCTAGAGATTCTATGCGGTTGTTTCAGGTCAATTTCGTATTTTGTATTCTCTTCCTGCATGTAAAAACATGTGTTAGTTCATAAAACTACGTTTTAACGATTATACATCAAATATTTGAGCGTCATTTGATTAAATAAATGTAAAAAATTGTCTTTAATATTTTTTGGATTATATCTAGAGATTCTACGCGGTTGTTTCAGGTCAATTTCGTATTTTGTATTCTCTTCGTGCATGTAAAAACATGTGTTAGTTCAAAAAACTACGTTTTAACGATTTTACATCAAATATTTGAGCGTCATTTGATTAAATAAATGTATAAAATTGTTTTTAATATTTTTTGGATTATATCTAGAGATTCTACGCGGTTGTTTCAGGTCAATTTCGTATTTTGTATTCTCTTCCTGCATGTAAAAACATGTGTTAGTTCAAAAAACTACGTTTTAACGATTATACATCAAATATTTGAGCGTCATTTGATTAAATAAATGTATAAAATTGTCATCATTAGCTTTTTGATTACATCTAGAGATTCTTCGCGGTTGTTTCAAGTTAATTTCGTATTTTGTATTCTCTTCCTCCATGTAAAAACATGTGCTAGTTCAAAAAACTACGTTTTAACGATTATATATCAAATATTTGAGCGTCATTTGATTAAATAAATGTATAAAATTGTCTTTAATATTTTTTTGATTATATCTAGAGATTCTATGCGGTTGTTTCAGGTCAATTTCGTATTTTGTATTCTCTTCCTGCATGTAAAAACATGTGTTAGTTCATAAAACTCCGTTTTAACGATTATACATCAAATATTTGAGCGTCATTTGATTAAATAAATGTATAAAATTGTCTTTAATATTTTTTGGAGTATATCTAGAGATTCTTCGCGGTTGTTTCAAGTTAATTTCGTATTTTGTATTCTCTTCCTGCATGTAAAAGCATGTGTTAGTTCAAAAAACTACGTTTAAACGATTATACATCAAATATTTGAGCGTCATTTGATTAAATAAATGTATAAAATTGTCATCATTAGCTTTTGGATTATATCTAGAGATTCTATGCGGTTGTTTCAGGTCAATTTCGTATTTTGTATTCTCTTCCTGCATGTAAAAACATGTGTTAGTTCATAAAACTCCGTTTTAACGATTATACATCAAATATTTGAGCGTCATTTGATTAAATAAATGTATAAAATTGTCTTTAATATTTTTTTGATTATATCTAGAGATTCTACGCGGTTGTTTCAGGTCAATTTCGTATTTTGTATTCTCTTCGTGCATGTAAAAACATGTGTTAGTTCAAAAAACTACGTTTTAACGATTTTACATCAAATATTTGAGCGTCATTTGATTAAATAAATGTATAAAATTGTTTTTAATATTTTTTGGATTATATCTAGAGATTCTACGCGGTTGTTTCAGGTCAATTTCGTATTTTGTATTCTCTTCCTGCATGTAAAAACATGTGTTAGTTCAAAAAACTACGTTTTAACGATTTAGATGAAATATTTGAACGTTAGTTGATTAAATAAATGTATAAAATTGTCTTTAATAGCTTTGGGATCATATCTAAAGATTCTATGCGGTTGTTTCAGGTCAATTTCGTATTTTGTATTCTCTTCCTGCATGTAAAAATATGTGTTAGTTCATAAAACTCCGTTTTAACGATTATACATCAAATATTTGAGCGTCATTTGATTAAATAAATGTATAAAATTGTCTTTAATATTTTTTGGAGTATATCTAGAGATTCTTCGCGGTTGTTTCAAGTTAATTTCGTATTTTGTATTCTCTTCCTGCATGTAAAAGCATGTGTTAGTTCAAAAAACTACGTTTAAACGATTATACATCAAATATTTGAGCGTCATTTGATTAAATAAATGTATAAAATTGTCATCATTAGCTTTTGGATTATATCTAGAGATTCTATGCGGTTGTTTCAGGTCAATTTCGTATTTTGTATTCTCTTCCTGCATGTAAAAACATGTGTTAGTTCATAAAACTACGTTTTAACGATTATACATCAAATATTTGAGCGTCATTTGATTAAATAAATGTAAAAAATTGTCTTTAATATTTTTTGGATTATATCTAGAGATTCTACGCGGTTGTTTCAGGTCAATTTCGTATTTTGTATTCTCTTCGTGCATGTAAAAACATGTGTTAGTTCAAAAAACTACGTTTTAACGATTTTACATCAAATATTTGAGCGTCATTTGATTAAATAAATGTATAAAATTGTTTTTAATATTTTTTGGATTATATCTAGAGATTCTACGCGGTTGTTTCAGGTCAATTTCGTATTTTGTATTCTCTTCCTGCATGTAAAAACATGTGTTAGTTCAAAAAACTACGTTTTAACGATTATACATCAAATATTTGAGCGTCATTTGATTAAATAAATGTATAAAATTGTCATCATTAGCTTTTTGATTACATCTAGAGATTCTTCGCGGTTGTTTCAAGTTAATTTCGTATTTTGTATTCTCTTCCTCCATGTAAAAACATGTGCTAGTTCAAAAAACTACGTTTTAACGATTATATATCAAATATTTGAGCGTCATTTGATTAAATAAATGTATAAAATTGTCTTTAATATTTTTTTGATTATATCTAGAGATTCTATGCGGTTGTTTCAGGTCAATTTCGTATTTTGTATTCTCTTCCTGCATGTAAAAACATGTGTTAGTTCATAAAACTCCGTTTTAACGATTATACATCAAATATTTGAGCGTCATTTGATTAAATAAATGTATAAAATTGTCTTTAATATTTTTTGGAGTATATCTAGAGATTCTTCGCGGTTGTTTCAAGTTAATTTCGTATTTTGTATTCTCTTCCTGCATGTAAAAGCATGTGTTAGTTCAAAAAACTACGTTTAAACGATTATACATCAAATATTTGAGCGTCATTTGATTAAATAAATGTATAAAATTGTCATCATTAGCTTTTGGATTATATCTAGAGATTCTATGCGGTTGTTTCAGGTCAATTTCGTATTTTGTATTCTCTTCCTGCATGTAAAAACATGTGTTAGTTCATAAAACTACGTTTTAACGATTATACATCAAATATTTGAGCGTCATTTGATTAAATAAATGTAAAAAATTGTCTTTAATATTTTTTGGATTATATCTAGAGATTCTACGCGGTTGTTTCAGGTCAATTTCGTATTTTGTATTCTCTTCGTGCATGTAAAAACATGTGTTAGTTCAAAAAACTACGTTTTAACGATTTTACATCAAATATTTGAGCGTCATTTGATTAAATAAATGTATAAAATTGTTTTTAATATTTTTTGGATTATATCTAGAGATTCTACGCGGTTGTTTCAGGTCAATTTCGTATTTTGTATTCTCTTCCTGCATGTAAAAACATGTGTTAGTTCAAAAAACTACGTTTTAACGATTTAGATGAAATATTTGAACGTTAGTTGATTAAATAAATGTATAAAATTGTCTTTAATAGCTTTGGGATCATATCTAAAGATTCTATGCGGTTGTTTCAGGTCAATTTCGTATTTTGTATTCTCTTCCTGCATGTAAAAAATATGTGTTAGTTCATAAAACTCCGTTTTAACGATTATACATCAAATATTTGAGCGTCATTTGATTAAATAAATGTATAAAATTGTCTTTAATATTTTTTGGAGTATATCTAGAGATTCTTCGCGGTTGTTTCAAGTTAATTTCGTATTTTGTATTCTCTTCCTGCATGTAAAAGCATGTGTTAGTTCAAAAAACTACGTTTAAACGATTATACATCAAATATTTGAGCGTCATTTGATTAAATAAATGTATAAAATTGTCATCATTAGCTTTTGGATTATATCTAGAGATTCTATGCGGTTGTTTCAGGTCAATTTCGTATTTTGTATTCTCTTCGTGCATGTAAAAACATGTGTTAGTTCAAAAAACTACGTTTTAACGATTTTACATCAAATATTTGAGCGTCATTTGATTAAATAAATGTATAAAATTGTCTTTAATATTTTTTTGATTATATCTAGAGATTCTACGCGGTTGTTTCAGGTCAATTTCGTATTTTGTATTCTCTTCGTGCATGTAAAAACATGTGTTAGTTCAAAAAACTACGTTTTAACGATTTTACATCAAATATTTGAGCGTCATTTGATTAAATAAATGTATAAAATTGTTTTTAATATTTTTTGGATTATATCTAGAGATTCTACGCGGTTGTTTCAGGTCAATTTCGTATTTTGTATTCTCTTCCTGCATGTAAAAACATGTGTTAGTTCAAAAAACTACGTTTTAACGATTTAGATGAAATATTTGAACGTTAGTTGATTAAATAAATGTATAAAATTGTCTTTAATAGCTTTGGGATCATATCTAAAGATTCTATGCGGTTGTTTCAGGTCAATTTCGTATTTTGTATTCTCTTCCTGCATGTAAAAATATGTGTTAGTTCATAAAACTCCGTTTTAACGATTATACATCAAATATTTGAGCGTCATTTGATTAAATAAAATGTATAAAATTGTCTTTAATATTTTTTGGAGTATATCTAGAGATTCTTCGCGGTTGTTTCAAGTTAATTTCGTATTTTGTATTCTCTTCCTGCATGTAAAAGCATGTGTTAGTTCAAAAAACTACGTTTAAACGATTATACATCAAATATTTGAGCGTCATTTGATTAAATAAATGTATAAAATTGTCATCATTAGCTTTTGGATTATATCTAGAGATTCTATGCGGTTGTTTCAGGTCAATTTCGTATTTTGTATTCTCTTCCTGCATGTAAAAACATGTGTTAGTTCATAAAACTACGTTTTAACGATTATACATCAAATATTTGAGCGTCATTTGATTAAATAAATGTAAAAAATTGTCTTTAATATTTTTTGGATTATATCTAGAGATTCTACGCGGTTGTTTCAGGTCAATTTCGTATTTTGTATTCTCTTCGTGCATGTAAAAACATGTGTTAGTTCAAAAAACTACGTTTTAACGATTTTACATCAAATATTTGAGCGTCATTTGATTAAATAAATGTATAAAATTGTTTTTAATATTTTTTGGATTATATCTAGAGATTCTACGCGGTTGTTTCAGGTCAATTTCGTATTTTGTATTCTCTTCCTGCATGTAAAAACATGTGTTAGTTCAAAAAACTACGTTTTAACGATTATACATCAAATATTTGAGCGTCATTTGATTAAATAAATGTATAAAATTGTCATCATTAGCTTTTTTGATTACATCTAGAGATTCTTCGCGGTTGTTTCAAGTTAATTTCGTATTTTGTATTCTCTTCCTCCATGTAAAAACATGTGCTAGTTCAAAAAACTACGTTTTAACGATTATATATCAAATATTTGAGCGTCATTTGATTAAATAAATGTATAAAATTGTCTTTAATATTTTTTTGATTATATCTAGAGATTCTATGCGGTTGTTTCAGGTCAATTTCGTATTTTGTATTCTCTTCCTGCATGTAAAAACATGTGTTAGTTCATAAAACTCCGTTTTAACGATTATACATCAAATATTTGAGCGTCATTTGATTAAATAAATGTATAAAATTGTCTTTAATATTTTTTGGAGTATATCTAGAGATTCTTCGCGGTTGTTTCAAGTTAATTTCGTATTTTGTATTCTCTTCCTGCATGTAAAAGCATGTGTTAGTTCAAAAAACTACGTTTAAACGATTATACATCAAATATTTGAGCGTCATTTGATTAAATAAATGTATAAAATTGTCATCATTAGCTTTTGGATTATATCTAGAGATTCTATGCGGTTGTTTCAGGTCAATTTCGTATTTTGTATTCTCTTCCTGCATGTAAAAAACATGTGTTAGTTCATAAAACTACGTTTTAACGATTATACATCAAATATTTGAGCGTCATTTGATTAAATAAATGTAAAAAATTGTCTTTAATATTTTTTGGATTATATCTAGAGATTCTACGCGGTTGTTTCAGGTCAATTTCGTATTTTGTATTCTCTTCGTGCATGTAAAAACATGTGTTAGTTCAAAAAACTACGTTTTAACGATTTTACATCAAATATTTGAGCGTCATTTGATTAAATAAATGTATAAAATTGTTTTTAATATTTTTTGGATTATATCTAGAGATTCTACGCGGTTGATTTCAGGTCAATTTCGTATTTTGTATTCTCTTCCTGCATGTAAAAACATGTGTTAGTTCAAAAAACTACGTTTTAACGATTATACATCAAATATTTGAGCGTCATTTGATTAAATAAATGTATAAAATTGTCATCATTAGCTTTTTGATTACATCTAGAGATTCTTCGCGGTTGTTTCAAGTTAATTTCGTATTTTGTATTCTCTTCCTCCATGTAAAAACATGTGCTAGTTCAAAAAACTACGTTTTAACGATTATATATCAAATATTTGAGCGTCATTTGATTAAATAAATGTATAAAATTGTCTTTAATATTTTTTTGATTATATCTAGAGATTCTATGCGGTTGTTTCAGGTCAATTTCGTATTTTGTATTCTCTTCCTGCATGTAAAAACATGTGTTAGTTCATAAAACTCCGTTTTAACGATTATACATCAAATATTTGAGCGTCATTTGATTAAATAAATGTATAAAATTGTCTTTAATATTTTTTGGAGTATATCTAGAGATTCTTCGCGGTTGTTTCAAGTTAATTTCGTATTTTGTATTCTCTTCCTGCATGTAAAAGCATGTGTTAGTTCAAAAAAACTACGTTTAAACGATTATACATCAAATATTTGAGCGTCATTTGATTAAATAAATGTATAAAATTGTCATCATTAGCTTTTGGATTATATCTAGAGATTCTATGCGGTTGTTTCAGGTCAATTTCGTATTTTGTATTCTCTTCCTGCATGTAAAAACATGTGTTAGTTCATAAAACTCCGTTTTAACGATTATACATCAAATATTTGAGCGTCATTTGATTAAATAAATGTATAAAATTGTCTTTAATATTTTTTGGAGTATATCTAGAGATTCTTCGCGGTTGTTTCAAGTTAATTTCGTATTTTGTATTCTCTTCCTGCATGTAAAAGCATGTGTTAGTTCAAAAAACTACGTTTAAACGATTATACATCAAATATTTGAGCGTCATTTGATTAAATAAATGTATAAAATTGTCATCATTAGCTTTTGGATTATATCTAGAGATTCTATGCGGTTGTTTCAGGTCAATTTCGTATTTTGTATTCTCTTCCTGCATGTAAAAACATGTGTTAGTTCATAAAACTACGTTTTAACGATTATACATCAAATATTTGAGCGTCATTTGATTAAATAAATGTAAAAAATTGTCTTTAATATTTTTTGGATTATATCTAGAGATTCTACGCGGTTGTTTCAGGTCAATTTCGTATTTTGTATTCTCTTCGTGCATGTAAAAACATGTGTTAGTTCAAAAAACTACGTTTTAACGATTTTACATCAAATATTTGAGCGTCATTTGATTAAATAAATGTATAAAATTGTTTTTAATATTTTTTGGATTATATCTAGAGATTCTACGCGGTTGTTTCAGGTCAATTTCGTATTTTGTATTCTCTTCCTGCATGTAAAAACATGTGTTAGTTCAAAAAACTACGTTTTAACGATTTTACATCAAATATTTGAGCGTTAGTTGATTAAATAAATGTATAAAATTGTCTTTAATAGCTTTGGGATTATATCTAAAGATTCTATGCGGTTGTTTCAGGTCAATTTCGTATTTTGTATTCTCTTCCTGCATGTAAAAACATGTGTTAGTTCAAAAAACCAAGTTTTAACGATTAACATGAAATATTTGAGCGTTAGTTGATTAAATAAATATATAAAATTGTCTTTAATAGCTTTGGGATTATATCTAAAGATTCTACGCGGTTGTTTCAGGTCAATTTCGTATTTTATATTCTCTTCCTGCATGTAAAAACATGTTTTAGATCAAAAACCAAGTGTTAACGATTTTACATGAAATATTTGAGCGTCATTTGATTAAATAAATGTAAAAAATTGTCTTTAATATTTTTTGGATTATATCTAGAGATTCTACGCGGTTGTTTCAGGTCAATTTCGTATTTTGTATTCTCTTCGTGCATGTAAAAACGTGTGTTAGTGCAAAAAACTACGTTTTAACGATTATACATCAAATATTTGAGCGTCATTTGATTAAATAAATGTATAAAATTGTCATCATTAGCTTTTTGATTATATCTAGAGATTCTATGCGGTTGTTTCAGGTCAATTTCGTATTTTGTATTCTCTTCCTGCATGTAAAAACATGTGTTAGTTCATAAAACTACGTTTTAACGATTATACATCAAATATTTGAGCGTCATTTGATTAAATAAATGTAAAAAATTGTCTTTAATATTTTTTGGATTATATCTAGAGATTCTACGCGGTTGTTTTAGGTCAATTTCGTATTTTGTATTCTCTTCGTGCATGTAAAAACATGTGTTAGTTCAAAAAAACTACGTTTTAACGATTTTACATCAAATATTTGAGCGTCATTTGATTAAATAAATGTATAAAATTGTTTTTAATATTTTGTGGATTATATCTAGAGATTCTACGCGGTTGTTTCAGGTCAATTTCGTATTTTGTATTCTCTTCCTGCATGTAAAAACATGTGTTAGTTCAAAAAACTACGTTTTAAACGATTATACATCAAATATTTGAGCGTCATTTGATTAAATAAATGTATAAAATTGTCTTTAATATTTTTTTGATTATATCTAGAGATTCTATGCGGTTGTTTCAGGTCAATTTCGTATTTTGTATTCTCTTCCTGCATGTAAAAACATGTGTTAGTTCATAAAACTCCGTTTTAACGATTATACATCAAATATTTGAGCGTCATTTGATTAAATAAATGTATAAAATTGTCTTTAATATTTTTTGGAGTATATCTAGAGATTCTTCGCGGTTGTTTCAAGTTAATTTCGTATTTTGTATTCTCTTCCTGCATGTAAAAGTATGTGTTAGTTCAAAAAACTACGTTTAAACGATTATACATCAAATATTTGAGCGTCATTTGATTAAATAAATGTATAAAATTGTCATCATTAGCTTTTGGATTATATCTAGAGATTCTATGCGGTTGTTTCAGGTCAATTTCGTATTTTGTATTCTCTTCCTGCATGTAAAAACATGTGTTAGTTCATAAAACTGCGTTTTAACGATTATACATCAAATATTTGAGCGTCATTTGATTAAATAAATGTAAAAAATTGTCTTTAATATTTTTTGGATTATATCTAGAGATTCTACGCGGTTGTTTCAGGTCAATTTCGTATTTTGTATTCTCTTCGTGCATGTAAAAACATGTGTTAGTTCAAAAAACTACGTTTTAACGATTTTACATCAAATATTTGAGCGTCATTTGATTAAATAAATGTATAAAATTGTTTTTAATATTTTTTGGATTATATCTAGAGATTCTACGCGGTTGTTTCAGGTCAATTTC